>BSBK01002285.1:1200000-1800000 GCA_027943335.1 Chamaecyparis obtusa | reverse complement strand
CCCCTAATTTGTTTGGTTGCTGTGTATATCTCATTTTGCCCATTAGTAATAATAGCTCCATGGTTTTGAGTTTTTGGGCGTCATTGGAAATTTCTGTAAATATAGACATTTTGTTCTCTGTATATGTAATTCCATTGCAATGTCTATTGGGCATTCAAGCAATTTGGTCTAATTAATAAGAGTATCCGTTGTTTTGGACTCTTTTGGGTGTCGCCCGCAATCTGTGTATATGCAGGCATCCATGTGAGTGTCTGGATTATGTCTTTAATTTGCTTATATGTAGACGTATATGCCCGTTGTTTGTAATTTTCTTTTGGACTGATTGGGAGTTGCTTGCAATTTGTGTAGGTGAAGGTATATATACCTAACATCTTTTTGGATTTTGTCTCCAATTTGTGTGTCATATTCCATTGCAATACCTATTGGGGGGCCAATCAATTTGCTGTTAGTAGGAAATCCTTTCTGATTGTGATTGACTCAGATTTTTTCATCACATCTTCCATTCCAGTATAATGGGTGGCCAATCAATATGCTTTAATAATAAACTGTTTTAGTCTTTTTAAGTTTCTGCAATTTGTGTATGTGTAGGCATTTAATGACTTACACAGATACTAACATCAAATATTCCATTGCAATGTCTTTCTTCCCCTTTTTTTCGGGAGCGGGCAATCCTTTTGCTAGTGTTAGTCTTGTTCCTCCTGATATGGTCCATTTGACTTTTCTCTACATAATTCAATGAGCCCTGAGCCTGACTGACTGTATGTCGTTGCTTCTGGTATAAAATTTAATGCTACTTACCTGAAAAATCAAACTAGCTTTTGTTGCATTAAGTTGTATATACTGAACTTGTTCTATGGCAAATCGTAATTGAAAGATGCCGGAGTTAGATAAACCATTAAGCATCCCCTGGTTATCTATCCGTGCTTCAGCATGTGGCTTTCTCCTATTTTCATCATTGTCATTTGTCAGCTGTAAATAACTGGATACGATTTCATTTGTAAATATTATCAATTAATTTGTGTTTTTTTCTCATGGACTATACTTTTCCTCCACATTTAAGGGTTTTATTTCTTTCCATTTATCTCTGGACATGTTGCACCCACCTTTGTCGAATATTATGCTTCCAATGTCTTGAAGATATTTCAATTTCAAGTTGTGGCTACTTTCGTAATTTAAAAGATGCTTGAGGGAGATAAGCCATTAAGCATCTTTTTTTCATCATTGCCAGCTCTAAATAACTGGATAGGATATCATTTTCAAAAATAATTTCATGTTTTTTTCTCATGGATTATACTTTTCCTTCAACCTTAAGGGTTTTACTTTTTTCTATTTATCTCTCGACATGTTGCCTCCATCTTTGTCAAAGAGTGTGCCTCTAGTGTCTTGATGACGTTTCAATTTCAATTGGTGACTGCTTGTAAGGACTTTTGTGCTTTAGATCTAAATTCAGAGATTTAAGATATTGGTCAATATTGTTATTTGATCGGTCTTCTTCATTTGAAAGTTGTTTTCTTTGTGCTTTCAAGTTAATCCATAATAAAACCTACCTAGTAGGTGACACTCTCAAATGTTTCTTTGCAGTGGAGTGGATCTCATTTGCCTTCCAATGCTTCCATCTATTTAATCACTAGTCATTTCTCTTTCTCCATAGTTCTAGTCATTATCATTTTACAGTGTCTCTTTTGCAATCTACCATCTTGCAAGATGTTTTTCTTGTGAAGCATACAATCTCTTCTCATGCTTTGTAAACTATATTTCCATTTTGTTGAAGCATGCTCACTTGTCAAGTGAAAATGCCTCAAGAGGTTTCTAGGCTTTAACAAATTACTGGAACCTAGGGAGGGGTGCACTCTGTTGTAAAGTGTCTTAAGGACGGGGAGGCCTTAATGATACATCTCCCTTCTAAAGGGGCTAGTTTTAGCTGGCAGGTGATATGTTCCTTGATGCCTCAGTGGATGCCACCTGCCACAAGCCTTAAACGAAAAAAGTAGAGTAGGAAAATCAAAAAGTAAAGGAAATACCCTAAACCCTAGAAGGTAAAAAAATTATAACTTATCTGAACAAGGAAATTGTTAAGAAATCTGGATGGCAAAAGATTTAGTGCCTTATGGTACCAGCATTGTCACCTATGGTTAAAGTGGCCTCTCATGTCTTATTGTGTTTTCAAATTTCAATCAATGAGTGTTCTTATGAACTGGGTTGGGATATTAGTAGGGTCAAGTATATTTTTCTTTTCTAGATATTTCTGGATATTAACTTATCTCTACTTGAATGACTACAGAGATCAGAACAATGTGGATGGTATAATGTTGGAGTTAGATGGAACACCAAACAAATCTAAACTGGGTGCCAATGCTATACTTGGAGTATCTCTAAGTGTGTGTAGGGCTGGCGCAGGAGCAAAAAGCATACCACTGTATAAGCATATTCAGGAAATTTCTGGAACAAGAGAGCTTGTCATGCCAGTTCCAGCTTTTAATGTGATAAATGGAGGTAGTCATGCAGGCAACAAGCTAGCAATGCAGGAATTCATGATCTTGCCTGTAGGAGCCAAGTCATTTGCAGAAGCTATGCGCATGGGTAGTGAGGGTGAGTTTACTGTAACTTCTAGATTAAGAACTCAAATGATGAGTCACAAACTGACAGGTGGAGGGGAAAGAGACAACCATGGCAACCATTGGCAACAAGCTATCAAGACTGCTGGCAGTTTTCTGAGGAATTTGCGAGATGTTTATTTTCTTAAAATCCTTAATGCTTTTCATAAGAGGATGCTATTTAAATTTTTTATATGAATCTACATTCTCAAAAATCCGTTAGTCCTTTGTCAGGAGCACTTATTCTGCTACGGAACTAACTTTCCTGGTAACAAACATCTCAAGGTCTACATTTGGCTTCTTATTTTATATCCAGTTTGTTTGCCATTCATTGTTTTGGGATGAATCCTGCTGTGTTGCTTATATCACAGGTTGTATGATGCAATAATTTTTGCAACTGATGTTGACTATAGGCTTTAGTCTTCGCACCCTCATTTTTCTCTTATTATATAGGCATCACGAATGTTTTCACTATTCAGGGTGCAAAGTTTGTCATCCGAATCTAAAGATATGACTTCTTGTTTTTAATACAAGAAGTTTGAAAAACCATAGTGTTGACGTGCTTCATATGAGAGTGTCATATCTATCACCTATAGCTGCACTAACTGCTGTTTTTGTTAATGTGATGCACTACAGGTTCAGTCAAATATCACTAGTTTGCCTTCAAGGAAATTAGGTCTTGTATCACAATTATCAATTACTATTGACTGATGTCTAGAGATAACAATTATTTATGTCCTAGTGAAATTATTTGTTTCTCTTTTTAAAGCACTGAAAATATTGATGCCAACTGGATATTGGACACTGCTCACTTTTATTTTTCCGGGTGCATTAAATGTTGATTTTCAAATGAAAATGCAACTTAATTTTGCTGATGTTATATTTTGAAGTATATTCTTATGTCCATCCATATGTGTGCAGTATACCATGCCTTGAAGGGCATTATAAAGAAAAAATATGGGCAAGATGCATGCAATGTTGGAGATGAAGGAGGATTTGCACCAAATATCCAAGATAATAGAGAGGGCTTGGTTTTACTCCTTGATGCAATTGATAAGGCCGGATACACAGGCAAGGTATTATCACAAATAGAAGGCTTTACTGTTTATATGTACACTTGGGAGGATCTTTTTCTTTCTTTTGTTCTCTACTTCTCAATGCTCCTTCACTGTGGTCCCCAGTGCATTTATCTATTCGTTCTTATTTCTGATGAATAGTCTTAACAGTCTACTTGTATCTATGCTTATCATAGAGAGATACCAGTTGAATGGGTGTTCTCTTGCAATGTATGATTTGGTGTAATGACCCTTGTTGGTTTGTAACCTTGGATCTCTCTAGTCTTCTTATCATGCTTGTAATTCATATAGATCTATTTAGTATTTCAACTTAATAGTCCCATGTCCAAATTATTACCTTGTCGAATTGGATAGGTAGACTTTAAGATGTGACCGAGATGCTCAGAGACCATTCCTAATAGGCTCCTTCAAGATTTACAGGTCCAAGCCCAAACTATTGGGATGCTGACCCCCACCCTATTTTGGGACAGAAGCTATTGGCGGGATTTACACAAGCTCTCCTTGAAGACATCCTTATATTCCTTCCTTCCAGTCCAACAGGTGACAAATTGGAGTATATATATATATATATATACACACACTACTGATGTAAATATTAGATCATTTTCAAATATGTTAGGGATCATTTAGATATATACATTATATAGAGATGATTCTGATTTCATCCATATTAATATGTATTATATAGATATATATTTACATCCAAAATAAATATATGTATAATTCTAATTTCAATATTATTAACAGATATATATACATATTTCCTATTTATTAAATATATATATTTATTCATATGATCTTATAATAGTTCTTTATTCTTAATGAGATTCAAATGTAATAGTCTGTGAATCACTATTTAACTCAGAGATACGCTAGAGCATAATTTGCTGTCACACAATGCTTACCAACATTGTAATGTTTCCTTTCCTTTCTTCTTCCTTGAAGAATAATAATTATATTTTATTCAGCATAATATCTTATTCAGCGGTAATGAGTAATAGTTGTATTTATAATCTGCTATTCTTACGTAGAATAGCAGATATGATACATATTAAAAATAAGCAGTCCGATGATCCTTGAATGAAATATGGGGTTGCTATCTTATATCTGACGCAGGGCAGAATGGATAATCCCCAAAATGGATAGTCGAAGTCTACACCAGCAACAACCACAACAGTATTTCTGCAACCTCCTAGCTAGTCCAGCTCTGTAGCACATTAGCAACTGGTGGAAACACAAAGGCAGATCTAAACTTGAGCTCGCAAGCCACCAAGCAATCTCCTTGTCACCAAGCATGCAAACCACTAGCTCTGCTATTACAATATCAAACAAACAATCCGATCTTCAAGATCTCGCAGGATCCAAAAATTATCCTATTGATCTACCTCCACTGACTGACTCACCACCCCCTAAACAACTACCCAAACACTCCTTAAATACATTTCTTCAACCACAAGTTGGCTGGAAGAAACAATTAACTCCTAAGCCAAGTCGACTTCTAATACAAACAAATATTAAATGCAACAACAGTCGGCTCTCAAATAGCCTTACAAACATTTAATTCTCCATGTCAGCCTCTAGATCCACATAGGAGAATACAACACAAGCTACCAACATTAAATACACCAAGTCGGCCAACCAAATCTCCAAGAACTCCAGTCGGTAAGCCAGGACTATCGAGCACCAATAAAACAACCGAGCACCATAGGCATCACTGAGCAAGCACGTCGACCGAGCACCACAGGCATCGCCGAGCACATGTTCCGCCGAGCGCTAGAGTTTTACCGAGTTCTTTCAGTGACCGAGCCCCTTCAATGACTGAGATCCTTGGTTAAAGCTGCAACCGAGCAACATAGAACCCTTTCAACACACCACCATGCAGATTTTCTGATTACTCTAGAATGCCCCTGCATCAATAGCCTACGCTGAAGATGATAAGACATGTAGGAAGAGACACACCTCATGTCTCTTAGTAATTACCTACCTTCATAATTAATCTCACCGCTTCTTTCTCATACTAATCGATTAGTCATATATTCTAATCGCATCTTATTGTATTCAAGTCCTTTTTGCAGATGATTCTCAATCGCTGTTGGTTATCATTCCAATCTACTCACTGTACTTAATGTGTTGTTACAGGAGTCGTTGAACTATGTACTCAATGCCATAGTTACTGTTTCCATGAACTTACTGTCTTGTCATCCCTGCTCTATTAATCAATCCCGATATCCATGCGTTAGTAAGGGTGACTAATAAACAATTTCTTTAATTTGATATTGCTTGGCTTATGTGATGACTACAACAGCGTCGCACCCAATATCACGGTATTCATTATCATATCCAACCAGTAACAAATCATATTTCTTAACTAGTCACAATAGTTACTAACATCATTATAAATGTAATTGATTCCTTAGTATAAGCTTGCCGTCGATTAACTATCATTCCAACCAATATTTATCACTGATGATTGTGGTTCACTTAATCACTCTTTCCCACCTTTAATATTAAACTCCTTTTGTATGATAGCATTATTAACTTCTTCAATATCTTAATGAAGTCACTGTCAGTTATTTTGGTCATAACAAGTCATCTCTTCACACATCATTAGAGTTCTTTGAAACTAATTTCAAAATGTTCTTCTTTGATTGCACCATGATATGATATGAAGTCTTATTACGATTAAGTCATTGCCTTCTGACATACAAGATGAATCGTTATTCATGAATTGTTGTTGTGCTGTTGAATATATCATCACTGTATTATTTAATCACTTTGTCTTCACTTGGTTGCTGAACTCCACTATTAATCTCTTTTATTTGCTATTTGTTGTTATTGCAATCATATGGATGGTGGGTTATAATCGTTTCTATTATTATCATTCCTAATTTATTATTATTATTTTATTGAATCTTTCTCAAAAGGGGGACATGACATTTGGTCGTCTTAAGGGAGATGGTTCAAATTTCCTAAGCCAATTGTTGTTAACGCATTTACATTGTATATCTAAGATAGGTTGATGCACTATTATTTTCAACTGCCTGTAAATTGCTTCTAGAAGTTGATGTGATTCCCTCTCACCATATTGAATTTCTCCCCCCAACTTCCTGGATCTACAAAAGTGACATCTAAAAAATCATGACTTTTAATTTTGATTTCTTTATTCATATTTTGATGTTCATGCTAATCTACCATTGAGAGAGTTCTACATTTTCTTCTTCAAAATTGTAGATGCCACAAAACACGCCTTTGACATTATGGTATAATGAAATGGATAACCTTTATGTAACTGTAACAGTGGGAACTAGCAGAGGATGGTCGATAGTAACCCAAAAGTAAGTAACCTGAAATTGTCTACACCCAATAAATGATTAGAATTTGCTTCAAACATTTTAAGTTTTCCATGTTTAATATTTATAGATTGTTCAGAATGAGATCTGAGTCCTACCGAATCGCTTAGAGTATCTTGTACATAGTACATACTGAATGTGTGCTCTCCAAGTAAGTGAGAGAATTAGATTATGCGGTTAAGAATCCTTATTTCAGGATTCATGGTCCAGAATATTTGACTATGATTTACTTCTCCATGTACAGGTTAAAATTGGAATGGATGTGGCAGCTTCAGAGTTTTTGACAAAAGATGGGAAATATGACTTAGATTTCAAAGAACAACCAAACAGTGGTGCCAACTTACATAGTGGTTCAAGTCTTGCTGAACTATACAAGGAGTTTGTTAGAGACTTCCCAATTGTGTCTATTGAAGATCCTTTTGATCAAGATGACTGGAGCTCATGGGCAGCTCTACAGTCAGCAGTTAACATACAGCTTGTAGGGGATGATCTACTTGTGACAAACCCGACAAGAATTGCTGAAGGAATTCAAAAGAAAGCTTGCAATGCCTTACTACTGAAGGTAATGTAATTAACTGATAGGTTACGATGCGTTGGCAGAATGCCTTGGGGTTTTTATTCTTTGAGTCAGCAGAAGGTCTTGAATTTTATTCCGAGCCAGTACATTATATACCAGTTGTTCACCTTGATGCTAATATCTGAAACATAACAATGATGAAAATATGAAATTACATGTTTGTTAGAGTATAAGGCACTTAAGATCCGGGTTTTCAAGCCTTTCTCACTTCTTGTTGTAAGGGTAGATTGCTATTCAATTTCCATTGTCATTTTAGAACAAATTTGATTGGGAGGTTTTGACCCAGTAAAGGTTGATATTCTGATTCCAATTTTGCTAAATGTTACCCCAGGTGAATCAGATTGGCACGATTACTGAATCCATCCAAGCTGCTCTTGATTCCAAAGCTGCTGGTTGGGGTGTTATGGTTAGCCATCGAAGTGGAGAGACTGAGGACAATTTCATTGCTGATCTGTCTGTTGGTTTAGCTGCTGGACAGGTAGAAGGATGAAACATAATGTTTTGGTAGCACAACTGTTTTATTCTAAATGAAGTTAGTGCTTCTGTCATTTTAGAATCATGTAACCATGTGTTTAGTACTAATAGAGATCGCAAGTTTGATATGTATCTCTGTTCTTTGATCTTTGGATCATGTATGTACAGATAAAAACTGGAGCACCTTGCCGGAGTGAGCGGCTAGCTAAATACAATCAGGTACAGTGTCATTCTCAGCAGACTCGTCATTTTTGCTTTGTCTTCCATATGGTTATTGATAGTTGTGGCCATTAATAAACTTTTATTTTTCCAATTTGATTGCAGCTCCTACGTATTGAAGAAGAGCTTGGCAGTGTGCGTTATGCTGGAAAGAGTTTTAGGCATCCTTAGAATTGTACAAAATGAGGGAGCATGTAAGATTGACAGGAGTGCCAATAAGATTCCTTTTTGGAATTATGTTAGGAATTTTGTTAAGGTTCAGTTTAGTAGAAGTTTCTTCTGCACGATCTCCAGCCTGATGATAAACATGCATTAGCTGGAAATGCTTAAGTTGGAGGTAAAATAGTTTTGACTTATGGGCTAAGGATTATTGATGATTAAACACCATCTTAGATCTTCTTATGGTTTTTTTGGTTATGTTAAGGTTGTGTGCAAACAGAGCAGAAACAATATTCTTAGAGTAACTGAAATTGTCTTATATCAAGCGGCTTTTTTCTGTGAACCTAAATGTTAGTAACCAGAACAAAAATACAGCTACTGGGGTTTAACAAGAATCCTCAAGATTGAAGTACTAAATCCTAGTAACTGCAAGAAGTGAACAAAAAACCACATGATATAACACTGGAGAATATAGAGGTCTATACAGAGCGGTAGGCAGGAGGTGGACTAAACCGAACAAGGGTCTCACAGCTTGGGAAATCTTGGTGGACCTGCAAGAAACTCAGTTGAGAACTTGATTGGTGATCAGTTTTGCACTTCACATAAGGCAAGTTCAAGAATACATAACGTAATGGTATCCACTGGGGACGTCTATTTGATAAACCTTTTCATTTTATTTTAACAATAACATAAAATAAAAAAGACTAACATTAAAACAATTAGTTAAAATGCAGGGTCATCATCTCAAAAAAAACATGGGTGGTATGGAATTGCACTCCAAAACTAAACTGACAAAGCTGAGAAACAATAGCAACACATGGCCCCATAAAACATAAACAACCACACAAAACAGTGAGAATGTGGCCTCACTAGAGAAATAGTCAAGTCATTATAGTTATGCAGCAAAGGCTACTCCAATGATGGAGAGGTGGGTGGATATGGGGAGGTCTTGTTCATTAAGGTTATCCCACCTTCCAGTTGATAGATTCTTACAATTATCCATAGGTTCCCAACCAATAAGCAAAACTTCTCCTTTCTTAGGATTTGCCTTAGATTAGTTTTGATTCTTTGAATGGTTGTCAATAGAGATATAGCCAAAGACAAATGAGGGAATTTTCCTTGATTTCTAGGGGCCTGCCCATGTTTTTGAGAGGACAAATGAGAGTAATATCAAGGTAGAGACCATCCACAATGGCAGCTAGATGACAGCGGTGGTGATGGGGTCTAATGTTGCCCGAGGAGCAATGACATTGGAAGACTGAAGACTCAATCATGTTTGTGAGTTCAATGTTGAGAGGACACAAGAGTGATTATGTTGCAGTTTCCAGTGGGGGATCTAGCATGTGATGACAGAATGTAGAGCACTAGCCATAGTACAAGGGGCATTCTGTCAAAATGATCAAGCAAGCTTTGGAGTTGTTAGACTTCTAGTGCCACTTTACCAGCTTGGATGTGAATGTAAAGGAGCAAAAATAAATCACTAATGATTTTGAATGAATAGTGAAGTTATTATGGACAACAAAATGAGCAAACACAATATAACTTGATCTTTCTAGATACTTTTCTTTTCTCTCAATCTTAAAGGATGCCATAGCTGAGATATCATTGTGAATAACTTGGTCCCATCACTAAGAAGGATATCATGCCAAGTAAGGTTTCAAGCTAAAAAGTTGAAAAAATTAACGGATCTATTGCTAGGCATTCTACACATGAACATAAAACTGAAAAATGAAGGGTTTTTGTTGCCAACAAAATGAACATATTATATTGGATATGCCAACATGTATCAAACAAGTGCCACAAGGAAGGTCTCGCTAAGGCAAACACTCAAAAAATAGGCATTTTTGGGCTCTACAACTACATCCCACACTATTTAGTGGGGTTCTAGTTCTATTGTTTCTCTCTACAACTACATCCCACACTATTTAGGAGGAAGGGCAGTGTCCCTAAAGATTCTATTGTTTCTCTCTTTTCAGACACCCCAAATCAGATGTGGAAAGATAAAGGACCAAAGGATCTTGATAACTTGATTGGAGGAAGGACTGCTCCATTGGATAAAGAAGTCTTGGACTGCCTCAGGGAACGTGTAGCGAAGGTTCCGTATTTTGAATTCTGGGCCATATCTCCCATGTAAAGTTACAATGGAGCAAAATATTGGGGGGATTCTTTTGCTTTCATGCACAAATAGCATCTATTGGGAGTCATGATACCTCTTCCACAAAGGTTATCTCTAGTTAGGACCTTATTTTGAATAAAGAGCTACGAAAATATATTAACTTTGGGAAGAAGATCTTTCACCTAGGCTCTCGCCCAAAAGGGAGGGGGTGAAGGAGACAAAGTCAACAAAAAGATAGCAAAGGCCATTGGAAAATAACCAGAGGTAGTACCAAAGGATTGGGGTTCCATATCATCCTCAAAATCTAATTGTATTGGGTTTCAGGGAGAGCCCAGAGTTATCAAGTTATCAAGATCCCTTGGTCTTATTTTTTCCTTAATCAAAAGCTACATCCCACACTACTTAAAAATTCTTTGCCCAAATAGAATTGGGAAATTAAGATACCACTTGGTATTAAACCTTTGAACCAAGAGAAGTTGATGCAAATGCCACCTATACTCTTCCTTAGGAGTCTAATTATGAAAAAGAGAATTGACATAACATTTCCAATTCTTTCACTTAGGTTTAGTGAAGTACACAAATATTTTGTGCAAATGTTGGGTAGATACAACCTCAATGATCATTTGGAAGGTCTCTTGGTTAGTACGATTTAAATTAGAGTTCTTTGGCTCATGGCTAAGAGAAGCAAGTGAAAATAGCCTTAAAGATCCTATAGGTGCCTAGTTTCTTTTTAAATACATGCAAGGGCTAGCTGCCATAAACTTATATTGAAACAACATGATGGGGGGCTAACATTTAGATTGTTGGTTGATGGCTAATTTATTGTGATATCTAATCCAATTTCATAGTTTCTCATGCATTTCAAATACTTTTAGCTACACAAGCACAATTGCTTTTAATAGGAAGAGGAAAAGAAGCAACAAAGTGGGAACTAAGGCTATTCCAAGTTGGATGACCATACAATGAATTATAAGCAATGCAATTTAGCAAATCATTTTTGTAGGCTTATTACCCATAGGCTTCAACAAACTTCATGCATAAAGCAATACCTAGTTTGATGACATCGATAAGGCTTAGCCTACTAGATTCTCATGGTAAGCAACAAAGCTCCCAAGCAACACGTTGAAGATATTTAATGTGGCCTAAACTGGTCCATTGAAAGTCCCATACAAGTTTAATTAACTATAGGAAGTTTCCTAATGATTTGAAACATAGAGATAGAAAAGAAACATTCAATCAAATCTAGAAGCTTTCAAACCCATTTAAGCTTTCAAACCCATTTAAGTGATGCTAGATAAGGGACTAGAAAATAATAGTACTCATGTAGAAGTAAGAACTATAAAGTAGAATTGGAATTTGCCTATGAGCAAAAATAGTTTGGTAATCTCATATGTGACCTTTCTTTCAACTATGTTAGTCACTTGTAGTTTGGATTGACAAGCTTATAATATAGAGAATTCAAAGAAATTTAAAGATTTCCTTGTGATCAATGGAATTGTAGCCAAATGATTGAAAACATCTAGGGGTTTGGGAGAAAGATTGCTTGTACAATTGTGTTTTAGTCCATTAAATTTTGGAGCTAGAAGCCAAACATAAAGTGTCAAGACACTTGAAAGATGGTCCAAAATTATCTTTACCTTCAAGGAGAGTAAGGGAAAAATCATTAGCAAAACCTATGTTGACCATTTGCTAAAATGTAGTTTGGGAAGGGAGGCCCTTTTAATTTGTCACTACAAAATGGCATTAGCTAGAAAATAACCAAACCCTTCAACTACTAGCCCATAAAATGAGGATACGAGAGAGCAACCTTGCTTTATAGGTTGAAAAGAGTTGCAATTCTTAAATTGAACACCATTAATGGTAAGACAAGTAGGAGTTTATGCAAAAAAAACATTTGAATCAATTGATTCAAATGCAACAATTGACAAAAAAGTACTCGTGTTAATACTATGTTAAGATATTTTTTGAGAATAAATGTAAAAACCAATAAAATATTGAACAACTTTGAGGGCATTGCCTCTAGAAATCAAAATATGATGATATAAATTCAATACTATAATTTGTGATGGTTTTGAAGAACCTTTCTTTTCCTTATTTATAGGCATAATTATGTAGGGACACACTCCATCTCAATTAAATTGGCCCAAGGGATTAACTAAAACTATCAAAAAAAAATATTAAGTTCAAACATGACACTCCCACTTAACCTTATTACACTTTTGTATGAATTGTCCATCATCCCATGTTTTAGTATAGATGATGATGTTGTCAAAGAATACCATGATTTTTTGAAGAATTTGATAGAACATTGAACACACGTGGCTTTGAAAAGTTGATAGAGCATTAGTAAGACCAAATAACATAACCAACACTTCATAATACCCTCAAAAGTCCTAAAGGTAATCTTCATCCTCCTCTAGTTAAATTTGATGTTGCTCGAGATGCAAATTTTAGTAAAGAAAATTGTACCATTCAAATCATCTAATAATATATTAGTAACATGACTACACAATTTATATTTAGGAACGTGCTCATTGAGCTCCTTGTAATTTTGGCACATTCTCCATGATTCATCCTTCTTTTCAACCATAACCACCAAAGATGAATATGTACTTTTGCTAGGGTGAACACTATCTAAATCCAACACATCTTCTAATTTCAATTTCATATGGATAACAATAAAGTCTGATATTAGGAGAAATGGTTTTGGTATAAATTAAACGAACACAATCATGGGTTTTTATTGGAGGTAGACCCCTGGATTCTTGAGAAATATATTGATGTTGTTGAATAGTCTTTTGAATCTTAGATGGATCTTGAGTTCCAATATCTTGAACTTCTACAAAATATAATTGTGTCACCATGCCATAAGAATATTGGTTTTGTAATTTCTCCATCTTATGTTAGTTAATAATTTGGTCTGGTAATTTTATCTCTATAAGTTTGTACTTTGTCAATTTGTATTGAAAGTCATGAATATGTCTTAAAAATTAAAAGACATTATTCATGTTAGAGTAAAAAGGCCTTTTTAATTAATCAATTCTTAGTGATCACTATGGTTGTTGTCATCTATTTTTATTTGTGTTTTGGGTGCTGACATGGAGGTCCCTTTATCTCTTTCCTTTTTTGGGTGTAGAGAACATGTGAGAGCTATGGAGACTTGTAATGAGAGTTGTGGTTACATGTTATTGGTACACATGTTATGCCTTGATCATTTTTAGATTTGCATTACCCATGCAAGGGGAGTTTCTAGATGGCACAGGTTTACTATTTTTTTTTTTTTACCTTAGAGGTATGGATAGTTAGATGTGTTAGAACTTGATGTGGGTGCTATTTCATCAATGGATATTGCATCTTGACATCTACTGGTGGATATTAAAACCTTTAGATTGAGTGTTTTTATTTTGGATATTAGTTGAGATAAGACTTATGCTTTGTTGTGATAGATAGTGTGAGTTCTTATATTAGTGCAGTGGCATGATGGAAGATGAGAGCATTCATGTTTAGGATGGTGGTTACTTTCTTTTTTGTTACATGTATCTTCATGTAGCACATGGAACACTTTCTTTCCTTTAAGGTATATGTGGCTATAAGGATTGTTCCCTTGTTCATGCACAAAATTACTTGTTACTGTTATGAAATGTATACAATAAGTGAGAGAATTGTAGGAGTTAGGTATTATACAACTTGCATAATGTTTATAATTTATAATTTATTTTTATGTGTGTGGTGCTGTAAGAGGGAGCTAGAAGTATGTGCATTACTACGAGCAAACATTCTTGGTCTCACTTTATGTGTTGTATGTAACATTGAGATATTTGAATGTAAGTTGTAAGCTGAATTGATTTAACATTGGAGAAATTTATGTATTGAGTATCCAATATTAAATGTGAGGTCAATGGTTTTGTAATCTCATGGTTTTAGGTACACGACTTTATGTAATACTACTTGGTAGTCTTGTATGAGCTTGTTTTTGTAAAAGCAAACACAAGGGTAGTTGTCTAAGTCTGACTAGTTGAGGTTTTGAGTCTTCTTTTGAAGAGTACATATGTGAAACATGGCATGGGGTGCGTGGTTACATGCATGGACACATGGAGGATGCATTGAAGAGGCTTCATGTTTCAAAGGTATTCATGGAGGCTTTGAAGATGTATTGTAATGTTTATTGTTAGATAATATATCGAGCATGGATACTTTTGGAGGCTGGTTTTTCCCTCTTGAGGGTTTTCCCAAAGTATATCTTGTATCATCTTTCGATAGGTATGATTTCTAGTCTCTTGCACATGGATTGTGAATACTTGTTTGCACTGATTTTTCTTTTGGAACATGTGGAAATTATCATTAGATGATTGCAAGTTTCCTTTCACCCTAATTCTTGCTAAATTTTCAAAAAACCTTAGAAATATGAAATTGACCTCAAAAGTGTATTGTTGGGTATATTTAGAACCAAAAGGTATGGTTAGGAATAAAAATTTAAATTTTGAAGTTTTTCTTCAATGGTGGATTTTGAAATTGTATAAATTTTCCTTAGTAAATTTTTAAAAAATTAAAAATTTTCAACATGCTTTTGGATGTTTTGGAATGGTGGAAAAGATAACCCCCCAATAGATTTTTATAAGGATAATGTTGAAATTATGTTTTCCATTTTATGGGCCAAGTTTTATGTCATTTTTTATATCTTTGTTTTGGTGGCATGCTCTTTTGTGTTGGATCATGATGAACTCAAGATGTAGGTGCTAGAGAATCATAGTGTTGTTGATCTCAACATTTTTTGAGGCATAAAGGGGTCCAATAATACCTCCTTTGGGTGTTTTCATAATAAGTGATAACTAATGATATTTGAGAAATAAAATTAACCAAGACAAGGATTTCTATGGCATGGCAAGAGTGCCAGTAAAGGCTTTGTTACCTATTTTTTGCATCCAGCTAAAAAAAGCAGAGCTTGGATAGTTGATCAACTAAAGTGGAAGATATATTTGGTCCATTTTAGAATTTAAGGCTCAGATTGAGTTTTTATACTAAAAATGAAGAAATGCAAAAAGAAAAGAACATTTCATTTCATTATGAAAGGAACATTGTATTTATATGCAAAAGTGTTACAAAAAAAATTTATAAATACATTTTTCACTGAGTTCTTTCATTTCATTTACAAAAGAAAAGGAATAAAGAACCCACACAAGCTGTGGGACAACTATGAAAACAAATACAAGTAAATGGAAAGTATGCAAGAATGACAAGTATTAGATAAAGGATGAGACCTGTGCTTGCCTTGTGTAATGACGAACTCCCACACATCTTCAGAAGGTCTCCTTTTCTTTGTCTCCTTCGTCTTCAAAGTGCTCCTCATGAACAATTTCTTGTAGGGTGGTAAAATGATGTTAGAGCATTGAAGATCTCAATCCTATACCTACTAAACATCAAGTGCATGTATACTTTTAGATAAATGCATCAAAGAGTGGAAAATAAAACATCAGAAAGAAGACATTTGGAGCTACTTGTTTTTAACTAATGATTTTATGTCTTGTGCAGCTACACGAATGCAGATTAATGTTAAATTATCAAAGGGACATTCTATTTTGAGTGAAACCTTTTAGTTATTACTACAAAGTTACAAGAAAGCATAAATGATATAAACTATTGAAGGGACATATCATAAATAATATGAAAGCTTCTAGTTTAGTATTGCAGAGTGAGAGGCATGCTATAGAAACAAGCATCATGAAGTCAACCAGTCAAGGGATCAAGTCAAGAGGAAACATTATCATGAATCCAATCACTAGGCAATACATGTTAACATTAGGTACAATGATCAAATGCAAATTAAGACCCTACAAGTAGTTGGATAAATTCAAGAGGGCAGCTTCAATGATTTATACAAGCATTGTGATAATAAAAAGAAAACATTCAATAGTAAAGACGAAACTATTATTATAAGAACAAAAGAAAAGCTTTCAAGAGTTTCAATGCCTTATGTATTCATGATAAATCATGCAATAGGAACACATAAGATGGTGAGCCATTGTTGGACTAAACCCTAGACATCAAAACAAATGATATTCATCGGTAATTAAATATACTATAGTGCTAAAAGGAGCAGTCTGAAAGGCTTTGTGGGTTCAAGGGGAGTGTTGAAGATAATAAAATGAATTAGAGCATTAAGTTGAAATACAAAGACATCAGCCTAGATGTAAAGCATAGTGGATATGATTGGATAATCAAGTTGAAGGTATTTGTCACAAGTAGAGTTATAGGTTACAGATGAATGGTCAACCATGCAAGAAAATAAAGTGTGGATGAACAGATAATTAATGATCAGATATATTACCAAAGAAATAATTAATACCTGAAATAAGTGTTAATAAGAAACAATTGTTGTTATAAATGCAAAGGACGGTGCAGTAACTCTCATTAATGCCATGGGATTAAGGCTATTTTACTATAGCACATGTGTATACTATTTAGATTCAAGTGATGCAAAAAAGGTCAGGGTAAAGTTAAATCAAAATATTGTGACAAAGATGTCACAAATATTGTCATAAAGAACATGTACCATGCCTAAAGAAAAAAGAACAAAGTACATATGGTATAAAAGGAAAGAAAGACACGTAGTCACTATACCAAAATCTTACATGAGATTATTTTAGCATTTTACAATAAGTACATGGTTATTTTTGAAGCATCATCTAAGAATTAATGAAATTGTTGCTACCAAGATAGGTTACAAAACAAGTGTGAAAGAATAAGAGAGGAGCACGCTTTCCCACAAAGTTTTAGTTTTCAATTATTGGTATGATATCAAGTAATGAACATCTACAGGTGTTCTCAAATGATACAAAGTGACCGAATTCAATGTTAACATGATACAACCATTTTGACCTCAAAAGCTTATTGCATAGCTAGGACCCATGTCAGTCAAAGACATCTTAATACACAAGCACAATGTCTAAGAAATTTTCATTGGTATGAAGAGCTCATGGACAACCATGTTATAAGAGATTAGTATAAAATTAATAATCTACTATAGATCATCAAGATGATTATGACACGAAAAGGTCATCAATCTTCAAATACAAAGAAACTTCATACAAACTTGTATACAAAGACACTATCTGAACTTCTTGGTTTATGATAGTTAATATTGAATTATCATGGAAAAGTTGATTTAATTAAACACATAATATAAAAGATATAAGGACCATTATCATGAAAAAGGGTCCAATAATGCATATTCATCAAGTCATATAAAATAATATTTGCTGTGACATCAATTATATCACCAAAAGCCAAATATATGATACATTCTTATGGCATAGCAGAGCATAAAGAAACCAACAAAGATTTCACATAATTGTTAGGAATAACAATCCACCAACACAATTGAGAGGGGGGGGGGGTGAATCAGTTGTGAGACAAAATATTACACTTTAAACTTTATAAACCAAAACACTTAATCAGAATATCAACACAATGAATGCAACACCATAACACAATATTTTGTTGTCGAGGAAACACTGTTAAAGCTAAAACCCCAATGGGAGTTAGCACCCACAAATGATGCACTCAAAGTATAGTATCCTTGCTAAAGATTTAGCCCTATTAGGAGCTTATTAATGCATACAATACATTGTCCTTGTTAAAGGACATATCCTATTAGGAGTCAAGAGAAAAATGGTAGGCTCATTGCCTAAACACACTGCCTAAAGAAGGTTAAATCCACCTTCAAGACTCACTGTCCGAAATACAATTGTATAGAAGATATACAATCCAATGAACTATCTACTAGCAACTGTCTTTTCTTGATCAATTCCAATGAAGCTCCTCAATCAAAAAATCTACTCTACGTCCAATAGACTTCACAAATACAAGCTCACAACTTACATACATACACCACACTTTATTCTCCAAAAACAACTCTTCTTTATACCTTATTATAATAATCATTTAGGTTAGCCAATTAAGACTTCCCCAATGAACAAATAATTAAATAGACCCTTGCTAAGATACACACGGTACCTTACATAATTATACAATAGTTACAATACATCAAATACACTCTAGGATCTGAAATCCATGCTTGACATCTTCACAACATGTTACACATCTCCAGTCGGCTCCAAATAGGTATTCACATATTCAGAAGACCACATGCTTCATATGACATCACCACAAACACAACAAATCCATAATCGCAAATAATATTCTCCAATATGTCTTCTATTACGCCTTAAGCTCACAAGTTACAAATCATGCATGCATAAGAGTTATCTCAGTAATATAGAGACTAACTCTGTCACTGTTCACTATCACAGTCCAGTAACCAGTCTTCACTAAAACAACTGTAACTCACTCCATCTGCAATATTAAGCCAATAAACCTTAGAAATAAGGTCACAACTCATCCCTGTACATATTCCTATCTTCGCATGCTCTTAAACAATCGTAAAATAGTTGTACACTTCTGTCACTCATCCATATATCACTGTTAACTAGTCTATTTGCCTTCATCTGAAACATATGTTTATAGCAATGACAAACAATGAGAGTCAACACATATTATAGAACCAATTCCAACAATCTCTCCCTTTGGCATTGATGACAACATATGAGAAAATCCATCAACCCAAAAGAGCTCATCTCAAAACAACTTTCTCAATATCCTCTTTACAATCTTCTCAAAATATCTCCCCTAAAATAGTAGGGATTTTCACTGAATCTCTCCCCCTTTGTCATCAATGGAAAAGGGTACCATTATCCAATCTCTGATTATCTCATCTCAGGTGCAAAATCATCCAAATGTGCTCTATTTTGTTCATGTGATCACTCCCCCTGAGGAGTAGATCCAAACATCAAGTCCAGAAGTAATATAGCTCTAAAAACCACTAGACTGATGGATTCCCACATCAATTAATTCTCACAAAGAGGGATTCTCACCCCTAGCATAACTCTGAGATATTCAAAGGTATCTTTTGGCAAAGGTTTTGTAAATATATCTTCTATCTATTCCTTTGTGCTTATATACTCCAATATGATCTCTTTCTCTGCTACCTTGTCTCTTAAGAAATGATACTTTATTGATATATGCTTTGTTTTAGAATGCATAACTGGATTCTTCAAAATATTCACTATGCTAGTGTAATCATAATGTATAACCACATGTTCTTAAAAAATTATTCTAATGTCTTTCATTATCCACTTCATCCAAACAACTTGAGAGCAGTTTATAGGAGCAACAACATATTCTGATTCACTAGTAGACTGAGCTATATAGTCATGCTTCTTACTTAGACATGAAACCAATCTTTTCCGAAGGAAAAATGCACCTCCACTAGTACTTTTTCTGTCATCCACACTTCCTTCCCAATCAACGTCAATATAAGCATGTAACACAAAATCATCAAATTTTTCATACCATAATCCATACTCAAGTGTTCCCTTCAAGTATTTGAATATCCTTTTCACATCAACAAGGTGAGTCTCTTTAGGATTTTCTTGATATCTTGCCACAATTCCAACAACATTTACTATGTCAGATCTGGTATGGGTTAGATATTGTAGACCTCCATCATTCATCTATACTTTTTTTGAAAAAAAATTTCACTTTCATTAGTATTAGTAAGTTTATAACCAGTAACCATGGGTGTTCCAATAGGTTTACAATCTTCCATTCCAAATTTCTTTAACATATATTTAAGATACTTTGTCTAAGAAACGAAAATTCCATCTTTATTCTGATTAATTTGTAAGCCAAGGAAAAATTTCATTTCACCTATCATTGACATCTCAAATTCATTTTCCATTTCCTTAGAGAACTTCTTACTCATCTCATCATTGCCTCCAAAAATAATGTCATCCAAAAAAAATTCAACTATTAGAAGTCCTTCTTTACTAGTTCTTAAATATAAATTACTATCAACATTATCTTTTCTGAAACCAAGACTCAGTAGACACTTATCCAATCTTGCATACCATGCTCTTGGTTCTTGTTTTGGTCCATACAATGCCTTCTTTAGTTTAAATACCATATCCTCATTCTCTGTCAAAGGAAATCCATCAAGTTGCTCAATGTAAACTTCTTCCTCAAGATGACCATTCAAAAATGTAGATTTAACATCCATTTGATATGCTTTAAAGTTTTTATGTGCAACATAAGCAAGAAATAGTCTTATTGCCTACAACCTAGAAACAAGAGAAAATATTTCTTCAAAGTCTTCCTTCTTGTTGAGAGTATCCTTTACAAACAAGTCTTTCTTTATTTATTACAACTATCCATTCTTCATTTATCTTATTTATGAAAACCCATTTAGTTCCTATCACATTCTTGTCTTTAGGTCTAGGAACCAATTCCCAAGTATTTTTTTTCTTTATTTGATCCAATTCTTCCTGCATTGCTTTAGTCCAAGATTCATCCTTACAAGCTTCATCAGTAGTTTTAGGTTCAACTTGAGAAATAAAAAAATTTCATTCCTTAATCTAGACCTTGTCAACATTCCTTTATTAGCATCACCAATGATTTGATTTTTAGGGTGGCTCTTCTTTATATACCTCGGTGTCTTTTGAATATTAGTAGAGTCATTCAAACATATTTCCATCTCATGATCAACTTCAAAAGGTTGTTCTTGATTTGTAATAACTTCTATGTTATCTGAATTCTGACTATAATCATAAAATCTTTCTTGAATCTGAAACTTCTCATCAATTCTCACATTAGCACTTTCAATCATCTTTCTCAATCTCAGATTAAAATGTTGTAAGCCTTTCTCTTAGTAGAATAACCAAGAAACATCCCTTCACCACTTCTAGCATCAAATTTTACTATGTCATCATCTCTTTTGATATAGCATTTACTACCAAATATTCTAAAATATTTCATAGTAGGAGTATGATTAAACCATAATTCATAAGGAGTCTTACTTGTACCTTCTTTGATCTTGAATTTTGTTCAAAGTATAAACAACAACACCAACAACTTCTCTCCAATGAATATGTGACACATTTCCTTCCAACAACATAGTTCTAGCAGCATCTAAAATTGTTTTGTTTCTTCGCTCTGTAATCCCATTTTGTTGTGGAGTCCTAGGAGCTGATGTTTGTCTATATATGCCATGCTCTTCACATTATTTATTAAACATATCTGAAGTAAATTATCCACCTTTGTCTAATCTCAAACATTTTATCTTTAAACCAGATTCATTCTCAACTTTTGATTTAAAGATCTTAAACTTGTCAAAAGCCTCAGGCTTTTCTCTAAGAAATGTAACCCACATCATCCTAGAGAAATCATTAACAAACATTACAAAATACCTCTCACGATAATAAGATCTTGTTCTTTTATTTCGACATAGATTTGTATGCACTAGATCTAACTTCCCTTTAGTTGAGTAAGATTTTCTTTGAAAAATACTTTTAGTCTGTTTCCCCATTACACATTATCTACACATGGTGTTAGATGGTTTTACAATCTTCGGTAGGTCTCTAACAACATTTTTCATACTTGCCTTCACAATATTACCAAAATTCACATGAAAAAATATTTTGTGCCATAACCAATTGTCATCAATCTTCTCAACAAAACAAGAAGCCTCAAATGTGTTCAACTCAAATACATTACCTCTTGATTTAGTACTAGTTGCAATCAAATCTTCTGAATTTCTTATGATAAAACATCTCCCATTATTGAACTTCAGTTGATAACCCTTGTCTACAAGCTGTCCAACACTCAACAAATTATGCTTAAGTCCATCAACAAGAAGTGCATCATCAATATTAGTCTTACCATATAGAGAAATTGATCTTACTCCAATGATAAACTTAGGAAAATTATCACCAAATCTAACTACACCACCATCATACTTTGTTAGTTTAACAAACTTATTTTTATCACTAGTCATATGATGTGAACAACCACTATCTATGATCCATTCTGATTTCTTCTCAACATGTGAAACTAGGGCTTTTTCTTCATGAATAGGTTCATCATCTTTAATAGCAATAAATCCAATCTCATCATAGTCTATTTCATCATCATTAGAAACACCTTCACTAGCATAGTAAAAATATTTATCCTTTGAGTAATTAGGTCTGTGAAACTTAGGTTTGTGCTTAGGAACCCTTGTAGGACATCTAAATGCAAAATGATCAATCTTATTACATGAATATCATTTCAGGGGTATATTTCCTTCAAACTTACCTTTACCTCTCTTTTCTCTTCTTGCGATCACGGCCATAATCTCATCTAACTTCTTTTCTTCTTCCTGTATCTTTTCCCATTCATCAGCATAATCACCAAGCTCTTCCCACACATCATTTTTGCTATTTCTTGCTAGACTTGATAAAGTCCTTTTGTCATTATGCATAGTCACCTTAAATATTGATTCAAGATTAGGTAATTAATCTCCAAGTTCCACGACCTCAAAGGTAGTTAATTTAGCGATCAACATCCCTCTGTTAAAGTTCTCTATCAAAGGTATGATCTCCTCTATCGCTTTCACTTTAATCTTATACATATGTGTCAAAGATATAAGAATCTTTGCAATCACTTCCTCTTCACTGTATGTGCCGACAAAATTTATAATGTCAATAACAACCTCAGTAACCCTCTATACATATGCTCTAACATTTTCATCATCTCTCATTCTCAAAGTCTCCATCTTTGTCTTCCAATTCTGCAACTTCGCTTGTTTAGTAAATTTGTCTCCTTCATATAGTGCTTCCGATCTCAACCAAATTTTGTGTGTTGAATCCAACTCCTTAACCTCAACAAATTCACCTTCAGAGAGCACACTAATCAATGCTTCCCTTGAAACCATATTACAAGAGAACATCTTCTTCTCCTCATTAGTAGTACTGCCCAATTCATCTTCAGTCTTGATCTGCTCTTCTTTATTTTTTATCATCCAATAGTCAATACCCAAATACAACATATGTGTTCTCATCTCGTTCTTCCAACAGTCAAAATTATTAGGATCATACCTTGGACTTTCCTTCCTATAGAATTCCATCTCCAAGATCACCTCAAGTTGTTAAGCTTTCTCTCCGAGGACCATAAGATCTGATACCAATTGTTAGGAATAACAGTCCACCAACACAATTGAGAGGGGGGGTGAATCAATTGTGAGAAAAAATATTACACTTTAAACCTTATAAAACAAAACACATAATCAGAATATCAACACAATGAATGCAATACCATAAATTTTGTTGTCGAGGAAATCCTATTAAAGATAAAACCTTGGTGGGAATTAGCACCCACAAATGGTGTACAAAAAGTATAGTATCCCTGCTAAAATATTTATCCCTTTTAAGAGCTTATTAATGCATACAGTACATATTCCATATTAAAGGACATACCCTATTAGGAGTCAAGATAAAAATGGGAGGCTCACTTCCTAGGTACACTGCCTAAAGAAGGTTAAATCCACCTTCAGGACTCACTGTCTAAAATAATTTTTTATAGAAGATATAGAATCCAATGAACTGTTTGCTAGCAAGTGTCTTTTCTTGATCAGTTCCAATGAATCTCCTCAATCACAACCTATGCTCTACATCCAACAGACTTCACAGATATAAGCTCACAACTTACATACATACACCACACTTTATTCTCCAAAAAAAACTCTTCTTTATACCCTATTACAATAATCAATTAGGTTAGCCGATTAAGACTTCTCCAATGAACAAATAATTAAATAGACCCTTGCTAAGATACACATGGTACCTTACAAAAGTATACAATAGTTAAAATACATCAAATACACTCTAGGTTCTGAAATCCATGCTCGCCATCTTCACAACACGTTACACATCTCTAGCCGGCTCCAAATAGGTCTTCACAAGACCACACACTTCAGCTGATATCACTAGGAACACATAAATCCATAATCACAAATAATATTCTCCAATATGTCTTCTATCATTCCTTAAGCTCGTAGGTTACAAATCATGCTCGCATAAGAATAATCTTAGAAATAAAAAGACTAACTTTGTCACTATCCACTGTCACAATCTAGTAACTAGTCTTCACTAAAACAACTGTAACTCACTCCATCTGCAATATTAAGCCAAGAGACCTTAGACATAAGGTCAAAACTCATCCCTGTACATATTCCTATCTTCGCATGCTCTGAAACAATCATACAGTAGCCATACACTTCTTTTAGTCATCCATATATCACTGTTAACTAGTTTGTCTGCCTTCATCTGAAATATATGTTGATAGAAATGAAAAACAATGAGAGTCAAGACATATTACATAACTGATTCCAACAATAATGATACCATAAATCTATAATAGAGCAACCATTAAGAGTACATATTCAACTCTCCTTTTCTAATAAAGGGATACAAAAGATCATGCTGCTGATAAGTGTTCAATATCATAACAAAAATATCAAGGGGTATTTACTGCTTTTGTACACCAAACTTTCAATGAAACAGAGCTTAGTGATGTTGAGTCGTGTCCAAGAAATTATTTCTTTTAAATAGAGTCAAAGGATCTTTCTCTAATAACATCATACATGGAAAGCTGGTAATGTTGTTAATGATTGATCATATAAGCTTTAATTATGACGAATGCAAAGAATAACAACATTTTACAAATCATGCTAAGTAAAGCACAATATTGATACATTATAAAGACAAAGCATAAGGGACCCCCATGTTTTCCATACAAACATGATTAAGGCACCACGATCTTTACCTATCTGTAGAGAAATTCAAAGTATCAATAGTACAAAGATAAGGTATGTGTTATGAAATATGTGTCCCATAAAAGCTTCAATTAAGAAGCATTATGTAGTCTATGAAAGGGTTTCAAAAAGTATTCAGTAAGATATGATAGAAAATAAAAATCCATAACCCTTCATTATTTTAGAATAACCCAAAATGAGGAAATACATTTAGAAACCTTCATGGGCGTGCTTCAATTAGTGATAGGGTTTTGAAATAGAGCATTGCCTTGAAAAAGGAAAGGTCATGATCATATACAATTACATGAAGAACAAAAACAAAGAGATATTCAAGTATTTAAGGGTTACAAGATGTCAAAACCTCATTATTCAAAATAAAACCTTGAGTCTCCATAAACATTAAAAAGTAAACCCTAATGAAGCCATAGTGGAAGTATACAAAGTTTTGTTGTTGTATTTTGATAGAAAGGTGGGTTCAAACAAATCTGCAAGCAAATTTATGGGAAAACCTATAGAATGTCATGATTAAATCAAAGGAAGTCCATGATTAGAGGTACATGTGTGGGAATCAAGAAATCTATAGAGATTTTTCTTAGAAAGATTCATAGAGCATCATCAATCCTCCAAACCCTAGTTTCCGCCGCAGACCAAAGAAGTTTCTAGAGAAAATGCCAAAGTGAAAATGAGCTAAACGTTAGGGTTGAAAGCCCTATTTTCTTTGAATGATAAGTGGGTTTTGCACTTTGTATTTTTATGGTATGTATTTGACATAATGTCCAGCGAGGCTATATTATTCTATAAGCATTGCTTTTCTATATTTATGATTTAAATTATATTTATTAGGTAGCTTTCGTTATACTACTTAATAAATATAACTTAAATCATAGATATATTTATTATTTGATTATTCTTACATTTAGGGTATTTAGTTTTTATTAAATAGTATTAGTTAACTATTTATTAAATACTAAATATATTAAATGTAATAATAGTAATATAATGAGATATCTTAAACTAATTTTGCAATATTACCAAATTGTAAATGATAACAATTAAGTGTCAAAATTATAAGGCACTTAGTTGTTAATTATTTTTCAAATGCAAAAATGGACTTGGAGGCTTGATTTGCCATGCGTGTGGGGATATTTTTGAACTTGAAGTTCTATTTATGGACAAGGAGAAGTTTTCTTTTTTCTAGTAGTTGATGGGAAGTGATGGAGCTATTTTTGGTGGTTATGGGTTAGTTGAAGACTTAAGTTCATGGATACATGCAATATGAGAGTTTTGAGACCATTTTTATGTAGATTTCAGGAGCTATGTCCTCTTTTATGCATGTTTTTATCACACATCCAAGATGGATCTCTTTTCTTAGATTTTTGAGAGGCAGTTCATTTAAGTTCCCCTTGAGTTTACTTTTTAGGCTTAGCCTTCCTATAAGGTTAATGCCCGAGTTTTTTTAGCTAGTTCTTTCTTTTCGCTTGTTTTTGCACATTGCAAATTCAGGATTATTGTATTGTGACTCAAATTTTCAAACTTGTAGAAACATTTCCTTTGACAGTGATTATAGTACAGATTGATCCTTCTCATATAAGTGTGTTTTTCCATTGAGTTTTGTGGTGTTGACTTAAATTCTATGGTTTGGAAAACCCTTTGATTAGTCATATCCAACTATTTAGTCTTAATACATGTTATAATCATTTCTTCAACTTGCATAATATTGTTGTTTGGGTTTCATTTATTTAATTTGTCGAAATCATCTCTCCTTCTTGAAGAATTATAGCTTAACCTTTATTTAATCTGACTGGTGAATTTGAGTTGTGAAAAAATATAAGCTTATTCAAAATTTTTGTGAATCATTAGCTGTTTGGGAGTTTGAGAATACATATTTTGCCGTGTCATCCATTTAGTGATAAGTTTTCATTTAGACATATTTTTATCCATTTTCTTTGCAAAAAGATAGTTTTAGGTGTTCATACGGGGAAGCCAACCCATAATCTAGTGATTGAATTTCATTATAGGTACACTCAAAAACCTGAGAGTCTTTCCATGTTTCATGGGATTTTTGAGTCTCATACTTAGGATTTCCAGTGCAATCCCTTGTGAGAACAATTTTTGGCACTCTCGGTGAGACTCTGAATTGCTTCTTAGGTAAAAGAGATCCATTTGGATAGATGTTTTGGTATGAACAACATCAACATTTAAGAGATAAATATAATCATATCTGGTGACTCATTTCTTTGGTTTATCAATAGAAACAACAATTGCAGCTTATGAAAAAGGTTTATACACGTTAAAGTACTTGGACAAATTTAAATACTAGGAACTTCTACAAGAAGGGGTGGTAGAGAAACAAGGAGAGGAGATAGATTTCCCAATAGAGGAGGAATAACACCTCTTCCTAATAATGATTCTACTATAACAAATTTTGAGAATCCAATTTTTGTAAGTTTTGAAGATTTATTTGATCAAGTACCTGAGGATTTCTCATCCCCAAGCAAAACTAGTATTCCTAGCATTTATGGTTCAAAATTACCAGCAAAAGCAAATCTATTACCAAAAATTGTAGGCCTTTGACCAATAATTAATCAAGTACAAAAACCTATTATAAATCTAGCTTTACAAGCTCATAATCAAATGGTTCATCAAGCACCTAGAAATCAACCTTTTGTAGCTTTCAATTTGGGCAGTCCTTTGAATATTCAACAATATCTTGACATTCCAGGAGATGCACCAAAATTTTTACCATATTTTATAGGTGAGGACCATGTTTCAACTATTGAACATATTAAGAATGTACCTTCCTTGTGGGGGTTACATTAGGTGACTCATCATGATGCATTCAAGGATGGTGGATCCAATTAAGGATAGTCCAAACCTTGCAGCTTCAAAACAACACAACAACAAATAAATTGTTTAACTTCTGATTTTCATTAACATGCCTGACTATAAGGCCTTCTGGGTTAGGGCCAATTAAAATCATAAACAATTCCTACAAGATCCAAATAGATCCAATACAATCTTAGCTAGCTCAGCTTTGAAAATAATCAGCAATTGATGGAAACCCTAAGGTAGATCTAAACTTGAGCTCGCAAGCCTCCAATCAATCTCCTTGTCTCCAAGTGTGCAAACCACTAGCTCTGCAACTACAAATTATCAAATAAAAATCTGATCTGCAAGATCATGCAAGATCTTTTCCACAACTTTTCCAACTCCAGCTTTCAGAACCTCAGATCTGATTTGCTAAGTCTTCCAAGTCAGGAAATTCTATCGATCTCCTCATGATGATCCTAAACATCTACCCAAACATCCTATAAATGCTAATCATCAACCACAAGTCAGCTGGATGAAACAATTAACTCTCCCCCAATAATTATGAAATGCAATACAAGTCGGCATCAAAATAGCCTTACAAAAAATTAATCCAACATGTCGACCTGTAACAACAACTACCAAAAATAAATGCACCAAGTTAGCCCAACAAATCACACAGAACTCTAGTTGGTAAACCAGAACTACCGAGCAACAGTGAAATAACCGAGCATGCCAGGCATCGCTGAGCACCAATGTCGATTGAGCACCATAGACATCATCGAGTAAAACTTTCATCGAGCACCAGAGATTACCGAGTTCCTTCAGTGACCGAGCTTCCTTCAGTGACCGAGACCGTCTGTCAAGGCTGCAACTGAGTAACACTGACCAAACATACACCTCCCATGCAGATTTACTGAGTACCCTTAAATGCCCCTGCATCACATCAAGATGTTTCAATTAATATTTTGGCAACCTCTTTTAAGGGGAAGACCCTATAGTGGTTTAGGGAGTTTCCTGTAAATTCACTTTCTTCATGGGATGAACTAGGAGAGTAGATGAATCACCAATTTGAGGACAAGTATTATCATTTATTGCTGGTTGAGAAGTTAACCATGGTAAAAAGAATCAAAATGAGTACATTTATGATTTTAATTATAGGTTCAGGAAGACATGAAATGGAATTCCAGCCCCAGTCAAGCCTTTTGACAATTATGCATTTTTGTTCTATCTCAAAGCACTTAATAGTGATATTTTAGTGCAGATCCAATCAATGGGAGGATGTACTTTATTGACCGCATTCGACATTTCTATACAAGTTGAAAACAATTTAATTCAAGTTGGTAAGTTCACTCCAAGGTCCAGAATGCCTATTTTTGCTGATACAACCAATGGTACTCATTATTCCACCAAATGTGGCTCGTGATCCAACATTTCCATATTGTAATAGTCAAGTTTTAGCTTAAGGAGATACAACCTTAAATAATTTTGAAGATTTTAAGACTATGAAGGAACATAATGAAAGGCTAGACTAAATGGTGCATAATTTGGGTAATGAAATGATCAACCTTAAGAAGAAAAATCAAGAGGGTAGACCTTAGTAAGTTCCTTATCACCCAAGACCCTATTTTCAGGCTAGGAATTAGATGCAAGGAAGAGGTCACAATCAAAGAACAAATCAACCTTATAATCCAAATATTCCAAGCACATAAAGGGAGATTTCCATGATTGATAATAACATGGCTCAGAATCAGGAATGGAGTTATACATGAAACCCATAACACTTATGGAATGATTGCCCACAAGCCTTTCAAAATAGGATTCTTAATCTTGATACAAACACACTTGCACAAGTAGGTTCATCACAAGGGCCTCAAGAAAAAAATGATCAAGGTAAACCGTAATTTTGATAGACTACAACTAATTGAATATCTTGAAGGAGAGTTTGACAACTGATTGGATATTTGAAATACAATGATCGATGATCATTGAGATACTAAGATATATGTGAGATACTAAATCCATTAATGTATTGTCATTGATGTCAACTAGTTTTGACTATACTTATCATGATAGTTAAAAACATCTTAAGAAGGAAATAATGATGAAGGAATGATATATCTACATGAAGATGAGATGCATGAGAAAGATATGGATATGGTATTCATTGGGTAACTTATTGAAGAGTCTATGACATTATGTTAGTGATTTGATTGTATTACATGATTTTGTTATGGATTGAAGATCAAGATTGAACAAGTTTATGTGGTCGGTAAATGAAGAAATTAGTATACATCGAGTTGGAACAATGTACATCGAGAAAGTGTAGTGTATACTAAGTACAATATCAAATGAGTTAGTTATCACCAACACAATACAATATTGACCAAGTGAAAGAAATAAATGGAACTAATGACTGCCGACTAAAGTTGATGAGTTGTATAATTAATGATGATTCTAAGGTAAAATATAATGTTTGTTATGATGATCAAATGGATGAAAAAATTCAAGGATGATTAGATGAAGGAGAATGAAGCATGTTAATGACACAACTGCCGAGGAAGGTTAAAGCGACAAAATCAATGGTGAAGATTAAGAGGAAAAATCTATGGATGGAAATAAAACGGTTTATGATGTCTATAAAAGGATACACGAGATTTTTTATTAATTCTACTAATGGAATTCATGTGAGAAGATTGAATTCATGCGAAGCTGGTCAAATAGCTTGAAGATAGAACCAAGCAATTCTACAAAGAACATCGAGCGTCAGAGAAAAGAATTACTAAGCATAACAGAGTTGGAGGAAACAAAGAGATTGCATTGAGATTATTGACCACAGGTATTTTGAGCTTTGCATAGATTTGAAAATATGAAAAACAAGTTGTATTTGAATCAGATCAATATTACTGTAACATTCTAACCATTGCTACAGATAAATCTCTTAAATGAGTGGGACTTAATGGTCTTTTTATTTCAATATGACATTCAATGAATGTTGATTATTTTTTCGTTGACCCCATAGTGAATGTTTGGTCACAGAGAACTATTAGTGATAAATCCTCTAACCAGGTCACACCTTACAATGTGTTTTGTAACCTTTAACAGGGTTGGCTCTCAACCAAGCTCACTTTAGAAGAGTGAATTATTTTGGGTTATCGACCCCTAGTGGTTTTTCCCCTAATAGGGTTTCCACGTTAAAAATCAAAGTGTTATATATGAATAAATGTGGTGAGTTGTTATTTTACTTTACACATTACTATAACTGGACTGATCGGTAAATACACTAGTTAATTTACTGCTATTTGGTAGATGAAGAGAAAGGCACAGTTGATGTTTTACCGAGTTGATCAAATTATTTGAAATATTTGTTTTATACATCAGGGAGTGTTTGGTACTATAGGATAGTTGGACTTAACTAATTCACGCCCCCTCTCAATTATCTAACAATTGGTATTAGAGCATAGTGTGATTTAAGGAAAAGTTTGAAGGACTTAAGAAAAAGATCACAAGATGTATAAGAGAGAGGTGCCAAAGCTGACCAAAGACAAATTCTCAACATGGCAAAGAAGAATGAAATTATATCTATCAGGGATTGGTGAGTCTGCAACATACTACTTACAAAATGAGTTTATCTTACCCTATGGACCTTTGACTATTGATCAATGAGAGAAAGACATGAACACAATGCTATGATGATTGATATTGCTTCTTCCTTATCAGATGTCAAATTTGAAGATGTTAAGACATGTACAACTACTAAACAGATGTGGGACAAGCTTACACTAGTTCATGGAGGAGATGTGGATGTGTTAAGAGCTAAAGCTGAAAGTCTTAGAGGAAATTTTGATGACATGAAAATGAAATAAGGTGAAAACATATCTCAGTACAACAACCGAGTTAAGGAGGTTGTGAATTCTATTCGAGGATCAGGAGGAATTATTGATGAAGACACTGTGGTAAGAAAAATTCTCAAAACCTTGTTACCTGCATATGCTATAAGAGTTTCTACAATTAACGAAATGAGATTAGATCCTAGTAATAATATTACACTTGATTGTCTAATCGGTAGATTGATTGCATTTGAGTTGAATAATTATGACAATAGTATTTTTCCTACTATTGAATCTACATTTATGTTATCTATGAAAATTGGTAAATCAAGCAACAAACATAAGATAAGAAATGAAAGTGATAGTGAAAGTGAAGAGGATGAACTTGATGAACGTAAAGCATTAATGGCTAGAAGATTACAAAAAGGTAAAAGGAAGATATAGAGGTAAACTACCATTGGTATGCTTTAGATGTAAAGAGATTAGTCATATTGCTGCTAGATGTCCTGATAGGAAAGAAGATGAGAAAACAAATGAAAGATCAAATGAAAGGAAGTATGAAAGAAGAGATAACCGAGATCATAGAGGCGACCAATAGTACAAAAAGATAGACAACCGAGATTACAAAGATAAAGGTAGAAAGACATGTTACCTAGTTGAAGATGATGATGATGACACTGACACTGATGAAGACATAGAAGTGCTATTTGTGGCTTTGAAAGAAGATTTCAAAGAAGAAGAAAGGTATGTTGAAACAACACTTATTTTTAAAGTTAGCAAGAATGATACTTGGATTATAGATAGTGGCTGTACACATCACATGATTGGTGATGAAGATAAATTTGAATACCTTGAACATTATAATGGTGGATCTGTGAAAATGGGAAATGATACACCTTGTCTAGTGAAAGGAAAAAGGTCTATATTGTTGAACAATAAGATCGGATGTGAGAATTCATATTGGGTGAAAGGACTTAATTATAATCTATTGAGTGTAGCATAACTAAATAATAAAGGTCACCAAGTTGCATTTGAAAATAAAAGTGAAAATCTATGATGAGACTAGAAAGTTGGTCGGTACTGGTGAACAATCAAAAGGTAATTTATTCTATCTTGACAATGCTGAAAATTCTTATTTGTTGGCTAAAAATGAAGATGTATGGTTATGGCACAAGAGGTTATGTCATGTGAATTTTGACAACATGGTTAAGATCAGTAAGAAAATAAGAGTTAGAGGTTTACCGAGCATATTTAAACCCGGCCATGTTATGTGCAAACAATGTCAAATGGGGAAAATGTCAAAATCTAGTTTTAAGAGAAAACACTTTTTATCTAATGCTATTTTGGAGTTAGTTCACACTAACTTGTGTGGTCCTATGAGAACTCAGAGCTATTATGGAGACATATATTTTATCCTTTTTGTTAATGAATTCTCTAGAATGATGACTATCGTGTTCTTTAAAGAAAAATATGAAGCTTTCAAAATATTTAAGTGGTATAAAGTAAAAGTGGAAAAAGAAACTGGTAAAGAATTGAAATGCTTGAGATCGGATAGAGGTGGTGAATTTATTTATGATGAGTTCACTAATTTTTGTAATGAACATGGAATTAAGAGACGGGTTTCTGCACAAAGGAAACCCCAACATAATGGGATTGCTGAAAGAATAAATAGATCAATTATGGATTGTGCTAGAACACCAATGATTGAAAAAGATGTTACATAGATGTACTGGAGAGAAGATGTTAGTACTGCTATTTACACACTAAACTGAGTTCAATTGAAGAAAGAATCAAACAAGACACATTATGAATTATGGTATGACTACACACCTAATGTGAGTTATTTCATAATATTTGGAAGTATATGTTACATTTTGAAAGATGATAGAAATGGGAAATTTGATTCAAAAGGTGATGACAAAATATTTCTAGGATATTCTACTAAAAGAAAAGCTTATAAATGTTTGAACAAGGCTACTAACAAGATGATTGAAAGTGAAAATGTGAGAGTTGATGAATTTGCTGAGAAGAATGATGAAGAAAGTAAAAGGGAACCAAAAGACTATGGTAGATTTTTTTATATTGAGGAACCCGAAACTCTACTTGAGCAACAGCTTGGCGTTACCGAGCAACAGGGTAATGCTACCGAGCAAAAACCGAGAATCAACAAACTATTATCGATGCAAATCATGATCATACATTGAGTGGAGAATACATTGAAGAACATAGAACTGAACCTGTACTTTCTAAATACGTGGGAAGACATCATCCACAAAATTAGATACTTGGAGATAAAAGAGCATGAATGATGACACAAAGTAAGTTGAGAAATAATAAATGCTTAGTTTGTGAACTTGAACCTAAAACTATTAGAGATGCATTGGAAAATGATGAATGGATCAATGAAATGAATGAAGAGATTGAGAAAATATAGAAAAATCAGACATGGACATTGGTATCGAGACTGAAAGACAAAAATATGATTGGAACCAAAAGGATATTAAAAAAAAAATTGAATGAGAATGGAGATGTCACTAGGAACAAAGAAAGACTAGTATGAAAAGGTTATGCACAAGAAGAAGCTAATGAATATGGTGAGACTTCTGCACCAGTTGCTAGACTTGAAGGAGTAAGGATATTGCCTGCTTATGCTACTTACAAAAGATTTACAGTTTATCAAATGGATGTTAAATCTTCATTTCTGAATGGGATACTTGACGAAGAGGTCTACACTAAACAACTTGAAGGTTTTTGTTGATCCTAATCAGAGGAATATGGTATGTAAGTGATGTAGTCAAGTAGAAAAAATCCAATTAAGGATGGTCTAAACTTGCAACCAACACCAGCACATCCGAATAACACAACACCAAACAAGATCTGAAAGAAAATAGATATCTTTATTCATCAACTAACTGATTACATGCAATGTGTCAGGCTATAAGGCCTTCTCGATTATGGCTAATTACAATGCAAGAAATAGTTCTACAAGATCACATAGGATCCAAAACACTTTCAACTAGCCTAGGTCTGCAACACAACATGACACTGGTAGACACTCCAAGAAAGATCTAAACTTGTACTCGCAGGTCACCAAGCAATCTTCTGCTACCTAAGCTTGCAAGATACTAACTCTACTACCTTCTACCTTCCAGATTTGCACTACTCCAAAATCTTCCTAAACAACTACCCAAGCACCCCTTAAATACTAATCCAAGCCACAAGTCAGCTGGATGAAACAATTAACTCCTACAAACAAATATTAAATGCCAAAACATGGTCAGCTCTCAAATAGCCTTACAATAAATAAATTCTCCAAGTTGGCCTCCAAATCCACATAGGAGAATGCAACACACCAGATCTAGGTCCCCACACGTCCAATGGTCAATCCATAACTCAAGGAATGTGACCCAAATTAAATGCACTAGTCGGCCAAGCCGATTCACCAAGAACATCTGTCGGTCCTTCAATGGCCGAGCTCCCTTCAGCGACTGAGTCCTCCAGCGACTGAGCCACTTCAATGATCGAGCAACAGGCATGAACACCGAGACTCCATCGGTAACCGAGCACTATGCAACAAAATACCAAGTCACTGAGCTCCATCGATGAAGTAAAACCAACTTTGACCAAGAAATATTACCTAAATAACCAAGTAAAAGCTTGCCTTTACTGAGCTCATCCACCTCCTTCGCCGAGTACCAGAAAATCATAAGGAACTGGACAAGAAGCCAGGATGCCACTACATCAGTAACTTTCACAAAGCACTATATGGACTGAAACAAGCACCAAGAGCATGGTATGAAAGTCTGCATTCATATCTAATCAGTATTGGATTTGTTAGAACAAGTGATAACAACAATTTGTATTTGAAAGGTGAAACTGATTACAAGATTCTTATTGCTAAAAGTTTTATTGATGATAACATATTTGGAGGACATGTTAACTTATGCAAATCATTTTCTGATGAAATGAGGAAAGAATTTGAAATGTCAATGTTCAAAGAGATTAAATTTTTTCTTGTCTTGTAAATATTACAACAAAATGAAGGCATATACATCTCACAATTGAAGTATATCAAATAAGTATTGAAGAAATTCAGTATAGAGGACTCAAAACCAGTTAGTACACCTATGGTCACCAGATGAAAATTGACAAACGATGAAGGGTCAACTGAGGTAAATCAGAAATTGTATAGATCTATGATTGAAAAATTGATGTATGTTGTGCATAGTAGACCACATATTGCACATGCGGTTGGAATTGTAGCAAGATTTTTTGCTAATCCTAAAGAATCACACATGACTATTGTGAAAAGAATTTTGAGATAATTGAAGAATACTAAAAACTATGGTTTATGGTATAAGAAAGAAGACAATTTTGAACTCAAATTTTACACTGATGCAGATTGGGTTGGAAACATAAATGATAGAAAAAACACTATTGGTGGAGCATTCTTTTTGGGAGAAAGATTGGTTACTTGGATAAGTAAGAAACAAGGATGCATTTCTCAGTCCACTACAGAAGCATAATATGTTGTTGCTGTTGCTAATTGTTCAAATATTGCATGGATAAAATAACTATTGGAAGGTATGAATGAGGAAATCATTGACCCAGTGATAATCTATTGTGACAATACAAGTGCAATTAATATCTCTAAGAATCTAGTGATACATGCAAAGACAAAGCATATTTATATTAAGTATCACTACTTGAGGGAACAAGTTCAAGAAATGAAAGTAAGATTGGAGTATGTGAAATCACAAGGCAACTTGCTAATATATTTACTAAACCCTTACTAAAGAACACATTTGAATACTTGAGTAGACTAGCGGTCCATCCCCTGTATAATAGCTACTAAGGTGATTAGGAGGTTGCATCAACCTATACATTATCAGAATATATAATGATGTTGATGCATAATTTTCACACTTTGGGTTTCCTAAGGCTGTGAAAAATGAAAGATGAAAGACAAACTAGAACTGAATATCAGTACATGCAAGGTACTAGATCTGAACCGAAAAAAAATATATTGATTTGTCGATTAAAGAGCTATTTATTTTCTTTTTTGTATTGCTGTTAAAGGGAGAGATGATTCAATGAAATATCTAAGGGAGAGATGATTGAAGCAAGGGGGAGAGACTACTGAAAGGGAGAGTATTGATGTTGTGTAGTGATTAAACATATTAAATGTATAAGCTAGGGAGAGCTTACCAAGTTACAACATTTTCATACATAGTTATAGTATAGATGTTTGGTATTCTATGGCATATTTAATATTGTGTTTCCATCAATGCCAAAGGAAGAGATTGGTAGAATACAACCAATTAAATATCTTGAAGGAGAATTTGACAACTGATTGGATATTTGAAAGACAATGATTGATGATCACCGAGCTACTAAGGTATATGTGAGACATTAAACTAGTTAATGTATTGTCATTGATGTCAACTAGTTTTGACTATACTTATCATGATAGTTACAAACATCTTAAGAAGGAAATAATGATGAAGGAATGAGATATCTACATGAAGATGAGATGCATGAGAAAGATATGGATGTGGTATTCATTGGGTAACTTATTGATGAGTCTATGAAATTATGTTAGTGATTTGATTATATTACATGATTCTGTTATGGATTGAAGATCAAGATTGAACAAGTTTATGTGGTCGGTAAATGAAGAACTTAGTATACACCAAGTTGGAACAATGTACACCGAGCAAGTGTAGTGTATACCAATTATAGTATCAACCGAGTTATTTATCACCGACACAATACAATATTGACCGAGTGAAAGAAATAAATGGAAGTAATGACTGTTGAATAAAGTTGATGAGATGGAAAATTAATGATGATTCCAAGGTAAAAGATAATGTTTGTTATGATGATCAAACAGATGAAAAAATTCAAGGATGATCAAATGAAGGAAAATGAAGTGTGTTAATGAAAAAACTATCGAGGAAGGTTAAAGAGACAAAATCAAGGGTGAAGATTAAGAGGAAACATCTATGGATGGAAATAAAATGGTTTATGATGTCTATAAAAGGAGACAAGAGATTTATTATTAAGTCTGCTGATGGAATTCGCGTGAGAATATTGCATTCATGTGAAACTGGTCAAACACTTTGAAGACAAAACTAAGCAATTCTGCAAAGAACACCGAGCATCAGAGAAAAGAATTACTGAGAAGAACAGAGTTGGAGGAAACAAAGAGATTGAATTGAGATTATTGACCAGAGGTATTTTGAGCTTAGCATAGATCTGAAAATGTGCAAAACAAGTTGTATTTGAATCAGATGATTACTGTAACATTCTAACCATTTCTACAGATAAATATCTTAACTGAGTGGGACTTAATAGTCTTTTTACTTCAATATGACATTCAATGAATGTTGATTATTTTCTTGTTGACCCCATAGTGAATGTTTGGTCTCAGAGAACTGTTAGTGATAAATCCTCTAACTAGGTCACACTTTATAATGTGTTTTGTAACCTTTTGTAGGGTTGGGTCTTAACTGAGCTCACTTCAGAAGAGTGAATTATTTTAGGTTACTGGTCCTAGGTGGTTTTTTCCCTAACAGGGTTTCCACATTAAAAATCAAAGTGTTATATATGTATGAATGTGATGAATTGTTATTTTAATTTACACATTACTATAACTGGTTTGATCCGTAAATACACTAGTTAATTTACTGCTATTCAGTAGATGAAGATAAAGGCACAGTTGATGTTTTACTGAGTTGATTAAATTATTTAAAAGATTTGTTTTATACATCAGGGAGTGTTTGGGACTGTAGGATAATTGTACTTAACTGATTCACCCCCCTCTCAGTTATCTAAAATTTTTTCCTTGATGAACCGCTTGCAAGATGAGTGTTGGAGTTGATGAGAAAACAACCCACAACTCCCAAGAACACTTGCATGCAAACACCTTTCACAAAAAGAGAGAAGCAAATAGCTATGGAGGCCTGAACACATTGATCCACAAGAGAGAAGAAATCATTGATGTGAAAAAACAAAAGTTGCAATTCAATAATGAATGATCTGTTAAGAATACAAAGGAGATCAATCCTTATAAAGTATATCTTAAACCCTAAAAGGGTGAACAAACCTAGGTGCATGCTACCTTGAAGTGTGTGCTAGGGCCGTATGACCCTGGTACACATTTGTTTTCCTCAGAGGCTAAATTGTCCAAATTAGACATGCCTTATATAAAAATAGGGGTTCTTGGATGATGCAAGCTCAATCGGGAGGTCCGTTTGAGAAAAAAATGCTCCAAAAATAGGGTCTACCTTAGGATCCGTGCCAGGGTCGCTTGCAATTTTTTTTTGCCATAGATTCTAAATTTTTCCAACATGGACAAAATTTATATGGATTTGGGGGTTTTTGGGTGCTTTGAACGCAACCGTGAGGTCCATTTGAGGCCAAGATGACCAAAAAGAGAGGTCCCCTAGATCCAATAGAAATCCCTCTAAAAATAGAGATCTAACGAACACGGCCAAATATCTCAAGAAGAGGACATGGAAAAATAGATCTAAAGCTCTGATACCATGTTGGAGTTGAAGAAAAAAACCCACATCTCCCAAGAACACCTGCATGCAATAATCTATTAAGAATACAAAGGAGATCAATCCTTATAAAGGAGATCTGAAACCCTAAAAGGGTGAACAAACCTAGGTTGCATGATAATAATTAATAAAATAATTAATTATTATATGCCTAAAGTTTAGCTTAAATAGAAAGAGATAATAAGTGACTTAATAATTAAATCAATATAATTTAATTAATAAGAAAACAAATTATTACTCTAACAATGAGGACTATTTTTATGCAAATTTTCTACAAGGGTAGAATCAAAATAATGAGTCTGTTTCAACTTGTACAAGGTAAAAAAGAGAGCTATTGAAATTGACCAACAAGCTAATAAAGGGAAGTAGCATGTTGATATGGAATAAAATAAAGGTTTTTGTGGTACACAAGGCTAGATTCCAACACATCAAGTGCGAGATATCCAAATTCTTCAAAGGGGTCAACCGCCCTCATCAAATGAGAAGCAAAAAACATGACCACAACCATTACAAAATTAGACTAATGTTGCTGTTCATAAAGGACAACCAAAGGTTAGTTTTGTTGGAAAGTAGTTTCTTGGATGTTGTCATTAATGGAAACACTTATCCCCATGATCACTGCAAGGCACTTGGACTCATTTTTGCTAGGCTACAATGTAAAAAATTCCTAAGTCCACAAATTGGTGTAGGAAGACAGAGGTAACATTTTGATCAGCGAGGACGCCAGAGTTAGTTTTACGTCTTGCAATCTTATAGGTGAATAAATTGATGTATGAAAGAGATTCATCTATGATCAAACATGTTTTGGTTACCGTACAGAGAAAATACAACCGTTTGAGTGCAGTTGTAAATAATAAATAAAGTTCCCAGTCTTGCGAAGTTTTGATTATATTGGCCCACCTATGATATGTCTTGTCATGTAATAATCATGTGTATATAGCCAACATGATGTCATTGTATAGTTTTTATGGCCACTTGGTATAATATTGTATGGATGAACTTTTAATTTTTTTTTCAATTTCCTAATAGAGGCCGACCTAGTTACTTTACTCTTAATTAGGTATAAGTAAATGATGTAATTGGTAATTGAAAGGTGTGGCATTGTATTGTAAATATGCATATGTGAATATAAGAAGATAAGGGAAGTCAATGAAGTGAATGGGAACAATGATGTATGGAGTTGCAGATGTTTCTTCTCATGTTTTGATATGATACTGATTGTAATAGTAGGACAACCATCCTCATTTTGAGAGTGTAGGTTGCACAACTATAATAACCCTAACAAGGTTTTGTAGACTCCTAATAGGGTCTTTTCTTTAATAGGGACACCTACCTATTGTATTGATCAAATCCTAACAAGGCTAGGACTCCTAATGGGATCTCTTTCATATAGTGCAAATATTTGTGGGTGCCATCCCCACTGGAGTTTTTCCCTTAATAGGTTTTCATCGAAAACAAATATGGTGTTATGAGTTCTCTAATGTTTGCATATATTTGTTGGTTAATTAGATCAAGTTGGTTGTTTATTTATTGGTTAAATAATTAATTTAAGTGCTGTGATACTAATTCACCCCTCTTAGTATCACCCAATCCTAACAATTCACATCAGAGCATTAGACCCTTATAAGGAAATCTTAATAGCTTAAGGGAGATCCAAATGGATTATAGCACTTCAAAGAATAATTATGACATTGTGTTAGATGATCTTGATGAGGCTATTGAAGAAAATGAAGATCTGAAGTAAAAATTGAAAAAGGGAGATGATTTTATCAGAAAATTCAAGGAGCAGTTAAGATATGAAAGAAACCAAAGAGAAGAACTACTCAAGGAGCAATCAGAATCAGAACAAGTTGAAAAACTCAAAAAGGAGAATGAAGAACTCAAGGATGAATATGAAATTTCAAAATTAGAACTGATGATAGAGCTTGATGAAGAAAAATATGAAAACAAGAAAATAAAGGATGATTTGCATTAGGTAGAAACAAAGGCAACAAGATTGAAACTACAACTAGAAGAAATTACTACAAAGTATCAGAAGGATGAAAAATACAATATCTTGGTAACATGAGAACTTGAAGTAACCAAGGAATGCATAAAAAACTTCATAAGAACGGTTTGAAGATTGATGAGAAGATAGAAATGTAGTAACTAGTTGGAGATATGATTGGATTTGGATTTTTTGAAGACATATTTCCTAAGAAAGGTCATGCGGTCATCAATGTTGATTCACCAAAGAAAGATGAAGCTAAAGAATCCAAGAAAGGGAAAACCAAACCCTCAGAAGATAAATTACAAGAGTGCAATCAAGAGGGTCACTTGAAGGAAGATTGCAAAAGTACAAGTAGTAATAAAATCTTTTCTAGTTATTTATTTAATTTCTTAAATTATGGTCATAAAGTAAAGGAATGTAGAAGGCCTGATATGAGATCTAGAAGACCTAGTTATTCCAATTTGAAGAAGAAAGTTGAGAAAGAAAGTGAAACCAGTAAGGTAGATGAAATTGTGAAAGAAAGTGATATGTAGGAAAACCAACCTAATGTGAGAAAACTTGAGGATAGTAAGCAATATGAAAGGAAACCTAATGACATACCTAAGAAGGTTATGTGTTACAAGTGCAATAACTTTGGACACATCACCAAATATTGCAATTTGCAAATTGATTACAATTAGCTTAGACCTAAGAAGAAGGTTACATGCTTTAAGTGAAACAATGATGGACATATTGCAAAGTATTGTAGGTTTAATAGACTAGTGAAAAGGACACCTGAACCATTGGAAAGGAAAAAGGAACTCAGTGAAGATGAACAGACACCTGTAGAGATGAAGGAAGAATACAAATAAACGTTGGTTAAGAGAAGCAAAGTCAAGTATAACAGTGATGAGATGAAAAAAGGAACTGCAAGAAGTCAGGAAGGCCTAGTAGACCCTACTAGATCTTCTCATGGGTTGAAGACATTTTTATCAGCATGAAGGGCCTTGCAGGCCTTAAGGGGAGCATTGCTAAAATGACACCAAAATCCCATTTTTCCCTTGAATTAGTGTTTGGAGCTATGCAATCTCAGATACAGATATATTTAGACATGTTATGACTTCAGTAGTCACCGCATGGATCTACATTGTCAGATCTATGGTCATAGAATAATTGTAGATCTTATGGACTAAAATAGCTTTGTGGAGTTGCATAGATTTTTGTGTTTTGTATAGTATAAATTTTTACACTTAGATGATTTTGTCACCATTGCATCATAGATCAGTTGTAAGTAGAGTATTGGAGCTAAAGGAGTGAAGGGATTAAAGTAATTTGAGAAAAGATCTTTAGAAATTTAGAAGGTGAACCCTAGTTCTACAACATTAAGGTGAAGGTATTTGTGAAACCCTAGTTTAATCTCACACAGTTTAATTTATAGAAGTTTGTTAAGAATGGAAGAACCCAAGGTGTTTTATATTAAGGATAGAACAAGGTATGATTTCAAAAGACACCCTCATAAGTCAAATGAGGATGATCCTTAAGGTGCATTCTCACATACGCTGCTTGGTGTAATTCATGTAGAAGATATTAGGGCATACATACATTGTAGGAATGAGGAGATAGATTTCTGAGAAATTCACAAGGACTTGGTAGAAATGTATGATGAGGATGAACAATTGAAGCTTGAATATGCATTTTTGGATGATCTATGGATCATAAAGTTTGCATAATTTCATGAGTTTGATGAAACTAAATGGATGGAGATTACACTAAGCCACTTCCATGACCAATTATTTTGGCTTGGAGGTAATCCTATTAAGATCACTAGTAAAATGATTCATGATATCATTGTATTGCCTAATAAGGGCTATAATCACCTAAAAATGGTCTAGCTAAACAATATGCCCTAAATCTCAATTAAAATGATCAAATCAATGCCAAATCAAGATAATTTCAAGCATAATTGTGTAATTGATTTAGATCAATTTAATTACATAATTCATCAATTATCAAGCATCAATAATCATTTCTTAATTAATTATCCTAGTCATTTAATAAAATCAAACTCAAAAATACCTATGGATAGTGATATTAATTAATGAGAATTAATTAATTGTCTTATTATTCCTCTCAACTCACAAAAGGACAAAGGATTTAATTCAACCAATGGGAGCTAATCATAAGGATCACTCACATGGATCAACTGAGAATCAATATTAACCATCCATCAAGGATGAATCTCAACCATTGAATTTAAATTCAATCTTTCCCTCCAAGAGGAAATCTATAAAAACCAAGCTCATTTAATTCATTTGATATCTAGATCATTTGCATAAGGAAACTTTATCATTTTGAATTCTAAATCTAGATCAATTCTTCTATTTCTTATCAAGTTCTTCATTCTAGCTCTATCTTAATTAATCATAATTTCTTTCATGTTAAATGAATCTCATTTGAATCTTCCATTTCATATTTTTAATGTCACTAATCTATGCATAATTATGAGAGCATACTAACATAGATCAAACTCTTTGTGATTAGGAAGCAATATGACGATATTGCTTAGTTTAATGACTTTCAAATTGATTTAAAATAACAAGCTAATGTCTTATTGAAGTGTTACATTGCAGAATTACATTCACCACAAAATACACACATTTCTGACATCCACCGTGGGGCCTAGCCCTATATTTTTGCATTTTTTAACTAATTTTTTGCCATTTTTCAATCAACAAAAGATCACATTCGGGAAATTGGATTGCACCCAGGATTTCTTGGATCGCATTTGAGGTTTCTTGGATTGCATTTGGTTAAGTATCACATTTTGTTTTCTTTGGATCACATCTGGTATCGTTAATCACATGTGGGAAAGGGGATCACATTTAGTTAAATTCTAGATCCCATTTGGGGACTTTTGTTGTGAATTTGATTTTGCTAACATCTAATGGGTGATTTTTGTAATTTTTATGGATTATGATAGCTTAACAGTGGTCTGTAGGTCAAATTGTCCAAGATATTAGAAAGAATAAGACTACTAATGGTTGTTTTTAGGTTGCCTTGAAGAAATATAAACCAAATATTATGCTTGTGTTTTCTAAGAATTTAATAATAATTTGAGGTCAATTTGCAAACTAATCAGAGGATTATTCTCTTTTGCCTTTGGGAAAATTAGAAACTCAAAAGTTAGCTTTCAATTTGAGGTCAAATTGTTGTAAATTGATTAAAGTTGCATGATGTGTTTGATAGGAGTAATGGTTTGAGATAAGAGATTATGCTCTTCTCCTTCATGGAGAATAAAAAATCCAGACCTCTAAACCATCAATCCTCATTTATTTAATGTATTCCTAATTAGAGGGCCTGTTGGTTGAGGAAAAAAGCTCCGAGGAACGACCCAAGTGGGGACAGGTAGAAGCCAACCCTTCCACCCCACTATAAAATCTGATGCTTCCTTGAGATGAAAATCTCAGAAGACATAATTGATCTTGTTCATGGAACCTTGAGTTGCTCGTTTCCATGAATATTCTTGTATCTTGTGTAGAGCAGAGCCGCTTTAATCTTGCTTCCAAGACTAAAAAAATTTGAGTAATCATAGGGCTATAGGCCTCTATCCTACTTGCAAGACTATGAGAGACAATTGTGAATGGATGCCTTTACTACAAACCATAGATTAGATGCTACCTGAACTACCTTCGAAAGGTTAGTAATGCTCGTGCAAGGAAAATAGTATTTGCCCCAAGAAGTTCATCATATCAAGCCCTCTTTAACATTACTACTCGGCTAATATGGCCTCTGACATCCATTGCATTTTGTTGGACTGTCATATTCTGTGGAGTCATTGAGTGTGTTCCTAAGTCAATGAATAAGTATTTCTAATCTCTACCTAGTTTAGGGAAGGATAAGTGTGTTTTATCTTAAAAATAGTTGCTTGATGTGTTTGAAGTACAAATCTAAGATAAATACCCTAAATGAACAAATTACAAGCACTTTTAGACACCTAAGACTCCTTGGAATCGAACAAAGAAGACAAATTTTTGCAAACTTGACAAAATTTTCCCTCAGACAAAACATCAAACAGTTGCATCTAGTATCCTGTGTCACACCCCACATTCCAGATCATATTTGGTCATTTTAAGATTGCATCCCGTATACCCTATGTCGCATCTAGATTAAGGATCACACCCCGTATTTCTTGTGTCGCATTTGGGACCATTAACTTGAGGTCACATCTAGGACAGAGAGAACTTTTGCACATGCTAGAACTTGGATTTTTGCATTTTTGGATATCCCTTTGGATTATTTTTCAGGTTGAGTCATTACATCCAGTTCATCAGATCAGGAAAATATAAAAAATTCTAAAATTTTTTTGTAAAAATTTACCCCAACTTGGAGAAGGCATAACTTTTGACTCGGTGCTTGAAATTGCCAACCGTTTTCATCGTCAGAAAGATAATCAAGAAATCTAATTTCAATCTAAAAAATAATGTGCCTTCAACAACCTAATTTTCAAGACTGAAAATAGTCTCAAATCTCTAAAATGAGCAAAAGACCTCTGAAAATCCAAATTACTAAAACATCAAAAAAAATTGAAAAAAAATATTAAAAATTTGGGATTTTATTTTTTCTTCTATTCCATCCCTTTGGTCTTCTTAGTATGATCACATAATGAAACATGACATTAAATCTTCTCACCCATCATATAATCAAGCAAATCAAAACAATCATAACATGGATGATCAATCTATCTTTATTCTCATTGAGCAATGTCAAGCTTTGCAATCAGAAATTCAAGAAATGAAGAAAGAAAATGAGACCCCACCAGACAAGTATTCCTTACAATCAATCTATCCTTTTCTCTTAAAGATGATATCCACATGTCTTCATCTCTTTCAAACATGGAGACACCAATGAATGACTATCCAATCTTTGATAAAGAGATGCCACAATCTAATGATAATCCTATCTTTGATCAAGAAAATGATGAAATAGATATATTGTATTCACTTGAGAGTCTTCTCTATCTGTAGGAATATCAAGAACCTAATCATCCCTTAGAGAGAATCCTTACTCCTTTGGGACAGTCTTATGAATCAACATTGCAAGAACTTCTTGAACACAATCTCATCATGTTGCCTCAAATCACTTCACATGGTTTTGTATTCCTAAGCCACTATTGTGCCTATCATCAAAATAATGAGCATGAAACTTCAGACTGCATGGAGTTGAAACACAAAATACAAGATCTAATTGATGATGACATAATTGAAGTTGAAAATCCTAATAATCAAGAACAAGATACTAATCTCAAGCAAGATCAAATTGATGAGCCTATGTCTAGTAGTGGTTCTCATTCCACATCCACTTCTTCCATCATGCATGCATCCTATAAAGTAACAAAGCTATCTAAAGTTTCTCCATCAAACATAGAACCTAATGATTTTCATGCTGACTATGTCTATCCTCAAGGGCTACCTTTGAAAGAAATCCAAGCTAATTTTCATCGAGCTGTAAATCTTTTCAATGATTCCAAAATCAAAGAGCATGAACTTTCATGCTTTTCAATGCCTAGTCAAAATACTATTCCATTAGTCCTTCAAGAATCTCCCATGCAGATTGAAACTCCTACCTCATCCTTAAAGGTGGCTCCATGTCAAGAGGATAATTAAAAGTGTAAAGAAACAAATATTAGTAATGATCAAGATCAAGGTACCATCCTTCCTCATCGAGTATTTGACCAAAGTCCCATACCTCATGATGACCTTGCCATACCATTTTATTCCTTCCAAGATGATACCTTTCCATTTCAAGAGCCACATAGCCCTCCATCTCCTAAGAAATATGAAGGTATTCCTTTTATCAACTCTAATGAGTTTATTAAAAATCAAGAGAAAAACACTTTTAGTATGCTATCTAAAGATTCTTGTCAAGATCAGAGTATTCCCTCACCCTGTTTTCATACTCCTCCATTTCCACCTAAAAAATCACCCATTCTTCTTAATCATTGGAATAAGAATAAATACCCTCAATCTTGAAATGCTCTTATCAAAGCTACCCATGAGCCTATTGGTATAAAGATGAATCCTAAAGGTGAGAGCCTTGGCTATAAAACTCACTCTAAAGATGTTGATATCACTTTCACACCTTATCTCCCTCTATTTGTACATAAATATCAACCTTCACTATCCTCCAAATCCATCCTTGGTCCCTATGTACCAAATTTAAAACCTTCAAACCTTCCATCTATATTGGGTCCTTATATCTGTCCATCCACTTATTGTATCTCTCCCCAAGATCAATAAAGACAAGCATTCTTGAACACTCCATATTAACCCATTCATAAAAACCCACCATATCAGCCCTATTCATCCATAATTACCAAGTCTTTTGGAAGAAATTTGGATGTCAAAGAATGAAATTAGAAATTCAAGAATCCACTTGGATATGAATATCACTATGTCCAGTCTAATCGACATGTGAATACAAAGAAAAAAGAAATATTCAAGAGACCACAAGGGTCCACTAAGAAAAGAAAGAAATCAAAGAAAATATGAGTTCCTAAATCCATCATTGAAGAAATTATTCCTAAAGCATCCAAAAGAAAAGAAAAATCAAAAGTTATGTGGATTTCCAAGTGTCTTTTAAAGGACTCGGATACAAAAGAAAAATCAGAGTTGGCATCCAAGCTTTCAAAGTCTTCCACTCCATCTTCTTCCAAACACCTTTCATCCTCTCCTACATCAAAACCTCCATCGATTCCATATATTTTTCCTCCATCATTCCATTACCCTTCAAGGTGTGTGTTAATGTTGATCTTGTCACCCTATCCACCTATCCCTATGCAAAACTTTCAATACACTATCCAATATCCTTGGCTACCATCTCCCTTATTTTCCATATTATTCCCTACCATCACCCTATCAACATCTTTGAGCATACCTTCCAGTGGCCTTGGCCCATCACAACATATCATTTGAAGGAGCATTATCCAAAGAATGAGAGACTTGAGTTCCTTCCAAAAATTAAAAAAATACAAAAAAAAGGGAGAGAAAAAGTGCCTTGGTGAAAACTTCGTAAACAAATGCCTTGGTAGAAAAAGTAAAGAGAAATTAATTCATCCTATGGTGAAAACCACTTCTTGTGGCCCTTTGGACAAGTACCATGATGAAAGCCTAGAAAATAGGCATCATGCGTAATTCCTTCTACTTGTACTCTATACTTGGAGGCAGGTTCCATCCATGCTATCTTATCCACCATAACCTCCATTATCCATTTATCCCACATGCGTCCATATTCCCTCTTTTTTCCTTTGATTTTGACAAGGTTGAGCTATATCCATGATCATCATGCTTCTTGACATGTGTTGTCCTTGTCATTGGCTTATTTATTTGTTATATTTGCGCTACACAATCATGATCTTTCTTATCCCAAACCAATCCTCATTTTCCCGAGAATCCTTTCCACAATCTAATTCTATTCCCTCATAGCCTCCATTCAACCCTTATCCTAATGGTTCTATCCTATCCATATCTTATCAAAATTGACCCCTTGGTCTTGATCAAAATGAAGAACATAAAATGCAAAACAATTTCTCAAAAAATTCTTGACATGTCCACTCTTTTGGACCATGCACTTTCATGACATCAGGTCATTATCCTATATGATATTTGGCATTGCATCATGGCTTTCATTTATATTCCAAAACATGCTTTATATTGCTATATGCTTTTCCCTACCTTGGGTAATCTTGAGGAGACTGTCCTTGAGGGTCACATTCATGTGCTTCATCTATCACAACCTATTCACTTTTGCTCCATTAGCTTGCTCATCCATCTGTAAATGTCCTACATCTTGCTAGACATTGGGGGCATTTCAATGTGGTCTTGCTTTAGAAATGGTAAAATCTCTAAAAAAAATTAAAAAATGAAAAATGTTCCTGACAAAAATCCAAAAATAAAATAAAATAAAATATCTTAAAAATCCAAAAATATCTTAAATTTTTTAAAAATCCAAAAAAATCTAAAAATCTTTAAAAATCCAAATAAATCAAAAAAATCAAAAATCCAAAAAAAAATGTTTATCAATTGCTCAACATTTGCATCTACATATATCCTCATAGCTTGTACATATCTTGTATATTATTTGCACCCTGATGCATAGCTCAGTCAGTCTGCAAGTCAGTCCACATCTCATCCTTAGGACAATTGTATCTCACTAGGGGCAAGTTCCTAGTCATCTTGTGAAGTCAGTTCCTAGTCAGAACCAACCATTTAATTGATTGGAGTTAGCCACATTACCTCACAACTATCAGGTGTTCTTTCACTAAACACACAATGATATTTCTCAATACCAATCTATACACAATAGTGTTTCTAAATATCCATGCACTCAAACATTAGTGTTTCTCAACACTCATGAAGGAAACAAAAAAATCCTAAATGAAAAGACAAAATAAAAATCACCCACTGAACAATGGTGTTTCTCAACACTCATTAGAGAAAAAGGAAAAACAAACACAATAAATCAATTGTGTTTCTCAACACCACTTATAAAAAACAAACTTATCATAACTTGTGCTTATCATGTCTCCCGAGTAACTCAATGATCTCTATGGAATAGAGGAATAAGGATAGGGGGCACAATATCTTTCTTTGATTGCAGTTTGTGGGAATGATTTCCTTGTTTATTTTTCATCGAGAAATTTCTTATTATTGCACAAATAGAAAAAATATGCCCAAGGATATGAACGATAAAGGGTCATTGCGGGTACATCAAAAAGTTAGTCCAAGGATATGAACGTACGGGTCATTGCAGACAACACAATCATTGCACAAGAACATAAGCAACTCTTGTTTGTTTTCTTGCTTGTAACTAACACTAACATAAGCAAGGACTTTGGTTCATCATCGACTTTGAAAGTCACCGATGTTTGTACTTACTGCTAACAAAAGCTCTATGATGAGAAAATGCATAACAAAGAGATCAAAAAAGTGACACTCATGGAAGATTGCATATCATTCCAGGGGCATTCATTTTCATTCTTTCATTCTTGCATTTATCTAAGTTGATCAAAATCACCTCAAGGAGGGAAATCTATCTTCAACATGGTTGAGTATCACATCTAAGATTCTTTCTTTCATTATTGATCACTATCTTTTCAATATCATTATTGGGAGCTCAATCAAAATTTATTCTACATCAATATTCCTTCTCAATGCTACATCTATCCAATCTTCTAAATCAAAATTCTTCTAATCTAATCTAAACTATCATTCAACATCATTCAATATTTTCTATCAAATTTTGATCTCACTCCCAAGGGGGCATCATATATCATAATCTTCTAATCTAGATCATAAAAATTTTTGTCAACCAAATCTAATATATCAAATTTTATCATCAAATCGAATATATCAAAATCATTAAACCTAATCATTGAGTCAAACATAATCATATTGCCAGGGGCATCTTAACTTCATCAAGTTCCTATCAAGTTGAATACTCTTAATCTATCCAAATCTTCTATCAATCTTCATTCAATCAAGCTTGGAGTCAGTATGATTCGTTCTTGTCCAATCAAGATTAGAATCGATATCTTTGCATATCTCATCGCATTTCATTCAATCAAGTTCGGAATCAATTTTTAATCAAGAATGGTTTCATTTCATCATATCAAACTATTCTCTCAATCAAAATTAGATCGACATCAAACATCAGATATTCTTTGAACCAATGTGCTGCTCGCACATCAATTCAAAGAGGGGCAAATGTAATCACCTAAAAATGGTCTAGCTAAACTAGATGCCCTAAATCTCAAATAAAATGATCAAATCAATCCCAAATCAAGATACTTTAAAGCATAATTGTGTAATTGAATTAGATCAATTTAGTTACGTAATTCATCAATTATTAAGCATCAAGAATCATTCCTTAATTAATTATCCTAGTCATTTAATCAAATCAAACTCAAAAATACCTATGGCTAGTGATATTAATTAATGGGAATTATTTAATTATCTTATTATTCCTCTCATCTCACAAAAGGACAAAGGAGTTAATTCCAACCAATGGGAGCTAATCACAAGGATCAATCACATGGATCAAGTGAGAATCAATATTAACTGTCCATCAAGGATGAATCTCAACCATTGAATTTAAAATTTAATATTTCCCTCCAAGAGGAAATCTATAAAAACCAAGCTCATTTAATTCATTTGATATCTAGATCATTTGCATAAGGAAACTCTATCATTTCAAATTCTAAATCTAGATCAATTCTTCTATTTCTGATCAAATTTTTCATTCTAGCTCTATCTTAATTCATCTTAATTGCTTTCATGTTAAATGAATCTCATTTGAATCTTCCATTTCATATTTTTAATGTCATTGATCTATGCATAATTCTGAGAGCATACTAACATAGATCAAAATATTTTTGATTAGGAAGCAATAGGACTATTTTTCTTAGTTTAATGGCTTTCAATTTGATTTAAACTAACAAGATAATATCTTATTGAAGTGTTGTGTTGCAGAATTACATTGACCAGAAAATACACACACAAGGGTAAGTTACTTGTCACTGCGAAGAACACTGAGAAGAAGGTGATTTCACTAACAGGTTGTATTACAAAAAAAAGAGACATGAATGTCAAAGAGATTCCACAAAGGGGTGTGAGAGTCATCACCATGATTCTAGGCTACTATGTAAGATACAATAATGAAGATCAAGCTAGTATAGAGGAAATAGTCATAAAGTATATGCTAAATTTTAAGAAGAATGTAATTGAGCTAAAGGGTAGTATCCCTAATGAACTTTTTGAGAAAATAGAAGAAAGAAATGGAAGAGCCCAAGATGAATATAACAAAAATAAGGCTATAGGCCATAGATAAACAAAACCCTATAATGATAATTGAAGAAAACATCAAGATGATGGAAGATCTCAAACCTCATTTGAGAATAAAGTTAAGGACATTCAGGATAATGGAAGGCCTATATGAGGAGGTCATTGCAGAAACACACAAGGATATAAAGAAGGTCATTTTGAACAACATACCTAACCTTATAAAGTTTCAAACCCCTGCAATTGAGCCCAATGAAATCATTGCTGAAAAATATACAAAAGGAAAGGAGAAGGAAGAATAGTTTCCTGATGTGCAGATTGAAGAGGTCACCAATGAGATAAATATAGTAGAATAGACCATCCAAGATCACTCAATGCCTGATTTCTTTATTGAAAATGTTAGAATCAAGATTGACCCTACATTAGATTCAAGGGATCCATTTGAGACTCTGATCAAGGTCACAGACCTTGCAGGGAACATTGATGCAAATAATCCTAAGGAAGAGGCTAAGGAAATGGAGGCATCCAAAGAAGGGTTGAAGAGTGTAGATCAACCAAGTACAGATGTATACAAGGACAATGAGTTTACTCAGGAATCTCGCAATGAGGAACACATTATAGTAACCCTTCCATTTTTGGCAAGTGAGACTAAGTCCCTAAAAGATATAGAGAACACGGAAGCTGATGATCTCATGAAATTATCATTATTTTCGTATGAGAAAGAAAAAGAGAGATTTGTGAAGAAGGAAGACAATAATTTTTTTTTGGAGAAGAATATAAATTTTTTGAGTAATGTTTAATCATCATAGCCAAGGAGTAGCAGTGGAGATCCTACAAACCATTTGGATCAGATTTTGGATAATGTTGACAAGATTTTTAGGACTCTTGATGACACAAGGGGAGGGACCTAGGGGCCAAATGATGGCACACCCTACAGATCCAACCCTTCTCAATAACTCACAGAAGCAACAACAACATAGTGAGAGAGAGAAAACATGATCATTGATATTATTAACTTCATTCAAATTGATTCATACATGCTAGGCTATAAGGCCTTCCCGGTTACAACCAGATATTACAATGAAATATAGAAGTCCTACAACATGTGAGGATCGACCAACAATCTTCTTACTACTATCTCCTATCTTCTATCCCCAAAACTGACTCCTAAACTCTAACCAAAGAACTATACTTATACAAGAGGCTACCAAACTGAGTCGGCCTTTAGATCCATAATCAATAGAAGAAACGGTCAGATCTAGGACCACATGCTTCCCAATGATGGATACCAACATTAAATCCATGACCCATAATCAATGCACAAGTTAGCCTCAACAGAAACTCAAAATAAACTACTCGGTAAACAAGGATGAATGAGCAATAGACAAGCATCACCAAGCACCAGTGAAACAACCAACCACCTAGGAGATAACTGACCATACTCAGTAACCAAAGGAAACCAACCAACTTGGTCAAAGTAGGAACCGAGTAACACAAACAAACTTCAAAATCTTTTTGGTGACACAGGTGTGTGCTAAAAATGTGACCACACTTCTATGAATCCTTACATGCAAGAAAACTCAACAATGAGCCCTCACAAATTGATTCATAGCTCTCTATGCATGGAGTTGCAAGATTTGTAAAATTGCTCTCAGTTAGAGCTATAAACTCATGACCTTGTTAGTCAACCACACAATGAGAGATTCCAAATCAAAGACAAGGACAACAATGCCAATATCTCCAATGAAATCAATATGGATGCAATGCAATGCAAACTAATCTATGAGAATGAAAGATGCAAGCTATGCTATGAAAGGAAAATACAAGTGTTAGAAATCCTCCTATTAAGCTATGTGAGATTAATCTATTGCATAAAGGAAATCTATACTAAAAATGCCATGATTATGCAACTATGATGTAAGAAAACAAGCTAAATGAAATGCAACAATAATGTCTTCAAAGCTTGAATGCAAGAATGTCTCCAAAGAGCTCCAAATGACCTAGAAAACCTGCAGCATAACATTAGCATAAAAACCTAAGATGCAAATGAGGAAGAGAGCTCTCCTTTTATAAGAAATGAGATGAAAATGGACCATTGAGATTAAGAGACAAAAGTCTTAATCAAGGGTGGAGAAAAATGGAAGCTTGATCCTTGTGCACAAATATCCTCCAATAGGAAAATAGGAGTTGACTTTTGTGTCCCACATAAGACAAAAAGTGTTTTTTTCCCTTTTTATAAAATAAGAATAATGCTTTATTTGTGCAACATAGGATAAGAAGAAAAGTGGGGATTTTTTATTTAAATAAAAGGGGAGGAAATTCCTTTTAATTAAATAAAAGCTTAGGATAAAGTGATTTTATTATTTAATTAAAAGATATTTTTATTTAATTAAAAGAGATTTTTAATTAATTAAAAGGGAGCATGTTCTCTTAATTAAATAAGATTTTTATTTTTTTCTCTTTTAAATTAAATAAGGCTCAAACCTTAGGAAATATTGAATTGATTATGATTTGATCAAGGAAATTGATATAATTGATATTGTTGATATTTGAAAATATTGATTAAGGGATTTGATAAATTGCTAAATGGGGGCCCAAAGTCTAGGTGACCATTTTAGGGTGCATACATTTGCCCCTCTTTGACTAATGTGTGATCATTTCAGTAACACATGCAGTCAAAGAAGAATTGAAATGTGAGATCAATTTGGGATCACAAAACAACCCAGATGTGTGTTCGACAGATGGGAACACATCGGGACAAGCATAAACAACAGCTGAAAGACAAGACCAACACCGTCACTGCTAGGTGCAAATCAAGCCTTAGACAAAACTATTGGCGTCACTGCTAGGCAATAATCAAGTGTGAAAAATAGGAGATAAAAATTGAAAGACAAAATCACCACCGTCATTGCTAGGTGATAATCAAGTCTAAAAATAAGAATCTCAAGCTGAGCTGAATGATAAATCTGAATCAAAGATTAAAGCTGATAGTTACTGCCCCCTTAGAATCAAAATCAAAATCAGATAGAGGAGAACAACAAATTGATAAACCTAATCAAGTCACAATAAATCATAATCGAAGGATGGAGCATGATAGGATAACCATCAAACAGTGAAGATATGCCCCAGGTTGACGAGGTTTGACTGAAAAAGATATAGGATAAAGATTAAGTCAAATCTCAGAGAGAGGAAGCGAAAGGGGTGAATGAAAGAGTAGAAGTTTGGAAGATATGGAAAGGAAGAAATTCCATTTAAGATCAAAGAATTATGCCTCAAAAGGTCAGTCAATTGCGTAGAAGAATGAGAAAACTTGGAAACATGACCTAGATTTTGATTTCAAGTCCGAAAATGGATAGAAAATGATGTGATATGAAAGACCAGAAATGAAAGATATGATCAAGAAGAATCATAAAATGAGCACAGTTGACCAACTAGTCTGTAGATGATAAAAAGGAGAGCTCTCTCCATATGCAAGATGTAAAACCTAAACTATGATGAACCTAAGAATGCAAGCTACTATGAAAGTGGTTGACTTGCAAGGTCACAACACCTATAGACATCTAATTATCATCATCGAGCATTATTGGTAGCGTCGTAAGATCATACAATGCATACTAGCATAACTATGTGGATATGAATATGATCTTTATCAGATAGAAATGTGGAAATCCCACCTAGGCATCAAAGACATGGAGGTCAAGATGACTAATGCAGTGAGATTACCTAAGTTTGATATGGTGAGATTATGCTTGTATCAAGACACATGAAAGTCAGGATAACTAGAAGCATGCACTTGCAAAATAGTCAAGGATAATACCTTGTCAATCTATAGTGTCAAGTAAGACTAGCATAAATGCTCATGACAGTTAGGATCAACAAAATATACCCATAAGCAGATAAAGAAAGAAAACATGTTCTCATACCCTCAGTCTTATAGCTATGCATCATCGAAAACTTCTCATGGAGAGACCACTCATCAAAGAAATCCTCATAGATGTCTTACCCAATAGTTTAGTATGATGTGACATTGCTCATTTGCAAATGTGATACTCAAAGTTTGACTCTATGACCAACACACATGCACTTAAACAATCAACTCGCTTGAGATATGTTGACTTTATTTTTCTTTGTGTGCTATCTATGAGGATTTCTTTGATGAGTGGTCTCTCCCTGAGAAGTTTTTGATGATGTATAGCTAGAAGACTGAGGGTATGAGAACATGTTTTCTTTTTTTATCTTCTTAGGGGTATATTTTGTTGATCCTAACTATTTTGCGAGTGCATGCTTCTAGTTATCCTGACTTTCATGTGTCTTCATACAAGCATAATCTCACCATATCAAACTTAGGTAATCTCACTGCATTAGTCATCTTGACCTCCATGTCTTTGATGCCTAGGTGGGATTTCCACATTTTTTTGAATTTTTTGCATTTTTTTATTTTTTTAAAATTTTTTCAGGACTTTTTATGCTTTTTAGGATTTTTTCAGCATCATATATCATTTTTTTTGGTATTTTTTCAAGATCATAAAATATGTACAAAGGATGCCCCCATACAGAAATGGGCATCAAGGATAGAACTTCTTTAGGTGCAAAATGTTGATGGGCTTAGGGAGCTATTCTCCATCTTCATTCGACAGTAAATATGCACCTGTACCAAAAGCTGCTGTAATAATGTATGGTCCAAGTCAATTAGGTTTGAACTTTCCCTTTTGTTCTCTGTTCTATTGATTCTTAGGGTTCTCTCTCAAAACAAGATCACCTATCTAAAATTCCCTAGGGTGAACCTTCTTGTTGAATGCTTTGGACATACGCTTCTGATATACTCTCATGTGATCAAAGGAAGCCTTACGCTTCTCATCTAGAAGTTCTAGTTCTTGTAACCTCATGGCACGGTAATCCTCATCTGTAATCAAACCTTTGAGAGAGACTCTAAGTGAAGGTATCTCTACTTCTAAAGGCAACACTACTTTAGTGCCATAGGTAAGAGCAAAAGGAGTAGCTCCTGTAGGTGTACAGATGCTAGTTCTATAGGCCCATAGTGCCGGATTGATTTGTAAGTGCCAATCCCTACCATTCTTGTGTACTGTTCTATGAAGGATTTTAAGAATGGTTTTATTAGAGGCTTCTGCCTGTCCGTTTCCCTGTGGAAAATAGATGGAGGGCCAATGTTGCTTAATTTTAAACTTCTTGCATAAACGCTTTAGGTCCTTGTTCTTGAATTGACCTCCATTATCAGTAATAATCTCAGAAGGCAGTCCAAATTGGAAAATAATATGATTCAAAATAAATAGGGAAACTATTTTTCCTGAGGCAATAGAAAAAGGGACTGCCTCTACCCATTTCGTGAAATAATCAGTAGCTATGATGATAAACTTATGTCCACCTAATGAGTTGGGGTGAATTTTCCCAACAAGGTCAAAGGCCTAGTGTTGAAATGGCCAATGAGAAATAGAAGGAATTAGCTCCCTCCCTAGAGCGTGAATCAAGTTTCCATGTTTTTGACATTTCTCATAAGATTTAGAGAAAGCTACTACATCAGTTTGCATTGTGGGCCAGTAATACCCCGCCCTAAGCAACCTTTGGGCCATGGAAAGACCATTAGAGTGTCCACCACAAATGCCCTCATGAATGTCAACTAACGCTTGGTCGGATTCCTCCTTTTCCAAGCACCTAAGAAGTGTCCCATCTAAACCTCTCCTATATAAATCACCAGAGATAAGGGTGTGGCAAGAGGTGTTATGGATGAGGTTTCAACATTCAGAATGGTTGAAAGTGTCAGGGATGATGCCATCGTGTAGATATGAATAGATAGCACCATAGCAGGAAGACTCATGTGTGAAAAGGGTACAAATGACATTACTTTTAGATGAGTCAAATATGGGGTGGTGTAGCTCTTCCACCAGGAATTCAAATTTGGATTCATGTTGTTCCAACTATAGGAGTGAAGCTAATGTAGCCATAGCATCTGCAGCTTTGTTTTCTGCTCTAGGGATCTGTTGAAATGTCACAAAGGTAAAGTAACGTCTCAATGAATCAACCATCTTTTTGTAAGGTATCAATTTATCATCTTTGGTTTGATACTCCTTATTGACTTGGTTGATAATTAATTGTGAATCCCCAAAGACATGCAACTCTGTTATGTTCCATTCTATAGCTAGTTTCAATCCATTGGTTAATGCTTCATATTCTGCAATATTGTTTGTACATGGGAATAAAAGTTTGTAGGATTTTGGTATATTATACCCATGAGGAGAAACAAACAATACTCCCACACCTGATCCATTTTGCATGTTGGAACCATCAAAGAACATCTTCCAAGTGCGAGTGGTCATGTATAGAATGTGTTCATTTGGGAACTCTACCTGAATAGGCACACTATCCTTAACTGGAAAATCAGCTAACTGATTAGCAATAGCTTTCCCTTTTATGGCCTTTCTCTCAATGTACTCTATATCAAACTTAGATAAAACCATCATCCACTTAGCAAGTCTACTCGTGAGGGCAGCCTTACTAAGCAAGTACTTAAGAGGATCAATTTTTGCAACCAAATGTATAGTATGAGCAAGCATATAGTGTCGCAACTTTTGGGAAGCAAACACTACTGCAAGACAAGACTTCTCAATATTATTATAATTGATCTCATAAGATACTAGAGTACGACTAATGTAGTATATGGCCCTTTCTTTCCCAGTGTCATCTAATTGAGCCAACAATGCCCCCAAGGAAGAATCTATTGCTGTAATGTACAAAATCAATGGTTTCCCTGGAATAGGAGGCATCAAAATTGGAGGATTAGCCAAATACTATTTTATTTGATCAAGGAACTTTTGGTAATCCTCATTCCACACACATGTGACTCCCTTATGCAATTTTTTATTGAAAGGTTGTGCTCTATCTACAAGTTGTGAAATAAACCTCCGTATAGATTGGAATTGTCCTTGAAGACTTCTCATTTGACTTCTGTTCTTTGGAGGTGGTATATCTAAGATAGCTTGGACCTTTTCAGGATCAACCTCTATTCCTTTTGCTGAAATTATGAATCCTAGAAGTTTACCTGAGGTAACTCCAAATGCACACTTTTTCGGATTCAATCTAAGTTGAAACTATTCCATGCGATCTAGAATCACTTCCAAATCGTCGAGGTGCGTATCCCATTTCCTAGATTTAGCCAAGGTATCATCCACATAATCTTCCATGTTCTTATGCATCATATCATGAAAAATTATGGCCATAGCTTGTTGGTATGTTGCTCCTGCATTCTTTAGGCCAAATGGCATGGCGTTCCAACAATAGGTTCCCCATGCACATGTGAAAGCTATTTTCTCTTGATCTTCGAGAGCTATTTTTATCTGGTTATATCTGGAAAACCCATCCATTCAAGAATATATCTCATAACCCGCCGTCATATCCACTATCATGTCTATGTTTGGGAGTGGAAAGTCATCCTTTGGGCATGCTTTGTTGAGGTCTCTGAAGTCTGTGAAAATGCAAATGGACCCATCATGTTTTGAAACTGGAACAATATTGGAGATCCACTCAGCATAGTCAATAGCTCGAATGAATCCTGCGCATAAGATCTTTTCTAATTCAGCTTTAACAAGAAGAGCTATGTGAGGGTGCATTTTCCTCAACCTTTGTTTGATCGGTTTTATTCTTGGAGCTATAGATAGATGATGCATAATAAGATCAGTGTCAAACCCTGGCATATCAGAATATGTCCAAGCAAAGTTGATTTTCTTCTTTTGCAAAAACTTTGTATATGCCTCTTTTTCTTCAACTGATAGAGACTGAGCTAGGTGCACTATTTGGGGAGCCTCTTCTATATTCAAATTCACTGGTTGTGTGGGCTCAATGAGAACTGATGACCTGTCTTGGAAGTAACTTGGCAAGTTATTAGGTACCCCATCCTTAGGCACCTCAAAGAGGTTTTCACCCTCGGATACGTCATTTATTTTTACTATTTTGGGTTCTGACACCGCCACAAAGTGGTTTTCACCATCAGAACCATCTTTCTTTTTTTCTTTTTCTTTTATTTTTAGACTGAGGTACTTAATATCAGGCTCCATCATACTTGTTGTTGGTTCACTGGTGGAAGAGACTATGGGTTCAAGAGCATTTAGATAATAGGCAATTTCATAGTCATTCTGAAAGTTTAAGATCTGAGGCTCTTGGTGACATTGAGACCAATCAATTAGGTGGAAATGAACAAGGGGTAGGTCAATGACTAGTTCAACATTGTGTATGTGGAAGGTGTTATCTCTAGTGACCATACAATTGGGATTCATCAAGTCTCCTTCTAAGATATCCAAATCAGGATTTGTCCTACCAAACAAAGCATTGTCCACTAAGGAAATTCAAGGAGTCCAATCCTCTAGTCCTACACTAGGCTCATTGGTCACATCGGGTTGAGTACTATAAGTATGGACAACATCCATGTCCAAATCAACTGTTGCATCTGAAAGTGAGTCCCATTCAAACTCATGTGAGTTTGTCTCTGAATCATTATTTGGGCCTTGTGATGTAGAAGCCTCAAGGTTAGGAAAGGTTTCCCTTTCTCTAGCATTAGCATTGTTACTATCTATCGCAGCTAGGATAGCAACACTTTCCATTGTCAATCTAGCATTCATATAGTCACTATCCATCACAGCTGGGATAGTAGGAATGTCAATTGTCAAATCTTTTGAATCTCCCCAAAGGAGATTTGTTGAAGGCACCCAATCATCAGACATGTCTTTCTGATTAGAGAGATTAGGTGTGTAGTCTGAGTCATTGTCACTATCTGTCGCAGCTAAGACTGGGACACTTTTCTATTTCTTATTTGCAAAACCTAAGCTAACTGTTGACTTATTCCTTCATCCAAAAAGGGCATGGTTAAGAGGTTCAGCTTTGGCATCCAACTGATGACTAAGGGGACCATGTCCTGGATAACCCATATTCTTGACCAATGTATACCATCTCCCATAAGCTTGAGGAGAAGGTGTGAAATCCCATTATGTCGGTATTTCTCCTCTCGGTAAATCCAGTCCCTAACGACAACCTCTTCTTTTTCCTCTTGAATCATAATTAAGAATTCTACAAACTTGTCAAACAATGTCATGGCTGAAGATGAGGGTTTCATATCTTGAGAAGGTTTTCCATAAGACCTAGGGGAAATTGGCAATTTTGTGAATGAATCAATTTTGTAATCCCCCATGCCAAGATCCATGGCTTTGAATTTGTCTTTGCATTGTTCAAATGCAGTATCAAAAGTGTCAGCCTCCCTATTCAAAGGAATGTGAGACCCTGCTGAAATTGTGTTGAATGACAATGTGCTATCCCTGGGTATGCAAACTTCTACTCCATTGTAAGGGAACTTCACACACTAATGATAAGTAGATGGGACTACTTGCATCTCATGTATCCAAGGTCTACCCAACAAAATATTGTAAGCCAAAGGACCGACATCAATAATCTGAAACAAAATATCTTTCTCTACAAGACCAATTCGGATAGGAAGAACAACCAATCCTTTAGAACTACATTCTACTTCATCATAAGCCTTGATAGTTATCTTCTTCCTTATGTCAATGACTTCTTCTAAATAACCCAAGGCCTTCAATAAGCTCAAAGAACAAATATTAAGCCCAACACCCCCATCTATCAACACGCGCCTGACACGGGTCTTGTGGATCATAACCTCTATATGAAGGGCCAAATTGTGTGGGTGGCTTAATGACTTGTCATATTCTTCTGAGAATGTAAGGTAGTGAGGGCTAGCCAAGTGGTTGACCATATTCTGGAATTGATCTACATCTATATCATTAGGGACATTAGCCGCTCACAAGACATCCTCAAGGACACGCTTATGCTTAGGGGACAATTCCAAAAGCTCAAAGATTGAAATCTGCACTGGTGTACATTGTAATTGGTCAAAAAGATTATAATTCAACTCACGACCAACAACAGATTTAAGAAGAACACCTTTTGACACTGGCTACTTAGACTTATTAGAGTTAGGACCTCTAATAACAATGGGAGCTTGAGACTGACTCCTAGTGACTGCATTGAGGGGTTCAGACATCCTTCATGAGTGAGGACCTCTTAGTACCACAACGGGTCCTTCATCAGGCATATTATTTGAATCCACATCATATCCATAAGGGTCTTTCCCTCTCATCATGTTGACATTATCATCAACAACTTCAAGCATATTAATAACATTTTCAACATTTGTGTAGGTGTAGTTGATAGCAGCCTTGTCGTTCTTGTTGTTAGAATTCTCTCCTTTCTCATATTTGGGCAAGGGTTCTTTAAAAGCTTTGTGATCCGCATTAGTGGTTAAACCATCAACTTGTAATCTTCCACTTTCAATAAGATCTTGGACAAGATGCTTAAGTTTAAAACAATTTTCTATATCATGTCCAATTCCATTGTGAAAGACACAGAAAGCCTTCTCATCCCACCAATGAGGTTTAGGATCTGGTATACGGAACTTTGTAGGATCCTAAGGTTGTGCCAAATTATGAGCAATTAATGTCTTGAAAATGTCTTCATAGGAGTCCCCAAGTTTGGTAAATTGTCTCTTTTCTATTTTAGGTCTCCCTTGATACTTGGGTTTATTTTCTTATTGTGCTGAAGATGTTTACAACTTCATGGCTTGGACTGCATTAGAGAGATTAAGAACTCCTTCATTCTTAGGTTTTGATGAGTCAAAAACTCCATCATTGACCACTTGCTTATTCTTATTCTAATAGGAGTTCTTTTTGTCCTTATTACCATTATTATTGTTGTTTTGGCCATTGTTGTTATTAGCTGTTTTGGCCAAAATTCCTTGTTCTTTTAGGAAATCCTCTATGTGACACACCACTTCTACCATGGTATCAAAATAATTAAATGGGATCTTCCTTACTTCATACCTTAATTCTGGTACCAAGTTGCTCACAATCATGTCTATTCTTTCCTCCTCAAGAATTGTCCTTGGATATTTTGAGCACAAACGTCTCCATCTTTGTAGAAAGGTAACAAAGGATTCCCCTTGATTCTACTTGAGTTTGCACAAATCAAGCATGGTGACCGACCTTGATAAGTTGTAAGCAAAATGTTGAAAAAATCTTTCCACAAGCTCTCTAAATGTCTTAACTGGAGGAGTAAGGTTAGTAAACCACTCCATGGCTTGACCCTTGACACTCCTTGGGAATAATCTCATCAAGTAGGAGTCTTGATGGTGAAAAGAAAAGCTCATTATGTAGAACTGTCTAACATGGTCGTGAGGGTCACCAACGCCATCATATTTGTCATAGGTTGGAAACTCAACTTTCTTAGGAAACTCAACCAACACCACACTCTTGTCAATTGGGTTGGGACATATGGAGTTCAAATTAAATGTGCTCTTAGGAGCCCTCATCCTTTCTATATCCTTTTGAAGTTGTTTGATCACCTCATTAGTTGATGGATCTTGCTTCTTTACCTTTCGGTCCACATCAAAATTATATGGGACCTTAGCACCTTTGTTGATGAGACTTTCTAAGAATTGATCCTTGTTTTGTTTCACATACCTTTCTACATATGCTTGAAAGGATGGTTCTTGTTGCATAGTCATAAAATCTATATGATCAAAGTTGGCATAACTTCCTCCATGTTGTGAGCCATGATGTGCTCATTGGGAGGGTTGCTTTGAAAGTCTAGGAGGTGACTGTCTCCTATGGTGATCATATCTTGAAGTCCTACCTCTAGGACTTGGGAATCTTGAGGGTGTCCTTGACTTTCTTCTAGGACTTGGTGAGGGAGTAGATGGGGGTGAGTGGGTCCCACTATTAGTACCCCTCCCATTGAATCAATTTTCGAGTTGTTGTGCATAGATTCTATCTTCTTCTTCTTGAGCGACTATTTTCTTTATGTCCAATAATGCACATTCCTCTTCCTCTAGTTGTCTAAATTTCTCCTTTTTAGTAGCTTGTTCATCTAGATAGGCTTGCTTCTCCCTTTCAATGCTCTTCAATCTTGTATTTGCATATTGAGAGGTATCTCTAAGTGGAGAAGGTTGCCTTGACTGTCTGATTGGATTGGCTACATTGATGTGGTGGTCACTAGACTCATTGCTTTGGTCTTCATATTGTGACCTTGAATCTGAGTGAGTTTGTTGGTGATGTCTCTCAGCTCGTTGGTGAGCATCAAGATACCTTGTGTTGATTAGGGGTGATCCAAGTGGACTAGCATATGTAGACCCAACAGACATCATGTTACCCCTATGCCATTGAAATATGTCATCAAGAGTTTGGTTCATTACTTCTCTTTGTTGTCGAGTGAAGGTGTAACTCATGTCCATACTTGATGAAATGGGTGCTAAAGAGGTACTCACTTCACTAGGATTACCTTCCGGATTAAAACAAATCTTAGATTCACTCTTAGGAGATTGATCAAAAAGGGGTCCTTTTCCCTTATGCTGTTGATGAGTCTTAACTAGTGGTAACTGACTAAAGACAACAAAGGGTCGCTTCCCTTGATTGACTTGGTACCTTGTTGTAACTAACATGAAAGAAAGAGATTCTTAATGATAAGGTGACCTCACAAAGTGTCAACACCAAACTAGGATAATCAAAGTTCTCTATTGTCCAAAATGAAATGAAAAGATAGAAATAAAGGGGCTTTACCAACACTGTCAAAGAGGTGCTAAAATCAAAGGATGAATATCCTTGCACTTTTGAATCAGGAGGTTGGAATAGGCCAAAATATAATTGAAATTGATTAAATGAAAGTTATTTGGACAATAAGAGCACTAAAATTCTCCAAGAATGTAGCTAACAATTCTAGAGATAAGCTTTCTCACCAAGAATAACCTTCTAACCTGACAACTATTTCCAAAGTGGCCTTGTAAACCAATTGATGCTATTCTTAGAGGGTAGAAACTAGAGATTTAAAGTCAAAACAAGTCTCTAATGACAAGATAGAAAATTGAGCAAACTGTAAAAAGTTGGGTGTTTCAACTCAGGAATTCAGTTGTTTTGTGGTTTAATTCAGTTTGTGTTTGTTTTAAAAGATCAAGTAAGTATATCAGCAGATTGATCAAGCACATAAGACAACAATCAAAGATTTCAAGCAAGTAATTGTCTTCAAACAATGAGCAAGGGGCAAAACAACCTTGCACATGAACAAGAATAGTGACTTAGTATTTCTACTCCTTAAAGGTTCTACTTGTGTATGTTTTTGAAAATGTTTTAGCAGGCACATAGAACACAACAACACCTTAACAAACTGTCTACAAAGATATACGTGGCTTTCTAAAAGGATTCCTCAATATTCGCAAGGTACGTGAGGCCCAAATCCATAGATGAGAAGAATCCAAAATCACACAGCCAGGGGGAGACGGTAACCCAAATCTCCTCCTTCACTTCTCAAAGGTATAAAGTTCTTTGAGGCTTAGCCAAGAGTGATATCAAACTCAATTCCCAAGAGAGGTGTCTTTCGATTCACCACCCGCTATTTATACTCTGTCGAAACACGTGAGTTAAGGTCATCCCTTGAGGTGCTATGTCCCCAAGCAGGCCTTCTAAAAATAAAATTAAGTAATTCACTATCAAAAGTATTTAAAGCACTAAAGGTGGAACACTTAACTCTTCAAGTAAATGTGAAGTGAGTCCAAAAGTGGAACATTTAACTCTTCAAGTGAATGTGAAGCGAGTCCAAAAGTGGAACATTTAACTCTTCAAGTGAATGTGAAGTGAGTCCAAAAGTGGAAAATTTAACTCTTCAAATGAATGTGAAGTGAGTCCATAAGGTGGAACATTTAACTCCTCACACAAAATCAAAGTGAGTCCAAAAGTGGAACATTTAACTCCTCACACAAATTCAAAGTGAGTTCAAAAGTGGAACATTTAACTCACACAAACTCAAAGTGAGTCCAAAAGTGTAACATTTAACTCCTCACACAAACTCAAAGTGAGTCCACACCTTAGAAAACTAATGAGATCAAGAAAGCATAAAAAAGGGAAAATTTTATGGAACATTTAACGCTCTTTTCAAGTAGACCTCTCCCCTATGTATGAATGTTGACCTTACTTCCAAAGGGCGGTAATAAGGGGTGATTAGAAATAAGAGAGTCCAACACCCAATTTAGCTAACAAGATCAATCAAAAGTACTCTAAAGTTGCTTATCAATACTACTCACAAATGCAAAAGGGTTTGAACCATGGAATATTTAACTTTCCAAGTAAACATGAAGTGAGTCCACAAAGTGGTGCATTTAACTCTTCATGTAAACAAGGAATGAATCCATGCCCTCAATCATTCAATGAGATATTTGATATTGGAACCAAGAATTACTTAAGGTTTGAACACAAGTATTCACTTATATAAACTTGTAAAAATAAATCTATGTTCTTTCATTTCCCATTAAGAGCATCAATTGAAATATGTTCTATGAAATCATGTAAACACTCAAGACAAACACATGAGAGGTTCAATTTTAATCCCAAAATCTAAATGTTGTAGAGATGGAGCAAAGTACCTCAAGTCCAACATTTTGTTTTAAGCATTTTCCATGAAAGCAAGAGCACCTTCAAATGAACAAGACAAGAAAATAAGCAAACAAGATATGCAATGCATATCCAACTTATGCAAACCCTAAAATTAGATCTAAAAATCAATTTTTAGGAGCAATAATAGTCAGCAAATAATTCAAATGATAACTCATATCATGCATTGAATAATGAAAAATAAGTGCATACCCATCACAAAATATTATTTTTTTTGCATTTGACCTAGTCAACAAGATTTGATTTTTTTATATGATTTCGGCCAAAAAAATAGAAATGCAAAATAGAGACCCCTACTAAAAAATAGAGAGATTTCCAAAAATGTAAAAAATTTAAAAAAATCTTTTCATTTGTGCCCTAGAGACCCATTTTACCAAAATAGACCAGTTTTTATAAATTAATTATTTGAGCCACTATATTGCACCTAAACTCAAAACATAAAGAATGGACCCCCTGTAGAATTTGAAGAGATTTCTGAAAATATAAAAATTTCTGAAAATATGCTAATTTGCGCTGAAAATTAATTTTTTATGAAAAATCAAGAAAAAATTATAAAAAATAAAAAATACTTCAAAAAATTCTAAATTTTTTATTGGAGCTTCTCTGATATGTCGCCAATCTACAAAAAAAAATTTAGACTAAAACACCAAGCCGTTTGGGAGATATGATCAAATCGTTCAAAATCTAGGGTTTTCCGTCTCCAAACAAATCTGCACAAGGGTTAGCTCCAAAAATAATAAAAAACCAGCATGTAAAAGTGGGTTGCCCCATGGTGGGCCCCAAAAAATATGTGCTAAAAATGTGACCACACTTCTATGAATCCTTACATGCAAGAAAACTCAACAATGAGCCATCACAAATCGATTCATAGCTCTTTATGCATGGAGTTGCAAGATTTGTAAAATTGCTCTCAGCTAGAGCTATAAACTCATGACCTTGCTAGTCAACCACACAATGAAAGATTTCAAATCAAAGATAAGGATAACAATGCCAATATCTCCAATGAAATCAATATGGATGCAATGCAATGCAAACTAATCTATGAGAATGAAAGATGCAAGCTATGCTATGAAAGGAAAATACAAGTGTTACAAATCCTCCTATTAAGCTATGTGAGATTAATCTATTGCATAAAAGAAATCTATACTAAAAATGCCATGATTATGCAACTATGATGTAAGAAAACAAGCTAAATGAAATGCAACAACAATGTCTTTAAAGCTTAAATGCAAAAATGTCTTCAAAGAGCTCCAAATGACCTAGAAAACCTGCAACATAACATTAGCATAAAAACCTAAGATGCAAATGAGGAAGAGAGCTCTCCTTTTATAAGAAATGAGATGAAAATGGACCATTGAGATTAAGAGACTAAAGTCTTAATCAAGGGTGGAGAAAAATGGAAGCTTGATCCTTGTGCACAAATATCCTCCAATAGGAAAATAGGAGTTGACTTTTGTGTCCCACATAAGACAAAAAATGTTTTTTCCCTTTTTATAAAATAAGAATAATGCTTTATTTGTGCAACATGGGATAAGAACAAAAGTGGAGATTTTTTATTTAAATAAAAGGGGAGGAAATTCCTTTTAATTAAATAAAGGCTTAGGGTAAAGTGATTTTATTATTTAATTAAAAGAGATTTTTAATTAATTAAAAGGGAGCATGTTCTCTTAATTAAATAAGATTTTTATTTTTTTCTCTTTTAAATTAAATAAGGCTCAAACCTTAGGAAATATTGAATTGATTATGATTTGATCAAGGAAATTGATATAATTGATATTGTTGATATTTGAAAATATTGATTAAGGGATTTGATAAATTGCTAAATGGGGGCCCAAAGTCTAGGTGACCATTTTAGGGTGCATACAACAGGATTGCCAAGGACCTGAGATACTCCTGCATCAGACACCTCGGGTTATTTAGAAATGATTCTTCGAATCATTCAACAGGTCTGGTCTGAGCCGCATCCAACTCAGATTGTTAAATCCATGAACTGTCTTCAATCAGTCTATTCTTCCACTTTACCAAATATTCCATATACTTTTTACCTCTTGTACTTTTGCCAATTCTTTGTTCCAAAATCTGTTCCACTTCTTCATTCTTCTTCTTAGGATATTCCATCGGTACTGTCATGTCTTCATCAGGTTCATGATACTCATACAAATCAGCAATGTTGAAAATCGGTGATGTGTCCATGTCATTAGGTAACTCAATCTCATATGCATTTCCACTGTCAAATTTCTTCAAAATCTTGCAAGGTCCAAACTTCATCTTCAACTTCCCATATGTTCCAACAGGAAATTGACCTTTCTTAAAATGAACCACCACTTCATCACTAACAACAAAAGTCTTATGTCTCCTTGATCTATCCACTCTGTCTTTGTATTTTTGATTACTCTCTTCCAGCTTGATTTTCACATCTTCATGCAATGTCTTCATGTACTCAGAAAATTTCACTCCTTCAGCACTTCTCTTACTTTCATCAGCAATGTCTCTAAAATAAAATATACCTCTCGGCTGTATCCCATTCAAAATCTCAAATGGTGTTTTTACAGTACTCCTATTCACTGAATTATTGTATGCAAACTCTACTTGTGCCAACACAGAATCCCAATTACTAGGTGTGTCTCCAAATAAACAGCTCAAAAGATTTCCCAAACTTTTGTTTACAACTTCTATCTACCCATCGGTTTGTGGGTAAAATGTAGAACTATATTTCAACTCTGTGCCAAACTTTCTCCAAAGAGTCTTCCAAAAGTATCCAAAAAATTTACTATCTCGATCAGAGATAATACTCCTCGATAATCCATGCAATCTCATAATTTATTTAAAGAAAAGATCTGCTACATGTACTGCATCTAATGTCTTCCTACAAGGTATAAAATGTACCATCTTTGAAAATCTATCTACCACAACAAATATAGAATCATTACCTCTTACTATCTTCGGTAAGCCAAGAACAAAATCCATACTGATGTCAGTCCAAGGTTCCTTAGGTAAAAAATACAGTGTATACAATCTAGTATTCTAACTTACTCCTTTTACTACTTGACAAATTCCATAACTCTTCACAAATTTTTGAACATCTTTATAAAAATGAGGCCAAAAGTACTTTTCCTTAAGAAAATTCAAAGTTTTATCAATGCCAAAATGTCTAGCCAAACCACTACTATGTTTCTCCTTCATCAAATTAGGTCTCATTTGTCCTCTCGGTATACACAACTAAATACCTTTAAACACCATACCTTCTTGAATGAAATATTCTTCCAATTTGTACTCGGTTGATCTTGAATAGGTGCTTTGCACTTTCTCCAGAGCTCAGAAAAATCAGGATCAGTTTCATACAAATCTCTCATCTCATCAAAACCATGAACTTCAATTTTCATCTCGGTCATCGAAGATCTTTTTCTACTCAATGTATCAACAAATTGGTTAGTGACTCCACTCTTATGATTTATCGCAAATGTATAACTCTACAAGTACTCAACCCATTTCATATGTCTCTGATTCAACTTATTCTGACTACCCAAGTATTGTAAAGCCTTATGATCAATATACAACAAAAATTCACTCAGTATAAAATAATGTCTCCATTTCTTCAGTGCTTGAACAATAGCATAGAATTTTTGATCATACACATAATATTTCCTTCTAGCATCATTCAAATTTTTAGTAAAGAAAGAAAAAGGTTTACCTTCTTGACTCAACACAGCTCCAATTGCGCTACCACTTGCATCACATTCCAAGTGCAATACCTTATTAAAATCAGGCAGTGCCAAAATAGGCAATTCAACAACCTTTTGCTTTAGAGTCTCCAAACTTTTATCAGCTCCATGTGTCCACTTGAATTCTCTTTTATCTCCTCTCATAGTCCCAGTCATAACATTAAAAATAGAACTGAAATTCCTTATGAACTTTCGGTAAAAACTTGCCAAACCATGAAATGATCTTACCTCACTAGCATTCATAGGTGTAGGCCAATTTAGAATAGCTTCAACCTTTTCAGGATCCATCTTCAAACCATTAGCTAAAATTAAAAATCCCAAATACACAATTTCCTCTTTCATGAATGAACACTTTTTCAAATTTATCAGCAACTTTGCCTCTTTCAATCTCTGCAAAACTTGTCTAACATGAAACACATGTTCTTCTTTGATCTTACTGAATATCAAAATATCATCAAGATATACAATCAAAAACTTACCCAAGAATTTCTTCAAAACTTCATTCATCAGCCTCATAAAAGTACTCGGTGCATTAGTTAAACCAAAAGGCATAACCAACCACTCAAACAAACCTTCTTTTGTCTTGAAAGCAGTCTTCCACTCATCACCTTCTCTGATTCTGATATGATGATACCCACTTTTCAAATCAATCTTTGTGAAATACTTTTCTCCAGTCAAACCGTCCATTATGTCATCCATTCTTGGTATAGGAAACCTATACTTCACTGTTATCTTATTGATTTCTTTGGAATCAATACACATTAGCCATTCTCCATTCTTCTTAGGTTCCAATACCATAGGTACTGCACAAGGACTCAAACTTTCTTTGATCAAACCTTTTTCCAGCAACTCTTGAATCTGTCAGTTCAATTTCTGATTCTCGGTAGGTGTCAACCGATGAGGTTCCTTATTCAGTAAACTAGCTCCAGGGATTAGATCCATGCAATGATCAATACTTCTCTTCAGTGGTAAACCATCAGATACATTATCAGAAATGATATCATTGTACTTGGTGAGTAACTTATCAATCTCCTCAAGGACATTATCCTCTATTTGCTTACTCAGTTTGTCAGGAATCACAACAAAACATACATCATTCTTTTTCAAATCCTTAACAAACATTTTTCCTTCCATCAAGAAAACTTTCATAGATGTGCAAACATTACTAATAGGTTCTTCCATCAAAGGTAATAAGATTTGTTTTCTTCCATCAGCCACAATAGTATACTTATGCAATCTCCCATCATATATGGCATGTCTATCATATTGCCAAGGTCTACCCAACAAAATATGACAACAATCCATAGGCATGATATCACACAACACTTTATCATAGTACTGTCCAATCTTCAAATTTATATAACATTATCCACTTACCAAGAGTGTATGCTCATCTTTGATCCATGAAATCTAATAGGGCTTCAGATGTTCTAGCCTTTCCAACTGTAATTTTGTGACCATGTCCTCAGATGCCAAATTCTTCGATCTACCACTGTCAATGATTACCTTATAAACTTTGTCAGAAACTCTACATCTGGTCTTGAACAAACTTTTCCTTACTGGATCTTCCTTTTTACTTTCATTCCACGGTGCTCTCCTTACCATCAAGTTATTTTCCTTCTCAGGTTCATTCGGTAACACTTCTTGCACCAAAGCATTTCTACTGCTACCAACCTTCTTACTAGCATGTGTACATTCAAAAGATCTATGTCCTTCTCCATAATTATAACAAGTTCCTCAAAAATTACCTCTACTATAACCACCTCAGTAGTTACTGCCTCTGCCTCTAGATGAAATTTCACCTTTCCACTCAGTGTTGCCCTTGTCTAGATTTGTCTTTTCAGGTTCAGATCTACTATTTTCACCATAGGATCTATCTCTTTCTCTAGGGAATCTACCACCTCGACCTCTTTGTCTTTGTTCATGTCTCTTATTCAATTTCTCCTCGGCCTTCAATGCAAATTGATAAGCCTCTTCAATATTCTCCAACTTGACCAAACTGATTTCCTCTTGGATGGAAACTCTCAAACCATTCAGGTATCTAGCAATTCTTTCCACATCATCCTCATCATGTCCAGATTTGATAACTATTCTATAGAATTCCTCAGTATACTCTTTTACTGAGCTATCTTTCTGCTTTAGACTTTTCATTCACCTAACTAGGTTAATCTGATAATCACAAGGTAAGACTTTCCTTTCAATTTATTCACCATTTTATTCCATAGCTTGATTTTGTCTTTGCCTTTCTTTTTTCGATCCAATTGCAAATGTTCCCAACACAAGGATGCATGACCTTTCAAATTTGTGCCTACAATCTTCACCTTCTTCTCTTTAGATACATTCTCATACTCAAAATACATTTCCATCTCAGTGATCTAGTCTATCAATTCATAAGAATCTAATTTCTCACTATATTCAGGAGGATTGAAATGTGGTGTTGACTTCAAGCTTGTCAATGCCTTCAAGAATCTTTCCTCAACCTGATCCATCACAGGTGCAGGTTCTGCATTCACTTTTTCTTCATCAATTTCATCATCACCAAGATCTTCTAGATGTCTACCTCTTCTCTGAGATATTTCAACAACTTCTATCCTAGCAGCAAGTTGTCTCAACATGCCTGCCAATCCTGGATGCGATTCTTGCCTCCCATGAACTATCTTGGAAACCCTCTGCAATTACAGGTCAGATCACAATCTGCCACCCCACAATAAATCAACTAGGGCTTCACAAGAAGGAACCTACAAACCTAGATCCGTAGACCTAGATCCAGATCTCACCTTGCTTTGATACCACCTGATGTAAGGGCAAGGACCTAGGGACCAAATGATGGCACACCCTAAAGATCTAGCCCTGCTCAACAACTCACAGAAGCAACAAAAAAACAATGAGAGAGAGAAAGAAGGATCATTGATATTATTAACTTCATTTAAATTGATTCATACATGCTGGGCTATAAGGCCTTCCTGGTTACAGCCAGATATTACAATGAAATACAAAAGTCTTTCAACATGCGAGGATTTGCCAACAATCTTCTTACTACTATCTCCTATCTTCTATCCCCAAAATTGACTTCTAAACTCTATCCAAACAACTATACTTATACAAGAGGCTACCAAACTGAGTCGGCCTTTAGATCCATAATCAATGGAAGAAATGGTCAGATTTGGGACCACACGCTTCCCAATGATGGATACCAACATTAAATCTATGACCCATAATCAATGCATAAGTCAGCCTCAACATAAACTCAAAATAAACTACTTGGTAAGCAAGGATGATCAAGCAATAGACAAGCATCACCAATCACTAGTGAAACAACCGACCGCCCAGGAGATAACAGACCATACTCAGTAACCAAAGGAAACTGACCAACTATCGACCAAATCGGTCAAAATAGGAACCGAGCAACATAGAAAAACTTCAAAATATTTTTGGTGACACATGATTGCTAAGGACCCGAGATGCTCCTGCATCACTTGAGGAGGTTGCTCAACTAAAAATTGAAATGGAATTTGAAGATTAGACTCTTGCAAAATTGATAGAGGGCATCAACAATGATGTGAAGACCTTGCAACAAACAGATAAAGAAATAAAGGAATGTATAGGGGAAGGTAAAGAAATGTATAACATTTGTATAAATTCATACAAACATGTACAAAATTTATTTGATTTGATAAAGAAAGAGAAAGAGTCTTTGGAAAAGATATCAAAGGAGAGTATAGTTAAAATTATTACTAATGTAAACAAAGAGGCCAAAAATAATTTTTATAAGATCGATATGCTGGAGGTGGAGAAGAGAAGAATGATTAGCATATTCTATGAGTTTAGGAACCTTCTTGTTCCTAAGATTACAATTTTGGAGACAACAACTGCAAACTTAGACCTTGGTCTTAAGTCTTATATTGGATTTAATCCAAATAACTTACGGAGTGCATTTACTACCTCACATACAATTGATGGAATGATCAATGTTGCTAAGACTGTAAAGAAGAATTGGGAGGCAGAGCTCCAAGTGTTGAAGGTGAACTTCAGTGATGTACTTAAAATAGTGAGTACATGATTTGGTGATTCAAAATTTTGCATGTACACACAATTTTGGAAACCTTTTTCATTGATGTCAAAGGCTTAGATGTTGGCAAAATGGTTAGCGCTCCCCTTGGGATTCATGGAATGTCTTAACCACCTCCTATGTCTTCTATAAGTCTAGTAGTTGTATCAGGAATTAATAGGTCAATCTTTTGGTGCAACGACAACCACTACTTGTAACAAGTGGTATCAGAGCTTGGTCATAGGTTTGAATCCCCTTGGGTAACGCTAAGGGGGATATTTTGGAAAAATGGTTAGTGCTTCCCTTAGGATTTGTGATATGGCTTAACTGCCTCCTATGTCTTCTATAAGTCTAGTGGTTGTATCGGGCATTAACAGGTCAACCTTTTGGTGCAACGACAACCACTACTTGTAACAGTAGAAGTATAATAGTGAAAAATGTATATGTGTATATGTATAGGGAGTCATAAGTTTTGGGGGAGCTACATACTTAGTGAGTTTTTGTATTTTGGTTGGGTTGATATTTGACACTTAGTCATTTTTCAGTAAGTGTCACCATCAATGCCAAAGGGGGAGATTGTTGGAAAGTGGTTTCTTGGATGTTGTCATTAATGGAAGAAATTATCCTCATGATCACCATAAGGCACTCAGACTCAGTTTTTCTAGGCCGCAATGTGAAAAATGCCTAAGTCCACAAACTGGTGTAGGAAGAGAAAGGCAGTATTTTGATCAATGAGGACACTAGAGTTAGTTTTATGGGTTTTGTTCTTACAAGAGAATACAATGATGTATTATGGAGATTAATCTATGAGGGAACATGTTTTTGTTACTGTATGGAGAAGATAAAATAATCCAAGTGCAGTTGCAGACAACAAAAAAAGTTCCTAGACTTGTGAAGTTTTGATTGTATTGGCCAACCTATGATATTTTTTGTTATGTAATAATAACGTGTATATGGCCAACATGATATGATTGTAAAGTGTGTATGGCTGCTTGATTTAATATTGTAAGGCCGACCTTGTAATTTATTTTGTAATTTCTTAATAGAGGCTGACCTAGTTACTTTACTCTCAATCATGTATAAGTAAATGATGTAATTGGTAATTTCAAGGTGTGGCATTGTATTGTGAATATGAATATGTGAATATAAGAAGAGAAAGGAAGTATTGTGAATATGTATATGTTTGTTCTCATGTTTTGATATGATACTCATTGTAATAGCAGGATAACAATCCTCATTTTGAAAGTGCAGGTTGTAGAATTATAATACCCCTAACAAGGTTTTGTAGACTCCTAACAAGGTCTTTCCTTTAATAGGTACACCTACCTATTGTATTAGTAAGATCCTAATAGAGACAAGACTCCTAATAGGGTCTCTTTCATATAGTACAAATATTTTTGGGTGTCATCCCCACCGAGGTTTTTCCCTTAACAGGGTTTCCTCAAAAACAAATATGGTGTTAAGAGTTCTCTAATGTTTAGATATCTTTGTTGGTTGATTGGATTAAGTTTTTTGTTTATTAACTGGTTGAAGGATTCATTTAAGTGTTGTGATACTAATTCACCCCCTCTCAGTATCACCCAATCCTAACAAATTTTCCCCAATTTAATATTGTTGATCAAATGAGGAAAATCACATGCATTGTTTTGATGTTAGATACTTTACAATTGCCTGGGAAAAAGGAAAATATGATAAAAGTGTTGGATTAAATATGGAAAGATGCATAGTGAGAGGGGAGGGGTGAATGAGTACTTCAAAAAAATTTATTTAACTTAACCATTCACTAAATTCATAACTTTGCATGCATATCATAAAACATATAAAACATAATCATGAAATATAACTCATAACACAATCATCTTGGTATCGTAGAAATCCTTGTTAGAGGATAAAAACTGTGGTGGGGATGACACCCACAAACTTCACTATTGTAGTAAACAGTCTCTCGGTTAGAGCTACAATATTATCTATTTATGATGGCTTACCCTATTAAGAGTATTAAATTTGTTAGGAGTCTATAGGCTAGTTAAGTCTACCTTGCTAAAGGATTTTAAAATTCTAATCTAAGAACTATACCATATTAAAGGATTTACAATGTAAGATCTGTTAAGATCTACTCAGTTAAGAGACTTTAAAACTCTATTTACTCTTTAATCAGTACACAAATATGTCTGTAATAATTGCATCAGTCTTATGCTTATCAAACTCAATATGATCATTAACTATTTACCTCATAATGTGCATCACTCACAATATCAAATCTGTACTCAGTAACTTCAACTCTGAATCACAATTATACTATGCTCTTTACTGCTCTGTTATTCTATGGCTTCTCTTCTCATAACTTGTTCTCTATAATTTATCCTTTGCACATGCACTCTCTCTCTCATACTGTGATCTTCACATTTTGATCCATTTATACTTAATTTTAGAAGCAATGTGAATGTTCTAGAACCATCTCTTTAAGCGGTGCTAGCATTGGTTAGTCCTCCAATGTATATTTCATGTTTAATTCTTATTTGTGAATCTGACCTTGTAATCATGCATAATCATTGTACTTAAATCTCTAATGCTTTGTCAAGAAAATTCCTCTAGATTTGTAAACTATTTTCTTCTTAGTGTCCCAGTTCAATGTATTTGTAGATTCTCCTTATGTCGGCCTAAGATGCTTGGTAATACATTTTCTTTGTTTCTCGGCAACTACATCATCTCTCAACTCGGTAACTATTGTATCTGAGTACAACTCGGTGTTCAGTGCTTAGTTTTCCTTGCTCAGTGTCTGCTCCTTATTGCCTTTACCAGAAATTGTCTTTCCTTTATTTCCTTTATTGACTAGCTTTTTACTCCTACCGACTTGACCTTCCTTCTTTACCGAATGACTTTGACAATCAATATGACTTTATTGTAACTAATGAAAAAAATAAAAATCTATAGAATTATCAATCTCCCCCTTTGGCATTAGTTTGGTATCTTTGTTAAAAATCTTCAAAGTCATCAAAATTTTGTCCTTAGAAAAATTGTCAAAATTGTTCATGTATACATATCTTGGTAAATATATTTACTTATTACTCCCCCTATAGTAATAATTCCTATACTCGTATCTATCCATATATACATATTTCACCCTTATATCTCTCTATATCTATTATCTCTATTATCCTCCTTTGATAATTTATTACTCCCCCTATAGTAATAATTCATGTATTCATATCTATCCATACATACATATTTCCCGCTTATATCTCTCTATATCTATTATCTCTATTATCCTCCTTTGATAATATATTTCCCCCCTTTTAACAAAAATGCCAAAAACAAAAACTTACTATTTGTCTGGTGGAGGGATCTTGGCAAAAATTGATTTGTACCTTTCTTGTGCATCCTTCAGTGATTCCTTCCATGAATCTTTTAGTGTCTGCAACACCATGATCTATTCATTGATATAAACTATTAAACTGATCATGTTGTCCATTGCACTTACATCCGGTGTGCTTACTAAATCTTTTGCCTTATGTACTTGTTTCTGTAATGAATCAATGTGGGGTATAAAAAATGTTTTTAGTTCCATGAGATTCATTTTGATTTCATTCTCCTCTTTTCTCAGCTCATGTTTCACTCCCATTAAGGGCTTCAACCTTTCATAATATTCCCTGAAAGAATTAGGCTCAGTAGATACCTTACCTAACTACTCAGTCATCTCCTCAATATTTTCATCTTTATCTTTGATGTCCTTGGTGAAGTTTGAAATTAAAAAAATATTTTAAAATAATAAAAGAATATATTTCAATTCTTTTTCTAACTCGGTGACCAACTCAGATAGTGTTATCTATTCAAGTGAAAATGATTGAAGTAGTTCTTCAATAACTTTAATGTCCATCTTATTTCTATGCAATTGCATTAAATACTCTGTAGTATCAGTACCAAGTTTGTTGATTTGGCTCACCAATTCAATTAATTGACTATAAATGTCTCCTTTCTCATTAATATCTGCCTCTAGTACAATTTCTTGTAATATGTCTTTTACATTTTCTAAGACATCACTCTTCTATTTCTTAGCAAGTAATTTATCTTGGAGAACTTTCCTCTTTAATAAATCTGAACTCAGATAGTTCCTTAGGGCTCATTGTGGAGATATCAACCTTCAATATAATGATAGGTTGGCTTAAATCAATCTTCTCCTTTTCATGCTTCCTTTTCTTTAAATATGTCTTATCAGTAGATGCCTTCTTTGCATAAGATGTAGCAGTAGTATCCTTGGGTTTCTCATATTTTGTTTCTTCCTTTTTATCTTCTACCTTCCTCTCTTCTTGTTTCTTTTCCTCCTTCTTTTATTATTTCTCCTTTATTGGTTCTATAGCCTTGGTATGGATCATCAACTCTTGATTCCGACCTTGGGAAGTCTTAGTATCTTTAGTGACCTCAGTATCCTTTGGTGCAATTTCCTATTCTGGTTCGATGGGGGATTCAACACTGGTTGGAACATCCTTTGTTACCTCTGAGATCACTTCCTCAATTTGATCAAAGTTCCTTATTTGTTCAATAAAAGACTCTTCTTTCATTATTTTTTCCTTTGTTGAATCATCAATGTTCATTTATTTAGTTTCCTTGCCCTCAGTTGCTATTGCATCTTCATCATCTTTAATATCCTCAACATGGTCTTTATCAGTAATATCTTCTATAATGACCTCATCTTTGTTAGTTATCAAATCAATGGGATCTGACTTGCATTGAGTTTTATTGATCTCTATCTCTTGTTATGGAAAAAATATCTTTCTCCATATTTCATTAGTCTCATTTTGAACTTCCTCTAACTTATCGATCATTATACTTAGTGCTCTACTTTTCACTCAAAATCTCTTTGAGTATTCTTGCAATGTATACTTGATTCCTCTTTTGGATAGGTCAGGTAATGTGATAGCTAGGGATCTATCCCTCATTTTCTTCTCAGATGCTAAGGCATATTTCCATCTAGCATCAATCTTCTGATATAAGTCATTTGCTAAATATGAGGCTATCTCAACAGGTGTAGTTCTAAACTTATGCAAAGTAAACACAATAGCCTCTTCAATTTTTTATTTTTCTTCATCACTCCTTTTATCATTCTTTAATTGTTTTAAACCTGAATATCCTCCATATTTCTTAAGTGTTTTAAGTGATTCATCAAGGTCTTTCAGTTTTGGTGTCTGATTTTGTACAACTTTAAATTCTGAAACATCTTCTGATTTAGTTTCACTATCTTCCTGTAGTCTCAATTTTCTCCTAGGCCTCCCAATAGCCTTCTTCTCTCTTATGTAGGTTTTTGGCTTTGGTGGTTTAATCTCTTCTTTCTTCTTCTCACTCGGTGTGGAGGAAGACCTTGTTGATGGTATTACACCGATTGGACTAGGGGTCTCTTTCTTCATTCCAATCTTCTTCCCCTTAAGCTACGATGGTCCAGCTTCATCTTCTTCAATAGAAATTCCCAAATTATCATACAAATTACTAATCATTATGTTGTTCTTCCTTAAGGCCTTAGGTATCAATATACCTCATTTTATCTTATTCTTTAAATCCTCATATGTTCCATACCGATTGGCTCTTCTGTCAACTAGATTCTCTAATAATATTTTAATTTGTATTGATGCTGCATCAATATCCATTTCATATCCCATAGGTGGTAACCAAACTATTCTTGGTTCTGCAACTCTCACTATACAAGTGTTGGTATCAACTTCAAAACATAAACCATCTTTGTACTGTTCCACAAGATGGGGTGGAATTCTAAACCTCTTATGCATCTTAGTTTGAAAATTTGTAAAGTAATCGTTCATCACCATGTCAAAATTGTTTCCTAAATTTTGAATAAACTCATTAATTTGATAAATTATCTATTTGTCTGCATTCCATACCACTTCATCGATTGTTGGAAAGAAGTTTTGAAAATAGAAAAATATGCATACCAATAGTGATCTGAACTTTAGTGTGTTTATTTTCACCTTCTTGATTATATTCATGTTATCATCTAGTTGTTTCAACAATATCTCACATAGGTCTATCTTCATATCCTTCTTCAAAATCTTATAAGCTATGTCAATAGCTCCACAAGTGATGCAGGAGCATCTCGAGTCCTTGGCAATCCTATGTCACCAAAAAGATTTTGAAGTTTATCTATGTTTCTCAGTTCCTGCTTTGACCAAGTTGGTCAGTTATCTCTTGGGCGGTCAATTGTTTCACTGGTGCTTGATGATGCTTGTCTGTTGCTCAGTCATCCTTGCTTACCGAGTAATTTATTTTGAGTTTCTATTAAGGCTGACTTGTGCATTGATTATGGGTCATAGATTTAATGTTGGTATCCATCATTGGGAAGTGTGTGGTCCTAGATCTGACCATTCCTTTCATTGATTATGGATCTAAAGGGTGACTCAATTCGGTAGCCTTTTGTATAAGTATAGTTATTTGGTTAGAGCTGAGGGAGTCAGTTTTGATAGGAGATAGGAGATAGTAGAATCAATATTGTTTGCAGATCCTCGCATGTTGGAGGACTTCTATAATTCATTGTAATATCTAGTCATAACTAGGAAGGCCTTATAGCCTGACATGTATGAATCAATTTGAATGAAAGAATATATATCAATGATCCTACTTTCTCCCTCTCACTATGTTGTTGCTTCCATGAGTTGTTGAGCAGGATAGATCTGTAGGGCGTGCCATCATTTGGCCCCTAAGATCCTTGACCTTACGTTAGGTGGTATCAGAGTGAGGTGAGATCTAGATCTAGGTCTATGGATCTAGGTATGTAGGTTCCTTCTTGTGAAGGCCTAGTTGAATTATTTTGGGGTGGCAGATTGCGATTTGACTTGTAATTATAGAGGGTTGTTAAGATGGTTTGTGGGAGGCAAGAAGCAGATCCAGGATTGGCAGGCATGTTGAGACAACTCGTTGCTAGATTAGAAGCTGTTGAAATAGCCCAGAGAAGAGGTAGACATCTTGAAGCTGTTAGTGATGATGAAGTTGAAGTGGAACAAGGTGAAGTAGAACCTAGACCTATGATGGACCAGGGTGAGGAAAGATTATTGAAGGCACTGACAAGTTTGAAGTCAATACCACATTTCAATCCTCTTGAATATAGTGGGAAATTGGATTCTGATGAATTGATAGACTGGATCACCGAGATGGAAAAATATTTTGAGTATGAAAATGTATCTGAAGAGAAGAAGGTGAAGATTGCAGGCACAAAGTTGAAAGGTCATGCATTCTTGTGGTGGGAACATCTGCAATTGGATTAGAAGAAGAAAGGCAAAGAAAAAATCAAGGTATGGAATAAAATGGTGAATAAATTGAAAGGAAAGTTCTTACCTTGTGATTATCAAATTAGCCTAGTTAGGGGAATGAAAAGTCTAAAGCAAAAAGATAGCTCAGTAAAGGATTATACTAAGGAATTCTATAGATTAGATATCAGATCTAGACATGATGAGGATGAAGTGGAAATAATTTCTAGATACCTGAATGGTTTGAGAGTTTCCATCCAAGAGGAAATCAGTTTGATTAAGTTGGAGAAAATTGAAGAGGCTTATCAATTTGCATTGAAGGCCAAGGAGAAATTGAACAAGAGACATGAATAGAGACAAAGAGGTCGAGGTGGTAGATTACCTAGAGGAAGAGGAAGATCTTATGGTGAAAATAGTAGATCTGAACTTGAAAAGACAAATCTGGATAAAGGCAAGACCAAGTGGAAAGAAGAAAGTTCATCCAGAGGTAGAGGTAGTAACTACCGAGGTGGTTATAGCAGAGGAAATTTCTGAGGAAATTTTTACAATTATGGAGAAGGACATAGATATTTTGAATGTACACATGCTAGTAAGAAGGCTGGTAGTAGTAGAAATGCTTTGGTGCAAGAAGGGTCACCAAATGAACCTGAGAAGGAGAATAACTTGATGGTAAGAAGAGCACTATGGAATGAAAGTAAGAAGGAAGATCTGGTATGGAAAATTTTGTTCAAGACTAGATGTAGAGTTTCTGACAAAGTGTGGAAGGTAATCATTGATAGTGGTAGCTTAGAGAACCTCACATCTGAATAGATGGTCACAAAGTTGCAGTTGGAAAGGTTGGAACATCCAAAGCCCTATTAGATTTCATGGAACAAGAATGAGCATACACTCTTGGTAAGTGAACAATGTTATGTGAATTATAAGATTGGAAAGTACTATGATAAGGTGTTGTGTGATATCATGCCTATGGATTGTTGTCATATTTTGTTGGGTAGACCTTGGTAATATGATAGACATGCTATATATGATGGGAGATTGCATAAGTATACTACTGTGGCTGATGGAAGAAAAAAAATCTTGTTACCTTTGATGGAAGAACCTATTAGTAATGTTTGCACATCTATGAAAGTTTATTTGATGGAAGGAAGAAAATTTGTTAAGGATTTGAAGAAGAATGATGTATATTTTTCTGTGATTCCTTAAAAACTGAGTAAAGAAATAGAGGATAACATCCCTCAGGAGATTTATAAGTTACTCACTAAGTATAGTGATATATTTTTTGATAATGTACTTGATGGTTTTCCATCGAAGAGAAGTATTGATCATTGCATGGATCTAATCCTTGGAGATAGTTTACCGAATAAGGCACTTCATTGGTTGACACCTAATGAGAATAAAAAATTGAACCTACAGATTCAAGAGTTTCTAGATAAAGGTTTAATAGAGAAAGTTTGAGTCCTTATGCAGTACCTGTGGTATTGGCACCTAAGAAGAATGGAGAATGGAGAATGTGTACTGATTCTAGAGAAATCAACAAGATAACAATGAAGTTTAGGTTTCTTATACCGAGAATGGATGACATAATGGATAGTTTGACCAGAGCAAAGTATTTTACAAAAATTAATTTAAAAAGTGTGTATCATCATATCAAAATTAGAGAAGGTGATGAATGGAAGACTACTTTTAAGACAAAAGAAGGTTTGTATGAGTGGTTGGTTATGCCTTTTGGTTTAACTAATGCACCGAGTACTTTTATGAGGCTGATGAATGAAGTTTTGAAGAAATTATTGGGTAAGTTTGTGATTGTATATCTTGATGATATTCTGATATTCAGTAAGACCAGAGAAGAACATTTGTTGCATGTTAGACAAGTTTTGTAGAGATTGAAAGAGGAAAAGTTGCTGATAAATTTGAAAAAGTGTTCATTCATGAAAGAGGAGATTTTGTATTTGGGATTTGTAATTTTAGCTAATGGTTTGTAGATGGATCCTGAAAAGGTTGAAGCTATTCTGAATTGGCCTACACCTATGGATGCTAGTGAGGTAAGATCATTTCATGGTTTGGCAAGTTTTTACCGAAAGTTCATAAGGAATTTCAATTCAATTTGTAATGCTATGACTGAGACTATGAGAGGAGATAAAAGAGAATTCAAGTGGACACATGGAGCTAATAAAAGTTTTGAGACTCTGAAGTAGAAGGTTGTTGAATTGCCTATTTTAGCATAGCCTGATTTCAATAAGGTATTTCAATTTGAATGTGATGCAAGTGGTAGTACAATTGGAGCTGTGTTGAGTCAAGAAGGTAAACCTGTTGCTTTCTTTAGTGAAAAGTTGAATGATGCTAGAAGGAAATATTTTGTTTATGATCAAGAATTCTATGCTATTGTTCAAGCACTGAAGAAATGGAGACACTATTTGATACAGAGTGAATTTGTGTTGTATACTGATCATAAGGCTTTACAATACTTGGGTAGTCAGAATAAGTTGAATCAGAGACATATGAAATGGGTTGAGTACTTGCAGATTTATACATTTGTGATAAAACATAAAAGTGGAGTCACTAACTGAGTTGCTTATGCATTGAGTAGAAGAAGATCTTTGATGACCGAGATGAAAATTGAAGTTCTTGGTTTTGATGAGATGAGAGACTTGTATGAAACTAATCCTGATTTTTGTGAGCCGTGGAGAAAGTGTAGAGCACCTATTCAAGATCAACCGAGTACAAAATGGGAAGAATATTTCATTCAAGAAGGTATGTTGTTCAAAGGTATTCAGTTGTGTATATCAAGAGGACAAATGAGAACTAATTTGATGAAGGAGAAACATAGTAGTAGTTTGGCTGGACATTTTGGTATTGATAAAACTTTGAGTTTGCTTAAGGAGAAATAATTTTGACCACAATTGTATAAAGATGTTAAAAAATTTGTGAAAAGTTGTGGAATTTGTCAAGTTGCAAAAGGAGTAAGTCAAAATATTGGATTGTATACACCAATTGTTGTACCTGAGGAACCTTGGACTGACATTAGTATGGATTTTGTTCTTGGCTTACCAAAGATAGTAAGAGGTAATGATTCTACATTTGTTGTGGTAGATAGATTTTCAAAGATGACACATTTTATACCTTGTAGAAAGACATCAAATGAAGTACATGTAGTAGATCTTTTCTTTAAGGAAATTGTCAGATTGCATGGGTTACCAAGGAATATTATCTTTGACTGAGACAATAAATTTGTTCGATACTTTTGGAAGACTCTTTGGAGAAAGTTTGGCACTGAGTTGAAATATAGTTCTACATTTCACCCACAAACTGATGGATAGACAAAAGTTGGAAATAGAAGTTTGGGAAATCTTTTGAGATGTTTGGTTGGAGACACACCTAGTAATTGGGATTTTGTGTTGGCACAAGCAGAGTTTGCATACAATAATTTAGTGAATAGGAGTACTGGAAAGACACCCTTTGAGATTGTGAATGGCATACAGCCGAGAGGTATATCTGATATGAGAGAAATTGCTGATGAAAGTAAGAGAAGTGCTGAAAGAGTGAAATTTTATGAGTACATGAAGACATTGCATGAAGATGTGAAAATCAAGCTGGAAGAGAGTAATCAGAAATACAAAGACAGAGCTGATAGATCAAGGAGACAAAATTTTTGATGTTGGTGATGAAGTGATGGTTCATTTGAAGAAAGGTCAATTTCCTGTTGGAACATATGGGAAGTTGAAGATGAAGAAGTTTGGACCTTGCAAGATTTTGAAGAAATTTTATAATGGAAATGCATGTGAGATTGAGTTACTTGATGACATGGACATATCACCGATTTTCAACATTGCTGATTTGTATGAATATCATGAACCTGATGAAGACATGATAGTACCAATGGAATATACTAAGAAGCAGAATGAAGAAGTTGAACATATTTGTGAACAAAGAATTGGCAAGAGTACAAGAAGTAAAAAGTATATGGAATATCTGGTAAAGTGGAAGAATAGACCGATTGAAGACAATTCATGGATTTCACAATCTGAGTTGGATGCAGCTTGGACCAAATGTACTGAATGATTCAGAGAATCATCTCTAAATAACCCTAGGTGTCTGATGCAGGAGCATCTCGGGTCATTGGAAATCTTGTGTCACCAAAAATATTTTGAAGTTTGTCTGTGTTGCCTGGTTCCTACTTTGACCGTGTTAGTCGGTAATTGGTCCATTTCCTTTGGCTACCGAGTATGGTTGGTTATGTCCTGGGAGCTTGGTTGTTTCACTAGTGCTCGACAATGCTTATCTATTTCTCAGTCATCCTTGCTTACCCAGTAGTTTATTTTGAGTTTCTATTGAGGTTGACTTGTGTATTAATTATGGGTCATGGATTTAATGTTGGTATCCATCATCGGGAAGCATGTGGTCCTAGATCTGACCATTCCTTTCATTGATTATGGATCTAAAGGCTGACTTAGTTCGGTATCCTTTTGTATAAGTATAGTTGTTTGGTTAGAGTTGAGGGAGTCAGTTTTGATAGGAGATAGGAGATAGTAGAATCAAGATTGTTGGCAGATCCTCACATGTTGGAGGACTTCTATAATTCATTGTAATATTTGGCCGTAACAGGGAAGGCCTTACAGTCCAGCACGTATGAATCAATTTGAATGAAAGAATATATATCAACGATCCTGCTTTCTCCCTCTCATTGTGTTGTTGTTTCTTCCATGAGTTCTTGAGCAAGCTAGATCTATAGGGTGTGCCATCATTTGGCCCCTAAGGTCCCTTCCCTTGCCTCAACAAGGTACACTGTCTACCTGAGATGAATAGAAGATTCGATAATTATTATTTTGCATGTGAATCTCGGCTTGATATCTTCAACAATAGACAATTTTTGACCTCTACCATCCCATTTGGCTTGAGTAAGCTCACACAATTTGTTCTTATCTGTTTGCTTGAGGGTTCTCAGTCTATCATCAATTAGATATCCTATTACAATGTGTAATACATCCTTAGTGATATTCATAGGCACATAGAGCCACATGAATTGATCATGTACTCGACTTAGAATAATCCTCATCCATTCCTGCTTAAAAAATGTTGGTATATGCATAGCATGGACCAAAACCTTAGTGTCCAAATGTGTGTGATCATCTTTCAACTTTCCATTTATGCACAAATTCTTGTAAGATGTATCTATCTATGCTTGGAAGATGTCCTCTAGCTCGCAGTGTATGAAGGTGCAAATGGCTTCAATAAGTATAACTCTCAATGGGATCAATGATAGGGCTCCATATTTATGAACTTCAGCTACTACGACTAGTGGTATCTTATACTTGGGATTGACAGGGTCAATCTTCTCCACAACAAATGGATTTTGTACTTTGGGTGCCATCAGAAATGATGTATTATCTGGTGGGGTTTTGATTGAATAATAATTTTATTGCATTAACATAGCTTGTGAAAATATCAAAAATACCTTGAATATGCTTGATAATGCTTGGATTTTATCGTTTGATCATTCATATGATCTTGGTAAACTCGTATTTGCACAGTACTTCAAATTCTTGTGAAAGTGTAAGGTGAACATGAAATAACATGAGCTCTATTTATAGTTTTTCTTTAATTAGGGTTTCCAATGACTATAATTTTAGCATTAAATTCACTTTATCAACTCCCTTTTCACTGATTACCAAATACACTTTTCTTTCAACAAATGGAGAAAAATAAAATATACTTCTTACCGATCAAAATATGAAATGTCAACTTCAATCATATATCCAAATGAATCTCAATATGCTAATATGGATCTCTACACAAATTCTAGGAACCGATTTAAGATAGAATTTTAATTATTAGCTCCTACACATATCGTTGACTGATTAGGTGAAGATAGGTGCACCCAATCCAGAGGATGTGGTTCCATTAGTTGTTCCAAGTCCAATTCAATCATCTTGAGACTTCCTTCTCCATGTTCTATTCATATGATCTCTTATCTCATTGATATTAACTTGAGTATTTTCATTTGGTTGTTCCTCAGTTGGGGCTTTTCCTTGATACCTGCAGTGTTTGGCTACATGACCAACCTTGTGACAGTGAAAAAAATCCATTCCATAATTCTTCCATGATCTTATATTGTTCATTCCATGCATCAATATGTAATTTGCAGTAATGTGACCAAATCTCCCACGTGCAGTGCATGTAATTCTTGTATTGTAGTTCCATGGTATAGTTGATCCTTGTCGATTGTTTGCAATGTTTTATCTGTTAGGGACCCATTTCTCATTCTTTCTTTTTGACCTACATTCTTCAAAATTGTGACCATATTTGTTGTAGTTATTATAGTATCTATTGAATCTTGTCTTCCTTGTGTTATTAACAATCCTCAATCTACACTCAAATGCCTTATCACCATACTCATTGTAATTGTAACAATAACCAATAAAATTAGGAATTCTCAATGGATTACCTCTTTTTCTACTGCAGACATTAGCTATGTGTCCTAGTTTCCCACAATGATAGCAATTAGGCTTCTTTTTCTTTAGTGGGATATCAACATTATCTCGGTTTGCTACTTGTTTAGAGGACCCACCTTTCTCAGTGGTATTATTTGCATTGTGAATAGGATAAAAATGGATAGGGGTAACAATGCATCTAACATTCCCCTCTATGTATGTGTGATTTGAAATGATGAATTGCTAAGTAATGTAAATCTAGAAATGCATGAAATTAGATCAAATAAGGTACATACCTCATAATGGAATTACTCTAGAAATACCTATTTTATGATGCCTGTGTACAATTTCAGGAAATTCTACAACCAGATCCAGAACCAGAAAACCACAACGGAGAAAACCTAGAAAAAATTTCAATTCTGAGGGAGGTCTACCTTGACCCAAATAGCGGGGCACAATATTACCCTGAGGCACAATCTTACTCGCCACTGAAGTTTGAATTTGACTTGAAACAACTCTGACATAAGTTTTGTTCGCAGATCCTGAAAGTTTGACGAAAAGGGTACTGAGACCCACTATGCAATTCTTGAAACAAAAATTGTAGATATCTAAAAATGGTATTTTGGGGTGGCTATATAAGGTTTTTCCTTATTCAAACCCCCATTTTGGTGATCTCCACCTCCATGAATAGCCGGATGTAATATAATATATGTGTGTATTGAATGTGTAATGCCAATATCTAATCCTCTAGATTGAAACCCTAGCATGATTGTCTATGAGAAAGCAATGCATAGATTTGAATAAGATAAGAAATCATACCAAGCCCCCAAGGATAAAGTACTCTTACCAAACTCACAATCCATAATTGCTAACCCATGATTGTATCCTTGAATGCTTGAATATTGATAATGGTAGATCAAGGAAGAAGAAATCTTTGTTGCCCCAAATAGATGTTCACAATGATGTGCTCACAAAAATGCTTGATATCAACAATGGCTTGATCTTCTATATCACCCTCTTGCAATATTTCATCTTCACTTCCCCATTGATTTATTTCTTGAATCAATTATGCTTCCATTTGATCGCTTGTGTTGTTCCCTTGATGGATGCTTGGTGAAAATGAAGGCAAATGAGAGTCTTTATATAGAGGTTTCAAGGTGAGGCTCCTAGAGTAATGTGACAACTCATAATTCAAATTTTACCTCAAATTATGGTCCAATCACAATAACCAACTAAGGAGGGAAAATAATTAAATTAATTTCAAATTCAAACCCTTCTGCATTCAGATTCGAAAGCCCAACATTGATTTCAGGATCCTCCGGAACCAAAATTTGAAAAGGGGGATCAAATCCTGATAGAGGTCAAGGATGAAATTTACTCTAACCTAGGTCACACTCAACCTAAACCTTGACCTAGGTCAGGCTTGACCTCGACATTGACCTAGGGGTCCAGATCCAGCCAGAACAGAAAATAAAAGGTTCCAAGGATGCCCGGAGACCTAGAAATGATGACAGAACAGTACAGAGTGCCAAAGAGAGGCACAAAGTCCTATGATGAACATGATGAAGTCTAGGAGGACCTATACCTATGTCCTACCTATAAAATAGAGCCATAGAGCAGGGAAATTAAGGAGAATCCTTGGGATCCTAACCCTAATTTTACCTAGAATGAAGGAATCAAGTGCAAATGCATCCTAAATGCAAGTCTATCATGATAAATGGACTAAAAGAGGGTGTTAAACCTATCAAGATGGAAGTGCTTCCATTTTAAGATGATACATTTAGCCCCCACTTTAGCTTAGATATGACACTACGTGAATATGCAAGCTAAAGTAAGAAAACATCATAGTAAATAAAAAGGATATAGCCAAGTCCTCGATGTAGAGATCCTACAGAAAAATGTTAGAACCTGCAATATACAATCTTAATAAAAATCCAAAAATCACCTAGAGCTTACTAAATGACAACATGAGAAGTGCATAAAGCCCCTTATGCCCCCCTGTTTCGGCTTTCTACTTCTAAAGGGTGAAACAGGGTGATAATGATAACTTTATACACTAGATATGTAGTTTGTTGAAAAGTTATTTCCTAAACCAATTATAAGGGTTCCTAGCCTTCTTAAACTGATTCAAGGAGTTAGGTATCTAAATTATGATTCCAACACCACTGACGACACTGAAAATGGAGTTACTGAACTCAAGTTATGATGAAAAGAGTGAATGTCTGTCTAAATGCATAACAAAGGAAATCCGAATTTACCATGAGTAAACCCTAAGAGAAACCCTAAAAAAACCCTAATTGTAACTATAAATAAGGAAAAGGAAGTCATAATTACTCAGTCTTACCATTTGTAGATTCAAAGAGAGAAAGCAAGATGCTGAGGAGAGAAGAGCTTCGAGCGATGCACATGGAGCTCCTGAGACAATGCCTAGCTAGCGAATGGTCACTTTTTGAGGTGAGTTTGTTGTTATTAGTTCCCGTATTTTCCAAATTCTTGATTTTTTTAGGAAAGGTCGACCCTAACCCTTAAAGGTCGAACCTGAACCAGTTATGTTGACCTTGACCCAAAAAGGTTGACATAAATTGGAAGGTCTTCACCTGATCTAGGATGAGGTCAACCCTAACCCAAAAAGGTTGACCCTAACCCAGAAAAGTTGACCTTGAACCAGGAAGGTCAACCTAAAAATAACTAAGGTCAACCTTGACCTAGTAAAGTTGGATTTGTAGATTTGATGATGTAGAATGCTGATATGATGTTTGTTTGTGATTACAAGACACTGTCCGTCTTTGAGAGTATCCCTTTGGAGAGTTTCTAGTGATCGTCAGAGAGAGACTGTCTGAGCTGAATGAGGATGAGATGTAGTTACTAAGAGACATAGGACTCTACTGGGTAGTAGTCCTACCTAATATTAGACTACATCAAGCCATGTTATCAGCTTTAATAGAGAGGTGGGATGAGGATACATGCTCCTTTCATCTTCCCTCAGGAGATATTACACTGACACTGGAGGATGTCTATAGGATCCTACAGCTTCTATTTAGAGGTGAGACCATTAGACCAAGAGCACAATGAGTTTATGAGGAGATCCTTATAGATATAGAGTATTGCCTAGGAGGGGTTTCACATATGTGAACTTGGTCAGATCAGATCCTTTTGTCATCCATATTGTCAGACCCTACACCTTTGGTACGGAGAGTGATGCTTTGTATAGTATCCTTGGTTGTGTTACCCAACACAAAGGGTACAATATTTGCTACACCTCTTACCCATCTTATATGAAGGATGGAGAGCAATAGGATCATGTTCTCATGGGGTCACAACATGTTAGACCAACTATACCATGAGCTATGTTAGCTAGTGAGATATCAGAGAGAGAGTCTTTTGATATGCACACTCTTATAGATTTGGCTATTTGAGTAGTTCACATGTACATGTCCACAGGGTGCTCCAATGATGGTAGATGCAAGTACACCAAGAGTCTTTGCTTATCCTCTAAGAGATTCTTGGCACTTCGGAGATATCCTCTATTGGAGGGTACATCTAGACTGCATTTCAGGCATAGATGTGATATGGAGAACCTACTACTAGATGAAAGAGTGGCCAAATACATGATTCTAGATGAGACATTCACAGTGGTAGAAGCTACTAGAGGGTCATTAGAATCATATAGTGATGCCATACTATTATGATTGGGTGATGAGACAGTTTGGCCTGTTACAAGGAGTCCCCAGAGCATTACCTCATTATGTACATCTGACGAGGTATTATCAGAGACCTGATGCCATACCCCGACCATCAATAGCAGACATAGAGGACAATGATGCAGATGAGACCAAGGATATAGAGATACCAGCAGATGTGACCTATTCAAGCATGAGCCAAGATTACATTAGGTATTGGAGTCTACAAGGGACCTGCCCCATCTTCCCTAAGGATTATCCTATAGGTGATCCATGCCTTTCAAAAAGGACACACTAGGATAGTGGTAAAAAATAGGAGGATGAGGAGGAGCACATTTCCAAGGGAGACCCCATGGAGGAGGAGAGAGTAGAAGAGAGTGGAGGAGATGCCCCTAGTTGGTGATATTGGTGCGGATGTACACATTTTTTTACGCATCACCATTGAGATCACAATGGCCTCCACATGTCCACATAGAGACACCACCACCAAGGCCTAGAAATAGTAAGCGTGGAGAGAGTAGTCACTCCATGCCCCCACCATCTAGACCCTTCAGTGAAATTCAGGAGGGAAACCCATGTATGAAATATGATATTTGATTAAATATGTAACTTAATTTGAGATGAAAAAGCACTAGATTGATAAATGAATTTTCCTTCTGCAGCTAGCATAGCGGAGTGGAGGAGTTTTTTATCTAAGATTTTGAAGGATACATGTATATCTTACTGACTTCCAGCGACCGAGTGAGAGTCTTCCATTGGTCGCAGAGATCCTGATAGGCATGTCAATATCTTTGCATGTGTCCAATGGGAGCTGAGGTTGTGTAGAGAGAGAGAAGAGAAACTGATGGCTGACTTGCATGAGATGAGCATATCGAGGAGCCACTCATGGACACATAGATCTTCATCTTCCTATCATAGGCTAGATAGAGTTGGGAGTCATCAGCCATCAGAGTATAGAGATAGACAGAGTGATAAATAGGGCATGGGCCACATATGTATCAGAACTGAAAAACATTTTATGAATGAAAAAATTTCTCTACTAATTAGTTCTAGGCTTGATTACTTTGTTTTCATCATTATAAAACTTAACAGAAAGAAAGTAGGTGCATAAATATATTCAAAATTTAATTTTTCTAAAACTACATAACCTATAAAATAAACATAATTATTTTATACGAAATACATAAATGCATAAGGAAAGAAAGAAGGAAATTAAGGATAATAACATTTTAGATGCATAATATTAATAGGTTCCTTAAAAGAAACACCATCCATAGCAGCAAGTTTATAAGCACGTGAACCAAAGTCTTCAATGACAAAAAAAGGTCCAAGCCAATTAGGGCTAAACTTTCCTTTTTCGCTAGGTAAAGCATTCACATTTTGTTGATTCTCATATAGGACTAAATCACCAACCAAAAATGTTCATTCAATTACCTTATGATTGTATTGCTTCTGAAGAGATTTATGATAGGTTTTTATATGTTCTAACACATCTATTCATTGTTCATCCAACATTTCTATCTCTTGTAAGCGTTGTTCACGGAAAGTATCCTTGTCAATTATCCCATGAAATGAAACATGTAAAGAAGGTATTTTTAGTTCCAAAGGCATAATAGCATCAGTACCATAGACAATATTGCAAGGACAAGTACCCGTGGCAGTACAAACACTAGTCCTATAAGCCCAAAAAGCATAGGTCAGTTGAGTATGCCAATCTTTCGTATGCTTTCTAACTATTTTTATCAAAATTTGTTCAATGATTTTATTTGATGCTTCAGCTTGACCATTAGATTGAGGATAATAAGGATTTGAAAACCTATGTTGAATTTGATGTTTCTCCAAGAATTTTGTGACTTCTTTGTTTTTAAAAGAAGTACCATTATCCAAAACTATTGTTGAAGGAATACCAAATTGTGTTATGATATTGTTAAGGATGAAATAAAAAATAACATCTGTAGTCATTGAATGAAGAGGGAAAACTTCAACCCACTTCGTGAAGTAATCTATAGCAATCAGGATGTATGTATGTCCTTGAGAAGAAGGTGGTGAGATTTTTCCAATAAGGTCAAAACCCCAAATACCAAAAGGCCATGGAGAAACTTGATTACGAAGCTCACAAGCAGGAGCATGAATCAAATTACTATGTTGTTGACATTGAGGAAATTTCTTAACAAACATGAAAGAATCTTGCTCCATTGTTTTCCAATAATATCTCATTCTAAGCAATTTATTAACTAGAGATTTTCCACCAAAATGTCCTCCACAAGAACCAGAATGAGCTTCTGCTAAAGCTACTGGGATTTTGGTTCTATTGAGACATCTTAATAGTAATCCTTCATAAGAGCGTTTGTAAAGCACATCTCCTAAAATGATGTAACATGCTACGAGCTTCCTAATATGATTACGCGTGTTTCTTGTTGCTAATTCATGAAAAGTACCATCTTTCAAAAAGTGAAAAATGTGAGAGTACCATTCATCCGAATGTAAATTGAAACAATCAGAGGTAATCTTTTTAAAAATTACAGGGTTTTTAAGAGTTTGTATAGTAAATTGAAAGTGTTCAACATTATTCTCAAGACAAACCAAAGAAGTTGTGCTTGCCATGGTGTCTACATGTCGGTTATCTTTCCTAGGTAAAGTTTGAATTGTATAAGAAGAGAATTGCGAAAGCACATCAAGGGCTAAATCTCTATATTGTGTCATTTTATCATTCTTAATCTGATAACCTCCTTTAATTTGTTCAAAAATCAATTGTGAATCTCCATATATTTGCAAGTGTTTGATGTCAAGGGATGAAGCTGCTCGTAGGCCATCTATAAGAGCTTCATACTCTGCAATGTTATTAGTACAATGAAAGGTTAATTTGTATGATAAAGGGATTGGATTTTTCGTAGGAGGAATCAAGATAATACCTATACTAGAACTTGTCTTACATTTAGACCCATCAAAATATAATTCCCAAATATCATCTTGTTGAATATCTAGAATATTATCATCAGGGAATTCTATTGAAGTAGAACATGTATCAAAATGAGGACAAGGAGCTTTAGCTAAATAATTTATTAAATCTTGTCCCTTAATAGACTTTTGAGAAATGAAATTAAGGTCAAATTATGTAAGTGACATCACCCACTTTGCCAGACAACCAGAGAGATCAGTTTTTGAGAAAAGATATTTCAAAGGATCAAATTTAACAATCACATTGAATTCAGCATTTAAAAGATAATGCCTAAGTTTATGGCAAGCATAAACTATAGCTAAACATTATCTTTCCAAATCTATTTATCTTGTTTCATAATCAAGTAAGGTTCGAATAATGTAATACACAGGTCTTTCCTATTGGAATTAGGAGAGATAGGAACTGAGAGGGGAGGGGCGAATCAGTACCTTCAAAACTTCACTTGTAAACCTTTCAGATCTATAAATGTAAACAGTGATAACCGACCAAAATAACTTGAATCTAATTGCATGAATCAGTCATCCATTTAACTTAAGTAAGTAAACAACATGAAATCAATATCACAATCACATGACACAAGTATTTTGGTAGCGCAGAAACCCTTGTTAGAAGGTAAAAATTGTGGTGTGGATGACACCCACAAATTCTTCACTATTGCATATAGAAAAGGTTTGCTTGTTAGGGCTACAAGTTTTGATCACTTCTGGTGATCTCACACTATTAGGAGTGACATGTTAGATCGGCTAGATCTACCTAGTTATTGGATTTTAACAACACTAATGAAGTGTGCACTCGGTTAAGATATTTACATAAGACTGTTAAGTTACTCTGTTAAGAGATTTTATCCAAAACTCTATTACAATTATCAGAAAGCAATAGGCAATTATCTACTATTTGACAACTCAATTGTCTGATATAGATCTATAAGCTCTGATAAAATATCACCTTTCTTGTGATGAATCTCTGCTCTGAACTGCTTGATAGCCTCTACTGATTCTACTCAATCTAAATTCCTCTATACTCGGTTCTGCTTTGTTAACTAATAGACTTGAAGTTAGGCAATTGATTCAAATTCTTCATGATTCATATATCAGCTCACACCAAAAATAATGTGAACACACAAATATATAGTGTTCTATTTTTGCCTCTTTAACAAAATTAGGTTACATAATATAGTCATTACCCTAAGATCTACGATGTACAATAATAACCTAGCTCAACTATTACAAAAGATATATATTGCATTTAATGAATATCATCACATTAAATGTTCCTTGATCTTGGTAAAACATTTTATAAACCGTTGTAACCATTTGCATAGAAGAATGTGCCATTTTTTATTACTATGCCATTTCCTATGATCCTCGATAAACATTGTGTAAACTGATCGATGTATACTGCGATGCTTGGTGTTTATTGTCTGTCGGTGTCGGTGTATGTTGGTGCTTGGTAAATAAGCTTTACCGACTAGTCTGTTCTACTTTATGTTACCGATTAGCTCAATGTAAGTGACCAACCAATATCTTTACACACCTTTGGTACTAATGAAAACCTTAAAAGCTCAATAGAGATAACAATCTCCCCCTTTGGCATTAGTATCAAAACTTCGAATGTATATAGACAAAATTTTCTATATAACTTATATCTCCGCCATATACATATACACATAATTTTTTTTCTAAGTACTAAGTACTCCCCCTTGGTGCATGCTCCTAATAATATATAGTATACGTAGCATCTATGTACATATTTGGCATAATAGGTGATACATTGTTTTACCCCTTTTTGATAGTAATGCCAAATACAAAATTTAAGTAGTATACTCACAATTTGTCAAAAATATGCTGATGGGTTTTCTTCATTGACTCCAAGAGGTTGTCCCATTCCTCTTTCAATTTGGTGAGAGTGATGTTCTCAAGACTAACTTGTGCATGCATGTCAAAGATGTTATCCAACACCAAAATTTATGGTGTTGCAACTAGTAGCTCAGCTTTGACAATATGTGCTTCAAAAATTTTCAGGTATGGAATGAGTTCAGTTTGCAACTCAGTAACCTAATCTATTGTGTGCTCTTCTTGTTTCTTCAAATCTGCTATCAATCACCGGAGTTCCTAAACTTGGTGAATGTGCTTTAAGAAAGCATGAGGCTTGGTTATAGCTACCTTTGTACTCAACTGTATTTCTACTTCCAATCCTTTGATCTTTTCACTGACGTCAATAGTGAAGATGTCTGTAGTACAAAGCTTCAATAAATATTGACAAATTGTCTGGGTGATGGATTTCATTTTAGTAATTACCTCAGATAATTTGACCTTTTGTAATGCCACTTCTAGGCTGATTTTCTCTGCTAATTTGTGTTGTATCCTAGATTCTACCCTTTCTTCAATTCTTTTGTCTGCATCAGTGTCTAGGGCATTGATCTTCTCGACAAGTGTAGCAAGTTGATCTATGATAGGTGTATCCTCATCAATATTTATCTTAGGTACTACCTATTGGAGGATATCCCACACATCGGTTAATACTTCTTTTCATTTGTGTTCTTGCTTCAACTTCTCTTGCGCTGCCTTCCTTGTACATAATTTCCCATATTTAGTCAAGTCTTCAAGGCTTAGGGTCCTTGGGTCACACTCAGGGATAATGATCACTTCATCTAGGGTGACCATCCCTTTTCCTTTCTTCTTCTTCTTTAGTGCTAGAGGTGATTTCTTCTCAATAATAGCAATAGTTTTATCTCCAGTCTTCGGAGTATCCTTCCCGGTTAACACATGTTCTTCCTTCTTCTGCTCCTCGGTAGTTGTAGTCTTGGTTGATATAGTAGGAGTTTCAGATGTGGTGTCAAGTGGGATCACCTCTATTGCCTTTGTTTATTTTTTTTCCTTTTCTTCTTTTGTTTCCTTTGCTTCGGTGGAAGGTGCCTCTGTATGTGTAGGCTCATCTATTTCTATAGGTTTCTCTATGTTTTGATCCCCTGTGGTGTCTTTGTTTTGCTTGGGATCTGAGTTGTCAGGTTGTACTTGGGAAAGAATTTCAGCCACTTCTGCAAGTAGAGGAAGTTCACCCAGTAGTGATGTAAATTGACATTCAATGTCTAGTGCTTCATCTTTATTTGGTGCAATATTTACATCTTCATCATCTTGGTCATTAGGATCACCATTTGTAATGTCTTCAATGAGTACATCATCATTAGTTTTCTTCTCTAGTTGAATTTTAACTTTATCCGGTGCATCCTGTGAAATACTTATTTCTTCCTTATCCTCGGTGATATCAATTGCCTTGATAAGTGATATACTAGTAGTCTTTGATTTCTTTGTAGTTCCCTCATCAATGAAAATACCCTTATCTTTGGAATTGTGTTTCTTCTTAGACAAGTTCAAGAATGCTTCTTGCTCAGCTTTTTCTTCGGCCTTCAAAATTGATGTCCATACAGAATCTATTGCGGTATCCATATCTACTACATTTTCATCCATGATCATCAAGGTTCTATTCTTGATCATAAAGTTTGCTTGGTATTTGGTCAAATATTCACTGAATTCTCCAAAGCTTAAATGTGTGGCTACCCGAACTAGAGAGCGTTCTCTCTTTCTCTTCTCGGTGTCTAGTGCCATAGCCCATTTTTCAGTAATTTTATCATCCAATTTCTTCGGTAATGCACAAGCAAATTCCATTGGAACTTTCTTGAATTTTATCATCATTTGGATGACAACCTCTTCAATCTTGGTTTGATCTTCTTTTGACATTTTGTCAAATTTGTCTAGTAAGGGATCAATGAGGTCTCCATGTTCAATTATATCTTCAATGATTTCATCTATTGTTTTTGCCTTGTTACTGACCACTTTGAATTGATTGACATCATCTTCTGTCTCAGTATCCTCAAGATCTTCCTTATTTATTATGAATTTTCTCCTTTTCTTTGGTGCCTCAGCTACAACCTTGTTCTTTCTCTTAATGTATTTCTTTTTCGGTGTAGCTGCTCTCCTTTTTGTTACTTTCTTTGCTTCTTCCTTATCAATAAGTGGTGCTGCAGTTGACAATTGTGTCTTCATACCTTCATGTATAGGTGACTGATTCTTTATAGGAATTTCAGGTGGAGGAACCGGTGTAAGACCTACTTCTTTGTCAGACTCAGTTTCCTCACTATCATATGGTTTGTCAGCTAACTGTAACTGACCTTTGGTTGCCTGTTCAACTAGTGTCTCTTCAAATGTCTCAGACCCATCTCCATATTTAGCAATGAGATTTTTCTTCATCTTCTTTACCTTTCTAGTTATTTTACGGATCTCAATATTTGTTGAAATTCTAGATTTGGCCTCTTCATATACTCCGAACCTAGTGGCAATGAGATCTTTCAGTAGTGCAAGTAGTGCATTAATAGATTTCAGTGTGAAATCATGGTTCATTAGATATACCATCGGTGCCAACCATTTTATCCTAGGTTCAACTACTTTTATCAAAGTATAATCGGTGTTGACTACAAAACATATGTCATTCTCAAATCTCTAAACTAATTCCCTCAGAATTTGACTTCTTTTATGCATTTTAGATTGAAATTCTTTGAAGTATGCATTAAAATCTATATTCAACTTATCTCCTAACTTATTCATCATTTCACTAATATGCTTTGTTATCGGTACATTAGGTATCCAATTTACTTTATTGGTGCCAGGTACATACTTTTGTAGATAGAAGAATATGCATGCAAGTAGAGATCTGAACTTACATGTGTTAGATTTATTTTTCCTTATGGTCTTCATATTATCTTGAAGTTGATGAAATAGTACCTCGACAAGATCAACCTGGTGACCTTTTACCACAATTTTGTGCCCCATGTCTACTACACTGTCGGGTATGTTGTTGAGTTTGCTTGATTGAAATAACTTGTACCTGATCACATGTGCTACAAATTTGATTGCTGGGTCCTTGATTGTCAAAATCTTCAATGCCCGACCGTCCCATTATGCTCCAGTATATTTCTCAACATCCAGTCATGATGAACTATGGAAAGCCTTAGCCTTGTCAGTTATAGGGAGCCCAGTAACCCTACTGATCATTTTCTTGTTGACCTCAATCAGTTTATCTGTCCAAAATTTGTCATTGTAATACCTGCTCAAAATGATTCTTATCCAATCTAATTTAAATGATTGCAAAAAGTGTATAAAACATGATAACCCTAATTCCTCAATCTTCTTGTAATTTGATTTCATTTTTCCATTGGTGCCATAGAGTTGTTGATATGATGCAACAGTTTCAAAATCTCCAACTTCTCCGATTTTGCAATGAATATAAGACCTTACGTCTTCTATCAATAAAACCCTTCTGGTATGCTCAAAAAAGCACCCATTGTATCTATTTGTGCTGCGACCTTAGGATGTGGCTTAAATTTAGGTTCATCAAAATTTGCACTAACAATTAGATTAACTTCCTCCTCAACACTTTGAGTTTTGCTCGCAGATGATGTAGATGCCATAAATTGATTCTAGGGTTTCGGCAAGCAGCAGGATAAGAAGTGTTTGATTGAAAATGAACTTACTCGGTATTGTGAAGAGTGATATTGGTTCAATCTAACGTAGCCTTGAGTCCTTCTAAAAATCTTTTAGCTTGAACTATGCTCTTTGAATTCTCCGCTCTTCAAAATTGCATTGTAAAAATGAACTCTGTTCCCGTGTATTTATAGACTTTTCGATGTTCCCGCTCAAAATTTCATGCAATAAATGCTTGATCTAATTTTTGGTACGAAACAACTATCAACTCGGTGACAACTCAAATTTTCATCCACTTGGTTAACATAGAATTTCTTCATCGGTTGATACATGTGCTTAGTTAACCTTAGATAGTGATTACCGATGGGTAACCAACTCTCGATCTCTCTTTTACTGACTGTATAACATTGTTAACTCATGACAACTAAACCATAGTGCATCTTTATTTATGCTGATTTGGTATAAGAACATTATGCATAAGGAACTGTATGTAAAATGTGATCTTTTGAAATGTCAGTCCCATATATACCTATTTCACCTTAAGTGGAGGTACCAATGTCACCCAATCCAATGGATGAGGTTTCACCGACAACATTACTTGACTCAAAATTCTCATTAGATGCCTTCTTCCACACAGTGTTCCTTAACTTCATGATATCTGCAATAGTATATCCACTTTCAAATATATGGTTTTCATGTAGTGCTCGGTCTTTGCATTTCTTGCTTAAATGACCGACCTTATGACAGTGCATACATGCCATCCTAGTGCTTGTCCAGCTTCTTGATTGTCCAATCTGACTCTTTCTATAATAGTTTGTTGCAATGTGTCCATATCTACCACAAACAATATAGTTAGCCCATGTATTATAATCCCAAACATAAGAATTACCTTGTCTCTTCAGTTGATATGGCCTGCATTGTGGTTTCTCCTTAGGTGTCCAAACTTGTTTCATTTTTGCCTTACAGTCTCATGCAGTGTGTCCATGCTTGTTACAAGTATAGCATATTTTATCCATAGTGGTATTGTTAGCAAGATCATTTTTCTTATCTCTACACTCATAAGAAGGATGTCCAAACTTACCACAGTAGTAACAATATCCATTAAACTTAGGAGTGATAGGAGGTTTACCTTGTGCTTTGCTTCTACACACATTAGATATATGTCCCGGTTTGTCACAGTGATAACATGCCAACACTTTAGGTTTCTGATTTTGACTGATGTTGATTAGTTCAACTTGTTGTGATGATTCTCCTTCACCGGTGTAGCCTATACCGGCTTTACTTCCAAATCTTTTCTGATTAGTCAAAAAGTCATCAATCTTCTTAGAGCTGTCCTCAACAAGTTTCTTCATTTCATTTTTCTACTGTTGATTTTTCACTTCATTTCTCAGCTTCTCATTCTCTTCTCTAAGTCTTGCAACATCTTCCAGTTTTCTTGACAATTTTGCATTCACTTGGTTTACCTCTTGGTTCACAGTCATCACTTGATTAGTTACTTGGAAATATCGGTTAGTGAGTCTTTGTATCTCACTCTCTTTAGTTTGAAGTTGTTCACTCATCTGTCTTCGGTCATCGATTGCCAGATTTCTTTCTTGCTTGGCTTGTTTTGCTTTGTTCATTATTTCTACCATTCTCACCATCTGAGACTCTTGACTGATTTGTAGTGCTTTCACTTGATCAGTTAAATATTGATTCTTTTTAGATAGATCAATGATTATGCTTTTAGATCCATCGGAGATGCTTCCAGAACTAGATCCAATATGCTCGAATATTTCATCAATAGGTTCTTCATGGTAACCGATCTAATTCTCTAGTATAGCTAGGTTCTTCCTTTCAATTAGTAATTTCTTCAATCCTTCCTTGGCTTTCTTATACTATTCCACAAACATTTACATTTGTATCTTCTGATTCTCAATAGTCTTTTCAAGCTTTTATCTCTCCATGACTTAGATCTTTACCTTTCAATGGTTAAACTGTTCAATAAGAGAACTTAGCTCTGATACCAATTATTGGAATTAGGAGAGATAGGAACTAAGAGGGGAGGGGTGAATTAGTACCTTCAATACTTCACTTGTAAACCTTTCAGATCTATAACTGTAAATAGTGATAACCAACCAAAATAACTTGAATCTAATTGCATGAATCAATCATCCATTTAACTTAAGTAAGTAAACAACATGAAATCAATATCACAATTACATGACACAAGTATTTTGGTAATGCAGAAACCCTTGTTAGAAGGTAAAAACTGTGGTGGGGATGACACCCACAAATTCTTCACTACTGCAGATAGAAAAGGTTTTCCTATTAGGGCTACAAGTTTTGATCACTTTTGGTGATCTCACCCTGGTAGGAGTGCCATGTTAGATCGGCTAGATCTACCTAGTTATAGGATTTTAACAACACTAATGAAGTGTGCACTTGGTTAAGAGATTTACATAAGACTGTTAAGTCTACTCTGTTAAGAGATTTTATCCAAAACCCTATTACAATTGTCAGAAAGAAATAGGCAATTATCTGTTATTTGACAACTCAATTGTCTGATACAGATCTATAAGCTCTAATAAAATATCACCTTACTTGTGATGAATCTCTGCTCTAAATTGCTTGGTAGCCTCTACTACTACTCAATCTAAATTCCTTTGTACTTGGTTATGCTCTGTTAACTGATAGACTTGAAGTTAGGCAATTGCTTCAAGTGCTCCATGATTCATATATCAGCTCACACCAAAAATGATGCGAACACACAAATATATAGTGTTCTATTTTTTCCACTTTAACAAAATTAGGTTACACAATATAGTCATAACCCTAAGATCTACAGTGTACAATAATAACCTAGATCAACTATTACAAAAGATATATATTGCATTTAATGAATATCATCACATTAAATGTTCCTCAATCTTGGTAAAATGTTTTATAAACCATTGTAACCATTTGCATAGAAGAATGTACCATTTCTGATTACTATGTCATTTCCTATGATCCTTGGTAAACACTGTGTAAATTGAATGGTGTATACTACCATGCTCGATGTTTATTGTCTGTCGATGTCAGTGTCTGCTGGTGCTCAGTAAATAAGCTTTACCGACTAGTCTATTCTTCTTTATGTTACCGATTAGCTCAATGTAAGTGACTGACCGATATCTTTACACACCTTTGGTACTAATGACAACCTTAAAAGCTCAATAGAGATAACATTTCCTTACCATTATTACATTTTGAGCTAACAACACACTCACGGCCTTCAAAGTTGCTGAAGTATACAAATGAAATGGTTTATCAAATTTAACCGGTTGCAAGATAGGAGGATTCACAAGATATTCCTTAAATTTCTCAAAGGTTTGTTTACATTCATCATTCCAAGAGAAAGTGGTATCCTTTCTAAGCAAAGAAGTAAAAGGAATATTTCTATCTGCTAAATTAGAAATAAAGTGACGAATAGCTTGTATTTTTCCTTGTAAACTTCGTAACTGAGAAATATTCTTAGGAGGCATATTAACAATAGCTTCAATCTTTTCAGTATCTACTTCTATGCCTCACTTAGAGATTATAAATCCTAATAATTTACCAAATCAACTCCAAAGACACATTTCTTAGGATTCAATCTCATGTTGTAACTTCTAATCCTTTCAAATATTTGTCATAAAATAGTCACATAATCTTCTCTTTGTATAGACTTTGCTAAGATATCATCCACATAATCTTCAAGGATCTTATGAATGTAATCATGAAAAATCAAAGTCATGATTTTTTGATAAGTTTCTCCTGCATTATTTAATCCAAAAGGCATCATGACCCAACACAATTTTCCCCAAGGTGTTATGAATGTGGTCTTAAATTGATCTTCAGGAGGAATAAAGATTTGATTATATCTAGAAAAACCATCCATAAAAGATAACAAGGCATGACCCGCTGTTGAATCCACAATCATATCAATATTAGGTAACGGGAAATTATCATTTAGGGATGCTTTATTTAAGTCTCTAAAGTCAGTACACATCCTTATCTTATTCTCTCCTTTTGAAACATGCACAATGTTTGAAATCCAATTTTGAGTAATCAATAGAACAGAAAAATCTAGAATCCAATAACTTTTCAATTTCAATTTTAACTAATAAAGCAATTCACGAATTCATCTTTCAAATTTTCTACTTCACAGGTTTCATATTTGGCTTTAAAACAATATTATGAGTAACAATCTTAGAATCTATATCTGGCATATCTGAATATGTCCTAGCAAAAATGTCCTTAAATTCAAGTAAAAGGGAAACCAACTGATCACGTTCATCCTTATTCAAACATTTCCCAATCTTTATTATCTTTTCAAAGTCATTCTCATCCATTTGAATATCAACAGTCTCAGTTATTAACAAATCACTTCGTATCAGAGGATCCATCAACAAAGGAAGAATATCCTATTTATAATGTTCTCCAAAATAAGCATCGGTACTTAAACAATAAGGCTTTCATCGTTTGTGATGAAACTTAGGTAAATCCTCATAAACCCCTAAAAAATCCATCAAGGCTTCATCTTCAGGAAAAATATCTAAAGTAGGTCTTTGATTAATGTTAATGAGAAGTGGGTTAACCAATTTCAACTGTATATGATTAACATTAGGAAGAAATGCCAATAGTTTTCTATAAGGATTAAATCCTAATCCATACGTATGATCATAAATTTCATTATCCAAAGGTACTTGTATACCTTGCTCATATTTACCACATCCTTTCCCATTAAATCTTGATTTCTTAAGAAAATGATAACCAGAACCATATCAATCATCCATATCAGATGAAGTCCAAGGAGAGGCATATGTCACAATATCATAACAATTAGGTTTTATCGTTTCAATTGTTTCTTTAATCGAGGCAGTAACAAAATTACTTTTTAGTTCCTCAGAAAGCGAGGAAGGAGCAAAAACATGTTTCTCAAATTCACTTTGTTGCTTCATGAATTCCAAATGAGAGACCTTATATTATCCAATGAAAGTAGGATTAAAATCCAATGTCCCCCAATCATCCTCAGTCAAAGAAGAAGATGGAGCTTCTGGTTGTTGTATCTCAGGTTATTTTATCTCAGGTTGTTTTTCAATCTCTTTGCTTGGTTGAAGAGGCTCAGAAATTTTAGCATATTCTGCATTTAGGAAAGGATTCAGTGCATCATCCACATGTAATGTATACATTAAGTTGTTATAAATGAACCTAACCTTGCGATGAAGAGTAGAATGAACTGCATGCATAGTATGTAACCAAGGTCTTCCTAAAAGAAGGTTATAATTGAGAGGTCCAGGCATAGCATGAATAGGTGTATTTAGAATAACTGGACCAACTTTAACAGGTAAGGTAATAATGCCCAAAGTTCTCTTTGTAATATTGTCAAATCCACGTATAGGGACATTATCAGGTTGAATAGTTGTGAGATCAACCTTAACTTCCTTAAGCATATCCATGCTACAAACATTAAGCCCAGATCTATTATTAGTTAATCATCTTCAAATGATATTTTGATTAATAGAAACAACAACCATAAGAGCATCATATTGATTTTGCACCTCAAGAGAAGGTAAATCTTTATCGAAAAACACAATAGGAGGTACAGAAGGCATAGTATGCATGCAATATAAAATAGAATGAATATTCTCTTGATTGGGAGGCAAAGTAGGAAGAGTGGATAAAGATTTTTGCAATGCCTCATGATATGTCGGGGAGGTTTGAAGTAATTCCCATAAATATATCTTAGTAGGAGTAGCAAGTAATTGGTCAACTAAGTTATACTCCTTAAAGATAGATGGAAACCTAGGAGCTTGAGGAAGCATAGGTTGAGAAGGCAGTAAAGAAACTAGAACAGTAGGCTGAGGGTTATTCTGTGTGCGATAAGTATGTGAAATGAAATCAGTGTTATTAAATAAGTCTAAAGGATCTCTAGGTTTACCCTTAATTTTTATGAGAGGACATCCTTTTACCATCATCAACGGTGTAGGATATATCATTTTAGGTTTATCAATGTTGCAAATAGTGGGACATGAAGGTAACCATGCACACACCTTATGGTAAAGGCTAATTGGACAGGTTGTGGAGGAGAGTGAAATAGGAATAGGATCAATGGAGATCTTATTCAGACAATTTTCATCCTCACTACCATGTACCTCATTAGGGAATCTATCCTCTTGTACAATAAAAGCCTCATCAAAGTATTCAAAACAAGAATCATACATGTTGAATACAAAGAAATACTAAAAAGCATGAAAAAGTATATGTTTTTGTATTTTAAAGAGATTTTGCAATTTTATTTTGTATTTTTGGAATATAAATGAAAGAAATCTAATTTTATAAGCATGCAAGATCTAAATCTAACACCAAAAAAAAGAAAGAGTTGTCGTAAACAGATTCACCCAAATGAATAGGATAAAAATGGATAGGGGTAACAATGCATCTAACATTCCCCTATATGTATGTGTGATTTGAAATGATGAATTGCTATGTAAATCTAGAAATGCCTAAAATTAGATAAGATAAGGTACATACCTCATAATGGAATTACTTTGGAAATACCTATTTTCTAATGCTCGTGTATAGTTTTGGGAAATTCTGCAACCAGATCCGGAACCAGAAAATCGCAACGGAGAAAACCCAATTTTTTTTTTCAATTCTAAGGGAGGTCGACCTTGACCCAAATAGCAGGACACAATCTTACCCCCCACTAAAGGTTGAATTTGACCTAAATTAGCTCTGACAAAAATTTTGTTCGTAGATGCTGAAAGTTTGACGAAAAGGGTACTAAGATCTGCTCTGTAATTCTTGAAACAACGACTGTAGATATCTGGAAATGGTGTTTTGGGGTGGCTATATAGGGTTTTTCTTTAGTAAAACCCCCATTTTTGTGATCTCCACCTCCAAAAATAGCTAGATGTAATAGAATATGTGTGTGTATTGAATGTGTAATGCCAAGATCTAATCCTCTAGATTGAAACCCTAGCATGAATGACTATGAGAAATAAATTCATAGATTTGAATAAGATAAGAAAGCATACCAAGCCCCCAAGGCTAAAGTAATCTTACCAAACTCACAATCTATAATTGCTACCCCATGATGGTATCCTTGAATGCTTGAATATTGATAATGGTAGATCAAGGAAGAAGAAATCTCTCTTGCTCCAAATAGATGTTCACAATGGTGTGCTCACAAAAATGCTTGATATCAACAATGGCTTGATCTTCTATATCATCCTCTTGAAATATTGCATCTTCACTTCACTATTGATTTCTTTCTTGAATCTATTATGCTTCCACTTGATCACTTGTGTTGTTCGCTTGATGGATTCTTGGTGAAAATGAAGGCAAATGAGAGTCTTTATATAGAGGTTTCAAGGTGAGGCTCCTAGAGTAATGTGAGGACCCATAATTCAAATTTCACCTCGAATTATGGTCCAATCACAATAACGAACTAAGGAGGGAAAATAATTAAATTAATTTCAAATTAAAACCCTTTCACATTCGGATCTGAAAGCCCGACATTGATTTCGGGGTCCTTCGGGACCAAAATTTGAAAAAGGGGATCAAATCCCGACAGAGGTCAAGGATGACCTTGAATCTGACCTAGGTCAATTTTGACCTCAACCTTGACCTAGGTCAGGGTCAACCTCAACCTTGACCTAGGGGTCCAGATCCAGCCAGAGCTGAAAACAAAGGGTTCCAGGGATGCCCGGAGACCTAGTTTTGATGACAGAACAAGGCAGAGTTCCAGAGAGAGGCACAAAGTCTTGTGATGAACATAATGAAAGCTAGGAGGACCTATGCCTAGGTCATACCTATAAAATTGATCCACAGAGAAGGGAAATTAAGGAGAATCCTCAGGATCCTAACCCTAATTTCACCTAGAATGAAGGAATCAAGTGCAAATGCATCCTAAATGCAAGTCTATCATGATAAATTCACTAAAAGAGGGTGCTAAACCTATCAAGATGGAAGTTCTTCCATTTTAAGAAGATACACATTGAATCTAATTCTAGAAAGTATCTCTTAGTTGTCTCTAAACTCTTATTTATTCATCTAGTATCATCAGTGTTTCTTCATTCCTTTTCAAGACTTCATTAGCATATTTTTCAAATTTCAATTCATTCCTTACATGTTAATTCTCAGATCTCAATTCATCAATCTCTCCAACTTTGCTTGCAACTTCCTAATTTGAACCGATTAGTTGGTCTGCCAAGTTGTAGTGAATTTCTATCAACCTCATTATTTCCCCATCTTTCTCATTCAACCTTGTATTCATTTTTATTCTCTCATCTTCCATCATTCTTTTGTCATCTTCAACTTTTTTCTTTTGTTATAGGACTTCACACATCCTTACTGATTGAGCTTCTTGTTCTCTTTTCAGTGCTTTTACCTAGTCACTTAGGTTTTTATTCTTCTTAGTCAATTTTGATATTGTAGCTTTAGATTGATTAGACATACTTCCCTTAGATAGTTCTTCAAAATTTTCAACTTGATCTTGAGTGTCCTTCAATTGGTGTGCTAGTTCCTTTCTCTTGTTGAGGGAATGCTTCATTTTTCTCATCTATTCATCAATCTGATCATTGGTCATCCTCAATTTCATGTCCATGTTATCAATCACCTTTTCATACCTATAAATTTCCATCTCTTCATATCTAATTTCCTCTCAATTGGTTAAAATTCTGAATAAGAGACTTAGCTCTGATACCAATTGTTGGATTAAGTATGGAAATGTGAGTATTGAGAGGGGAGGGGTGAATTAGTACTTCAAAACATTTTATTTAACTTAACCATTCACTGAATTCATAACTTTGCATGTATCTCATAAAATATATAAAACATAATCATGAAATATAACTCATAACACAATCATTTTGGTATCATCAAAATCCTTTTTAGAGGATAAAACTGTCGGTGGGGATGGCACCCATAAAATTTCACTACTGTAGTAAAAATTCTACTCGGTTAGAGCTACAATATTAGCTATTTCTGATAGTTTACCCTATTATGAGTATTAAATCTATTAGAAGTCTAAAGTCCAGTTAAGTGTACCTTGCCAAAGGATTTTACAATTCTAATCTAAGAACTGTACCCTATTAAAGGATTTACAATGTAAGATTTGTTAAGATTTTCTCAGTTAAGAGACTTTACAACTCTGTTTACACTTTAATCAGTACACAAATATGTTTGTAATACTTGCATCAATCTTATGATTATTAGACTCAATATGCTCATTAATTGTTTACCTTATAATGTACATCACTCACAATATCAAATTTGTACTCGGTAGCTTCAACTCTGGATCACAATTATACTCTTCTCTTTATTGCTTCATTACTCGGTGGTTTCTCTGCTCATCACTTATTCTTTGAAATTTATCCTTTGCACATTCACTCTCTCTCTCTCTCTCTCTCTCATACTATGATCTTCACATTCTAATCCATTTATACTTAATTCTAGAAGCGGTGGAAATGTTCTAGAATCATCTCTTTAATCAGTGCTAGCATTGGTTACTCCTCCAATGTATATTTCACATTTAATTCTTATTTGTGAATCTCACCTTGTAATCATTTATAATCATTGTATTTAAATCTCTCTGTCAAACAAATTCCTCAAGATTTGTGAACCATTTTCTTCTCATTGTCCAGGTTCAATGTATTTGTAGATTCTCCTTGTGTCAGTTTGAGATGCTTGGTAATAGATTTTCTTTGTTTCTTGGTAACTATATCATCTCTTAGTTTGGTAACTATTGTATCTAAGTACAATTCGGTGGTCGGTGCTCAGTTTGCCTAGCTTAGCATCTGCTCCTTATTTCCTTTACTAAAAACTATCTTTCCTTTATTTCCTTTACCGACTAGCTTCTTTCTCTTACCGAATTGACTTCCTTATTTATTGAATGAATTTGACAATCAATATGACTTTATCATAGCTGATGACAACAAAATAACTCTATAGAAGTATCAAAAATCACTGGCTGAAATCTCTGTTACGGATTAGCCAACTGAAATGTCTAAAGTTTTGCTTGCTATTGATTCTCAGCCCAAGAATGGACACCATAAATTAGAGGTAAAACCCCCCTCCATTCTATGTTACGCTTATGATTGGTGGTTTTTTGATTCAAAATTGCATGATTGATTCAGGAGCTAGGAGCTCTGTGATGCCAAAATAACTGGTTGATAAGTTAGGATTACAATATGAACCTTTGGAAAAGGGTGTGGTTCATCTTGATGGATCAACCATCAATACAATTTTAGTAATTTAGAATCTAAGCCCGACATTGCATTCTTTCTCAAATTTTTTAATTCCACAAGTTATATTGATTGATTTGCCTCCGTATTTTACAATTTTTCTTAGTAGAGATTTTACAACCAAGTTAGGAGGATATTTGTCATCTAATTGGTCACATATTTTTTTCAAAATATGTTATGGTACTATGGTAACTATCAAATCAGAAGTAATTACTAATGACCATATAGAGCCTTATACACAAAGTGCCATAAACACAAATTTGTTCTTTCACGAGCTAGATGAGTTTTCTACCCATGATCCAAACACCCATTGGAAGGTATTCCTAACATAATCCTTGATGAGTGGGTAGTTGAAAGTCATATTGAACCATCATTTAATCACATGGATGCTTCTAGTATGGAAAATTAATCATGTTAGAACATGATGTTTCTATATTAAACCTTGTAAACAATGAAAAACAACAAGATTTATAGAAAGGTAATGATGTTTGGAAGTTATATTTTGACAGTTCATGAAGAAAAGTGGGTGCAAGTGGTGGTTCCATGCTGATTTATCCCAAGGATGAAAGGTATTATTTTTCTTCACATTTTTCTTTCAGCTATACAAATAATACAACAAAATATGAAGCATTGTTTCATGTTAGCTAGATTAAAAGATAGAAATCTAACAGTTACATGCAAATATAACCAATAATGCAAAGGAACAAAGCATAGAAAAGAAGAAGAAGACACAAATATTTAACATGGTTCACCCAATCTTGGGCTACACCCACCAAAAAAAGAGTCCAATCTTATTATCAAGTAATTTCATCTTGTTACAATTTGTAATCCCTTGCAACTCAATACTGCTACAAGAAGCTACAAAATTCTCATATTGAGAAAACCCTACCTGAAGCCATTATAAAAAAGACTTATGTTGGTTAATAATTTAACCCTAAAAAATACTTGATGAGTCAACCTAGGGAAATGATTGATTAGTCAACTCAAAAATACTTGACGAGTTAACCCCACAATAAATGAAAAGTGTACAGTACTTTCTTGATCAGTCACCACAAATCAAAAATATCCCACTTGAGGAATCATTAGGCTCCACACTAAAAAACCTCCCACTTGGAGACTGATCTTGTAGCAACACCACTTCTCTTGAAGCTCCCACTAGATTAACACACCTTGCACTATGTTAGTCCTTTTATTGTTTTCAATTTTTAAGACCAACTACAGTTGAAGAGGAGTTCAACTTCTCCCTTGTTACTACCTTTGTAAACATATGTGCTAGATTTTCATTTGTATGTATCTTTTCCAACTTTAAGTGTCCATTATCCAACACCAAATGAATGAAGTGATACCTCAACTGTATGTGTTTGGTCTTTGAATGCAAGGAAAAACTATTTTCAATATGGATGAAAATATAACTATTTGTAAATAGATAATTTTCAGACTATGATTTTACCAACTCTTCCATGAAAAATTGTAGTCATATAATCTCCTTAGCTACCTCTATAGCATAAACATACTCTGCCTTTGTAGTGGACAAATAAACCATCTTTTGCAAGTGAGAAATCCAACTCATTATTGTCCCACCAACAATAAATACATAGCCTATGATACTCTACTTGGTATCTAAATCCCCTGCCAAGTTTGAGTCAACATACCCTTTTAAATCATTATTAGAGCCCCAAAAACATAAACATTTATTGGATGTACCTCTCAAGTATCTGAGAATCTATTTTACTGCATTCAAATTCTCAACTCCAGGATGACTCATATACTTGCTAACAACTCCTACAACATGTGCAATATCTCATCTAGTACATACCATGGCATACATAAAACTACCTACAACTGAAGCATATGGTACCTTGGACATTTTGTCTTCCTTTTCTTGTGTCTTTAGACATATCTCCTTAGTCAATTTCAAATGACTAGGCATAGGTCTACTGGCAGCTTTTGCATTCTCCATATGAAATCTTTGCAACACCTTTTCAACATAATCGGCCTGAGATAGAGTCAATTTGTTGTTCTTCCTATCTCTGCAAATTTTCATACAAAAGATTTGTTTCTCTACCCCCAAATCCTTCATAGAAAAATAATGTGCTAAATTTTGTTTCAACTCCTTAATGTGATCCATGTTAGACATAGCCACCAGCACATCATCAACATATAAACATAAAATAATGTAGCTTTCATCATCCAACCTCTTAAAATAAAAACAATGGTCTAAATTACACCATCTGTAGCCATGCTCAACCATAAAGCTATCAAATTTTATATAACATTGCTAAGGTTCTTTCTTCAATCCATATAAACTTTTCTTCAATCCACACACTAAGTTCTCCTTATCTTTGACCTCAAAAACTTGTGGCTATTGCATATATATTTCTTCTTCTAAATTACCATAGAGAAAGGCTATTTTAACATCAAGTTGCTTCAAATGCAAATCTTCAATAGCTAAAATACTTAAAACAATGCGTATAGAAGTCATTTTTATAACTGGAGAAAAGATATCATCAAAATAAATGCCATTTTTTAGTGAATATCCCTTTACAACTAACTTGGATTTAAATATTTTCTTACCTCCATCCTCCTCTTTCAGCTTATAAACCCATTTATATGGTATAGCCTTTTTACTTGTAGGAAACTTACATAATTCCCAAGTTTGATTTTTCAGCAAGGAGCCTATTTCTTCTTTCATGGAAAGCTCCCACATAACCTTTGTATCCACCTACACAGCTTCATCATATCCTTCTAGTTCACCAGCATCTATTAACAAAATAGAATACAAAGAGGGAGAGAACCTTTCAAGAGGCCTACTTAGCCTTTTTGACATTTCTATTGTTGCAAAGCATGAGGGACCACTATAACATCATCTTTTGGAGTATCATCCAACACTACATAATCATTTTATTTCTTCTCATGCTGCTACAACTGATCTTGTACAACATTTTCTCATTGAATATGACATCCCTTCTTCTTACAATTTTATGATTTTCAACATCCCAAAGCTTATAGAAAAATTCATTAATTCTATATCCAATAAATATACAATATACATTTATTGACTTAGCTTACGACTTGGTTCTATTATCAGAATCTATATGTGCAAATGCTTCACCACCAAAGGTTTTGAGAAAATAATAGCTCACCTTCTTACTTGTCCATGCTTCCTCTAGAATACCACAATATAAAAGAGTAGAGGGACCTCTATTTATTAAATAAATAGTAGTGTTTAAAACCTCTACCTACATGTTTAAGGGTAGACCAACATGCATCCTTGTACTCCTTGCACACTCTATTATTGTCCTATTCATGCGTTTATCCACTCCATTTTCTTGTGGAGTTCTTGGAACCATTTTTTGCCTACGAATACTATTAGAGAAAAACTAATATTCAAACTCTTTTTTACAATACTCATAACCATTATCAGATCTGAGATAGTTTAATCTTTTACTAGTCTCATTCTCAACCAAGCCTTTCCATTTTTTAAAATTTTCAAATACATCAAATTTTTGCCTAAGGAAATAAATCCATACTTTCCTAGTTGCATCATCAATGAATGTAACATAATACAAAGATCCACCAAGGGAAGACACCTGAGATGGTCCCCATACATCTATATGCACAATCTCTAATTTCTCATTTTTCTTTTCCTTCCCACTTTTTAGAAAACTAAGTCTCTTTTGTTTTTCATACACACAACTTTCACAGAAATCTATATTGACTCATTTTAGACATGGTAAAAATTTATTTGAATGAAGTAATTTCATACCTTTTTCACTCATGTGCCCAAGTTTGTTGTGCCATAATGCTTCTTCAAAATCTACAACGACTATTTTAGGTTCTACTTGCTCAACTGCAACAACTATTCCTAAACATTGACTTTTCTCTGTAATAATTAAAGTAGAAGGAAAACTATGACCTACACAAAGATATAAGGTGCCTATTTTCACACCTTTTGCTACTATTAATGAACCTTTTGAAACCTTCCAAATTTTATAATTAAAAGTAACTGTGCAACCTTCACCACCTAGTTTCCCTACTAAAATTAAATTCCTACTCAACCTTGGAATATGCCTTACCTCTCGTAGTAGCCAATGATTCCAATTCTACATCTTAATCTTAATTATCCCCTTTCCAAAAATTTGATAGGGTTTATTATCTCCCAAATAAACTAGCCCAAAATCCCCTCAGACATAATGAAGAAAATAACTTCTATGAGGTGTAGCATGGAATGATGCCCCTGAATCTAGAGCCCATGAATCATCAACATTTTTAAGGGAAAGAAGAAAAAAATAATCTTCATATTTGTTACTTACCACATTTGCCTCCTTATTTCCTTCTTGTTTGTATCCTTATTTATTCTTCTAAAACTAGAAATATTTATTCTTATGACATGGTTTCCCACAGTACCAGACATCGTTTGGTCCTCTAGATTGAGACCTCTTTCCCTTTGATTTTCTTCATGATTTCCCATGACTACTAGAATTGTTTCTTTTGTCCCTTGATCTACCTCTTCTTTCTACATTCAAAACACTACTTGATGTTGATCCACCTGAGGTTTTCCTATGAATTTCCTCACTTAAAATAACACTAACAACATCATCAAGTTTTAGGGTACTTGAACCATAAATAGAGGTACTAACATCCATTACCAGGCCATTCCATCTTTCAAGCAAAGAGCACATAATCAAAATATGCCTAATTTCTTCATCAAAATTAATGTTAATAGAAGATAATTGACTAGTAACTATATTAAACTCATTTAAATGATCAAAAACTAACCCACCTTCTACCATTTTCATATTAAATAAACACTTCATAGGAAATACCTTATTTGAAGTGAAAGGATTTTCATATAACTTCGCTTGGGTTTCCATCAACTCTTTAGTTGTCTTTTCTTGTGTAATATTAAATGCCACTAATTGTGCCAGACATAAACAAATACTGCCAAGTGCCTTCCTATCTGAAATATCCCAATTCTCATCAGAAATTGCTATCAGTTTCTCATATTTTCTTCCCAATGGATGCCATAAATACTTCTAATAGAGATAGTCCTCCATTTTCATTTTCCATAATTGAAAGTTTTTTTGATTGATCTTCTCAACCTTCAAGTTACCCTCGTCTACCATTACTCCCACTCAAGTGTGAGAATCTAACTCAATTGTGAGACCTTCTTGCAAAGGATAACTAAAAAATAACCTTCTCTGATACCACTTATTAGGATTAGAAGACAAAAATATAACAATTACACACAAATATAATCAATAATGCAAAGGCATAAAGCACACATAAGTAGAAGAAGACACAAAGATTTAATGTGGTTCACCCAATCTTGGGCTACATCTACCAAACAAAGAGTCCAATCTTATTATCCAATAATTTCATCCTATTACAATCTGTAATCCCTTGCAACTCAATACCACTGTAAGAAGCTACAAAATTTTCATATTGATAAAACCCTAACCATACTTGATATTATAACAAGACTTATTTTGGTTAACAAGTTAACCCTAAAAATAACTTGCCTGATTAGTCACCACAAACCAACAACTCATGACCTAGAATGGGCCAAAAAGAAGAAAATTAACAATTTGCAGGTATTTGGGGATAGTGAACTTGTGGTTAATTGGTACACATCCTGAATGTTACAAAAAATGAAGTGTTAAAGCTATAAAAACACATAATTTAGGATTTAATTGAAGAGTTTGGAGACTTTAACATTATTTTGGTACTTAGAGGGCAAAATAAACAAGATGATAGGTTAGCAACCACGGGGGATGAATATGATATTCCAAAAGAAGTTAAAAATGTGTAGGTACAATAATATGTTAAGGTAGTTGTGAGACCTTTTATCCCTGATAACAATGTAAGTTGGCAGGTGTTCAAGAATGATGATCAAATAGTTAATTTTTTGATTGAAGAAGCTGAGTTCTCCAATGGTAATAAAAAAAGATACAACATCGGTACAGTGACTAGATATTACAACTCAAAAAAATAAATTACCTAAGGGCTTGGTCACCCTTGAGTCTATTTTTAATGTTGATAATCAAACTAGAGCAGAAAAAACTAGAATCTCAATCAAAGAAGATCATTACGGACTTGTTGAAGTGATGAAAGATAAGTTTTTAAAATTTGAGAAGGTATGTACTAGTGAAGAACAACACACATTTATTTCCTTATGCCAATAATTTGATGATATTTTTGCATGGAAGTACCATGACTTGAAGGGGTTTAATACCCAACTAGCCCATCATAGCATACAGTTGGAACCAAATGAAAAACCATTCAGGAAGAAGAAAAGGTGATTGAATCCCAAGTTAGAAAAATTTAATGAAGACTGAATTGGCCAATCTTATTGAAGGTAACATCATTTCTCCTATTAAGCACACATCTTGGGTTTCAAATTTGGTACCTGTGAGGAAGAAGAATGGTGAGATTAGATTATGTGTGGATTTCAGAAACCTCAACCAAGCTTCTCTGAAAGATCATCATTCATTTCCCTCAATGGATAAAATTCTACAATTTGTATCAGGTTTTGACAGATTTTCACTTTTAGATGGTTTTTGAGGCTATAACCAAATTCTAGTTAGAGAAGAGGACCATGTTGGAATTATTATGGATTTTATAGTTGGATTGCAGAGTTTGATGTTTTGGAGTTTGTCATTGATGGATACTTTATCAACTCTATTATAATTGATGATACTGATTGACATGATGAATATGAAAATGTATATTATGCTAAGTATTTTGACCGGCGAACATGAAGACATTATCAGAGAACTTTTTGATGAGTGATTTAATTAGAGGAAACTTTTGGAGATGTGATCATTCCTAGTGGTTTACCAAGGTTAGACAAGTACAATTCTACAACCATAATCAATAACTCAATGTTTTGGGTGAGTTAGCTTTTTGGTGATGCGCTTAGTGTGAATCGGTTGTGCTATCAATTGGTTCTTGTTGATCATATGATCAAGGTGATTGATTTTTGGGTCGACATGTCAATACCTTTTGGCCAATATATTTTGGGCTGACATGTTATGTATGATTGGCATGATTTTCTATGAGTTCGGTCAATTTTGTGGGCCAAATTTTAGAATGTTTTCTAAGTCTTAGCCAACTTAAGAACATTAGTATAAAGGTGGACTAAATCATTTTATTTATTATTGCGATCATTAATTTGGGTGTTGCGATCAAAGATAGAGGCAGTGTGGTGCACCAACATTCTTTGATTACAAAGGATCTAATTAAGCAAAGGAGTTTCTATTTCCAGGTCAAGTTATTGTTGTTTTCTAATAGTTGCAACTAGTTAAATCCTTTAATAGGGTGGACTTTAACATGTCTTATTGTTAAATCCTTTAACATGGAAACTTCTAAATTGGAGTTTTAAATCCTCTAGCGATGTAGATCTTAGCAGGTCTTTTGGAACTTCTAACATGGTACTAGTCACTTCTAACTAAGTGAACCTCTAACTGGGTATTGTAAGCTCCTAATAGGGAAAATATTTTTACTATGGTTGAAGAGATTCATGAGAATCATGCCCATTGTGGTTTTCACCCTCTAACAAGGGTTTCGATGATAAAATTTGTGGTGCTATGTTTTATTCTTTGTGGATGCTTAATTTTTTTTGCTTCTATTGCATAATTACACTTGCATGTTTGGGTGTACGAAATTTATTTAAAAACATAACTAGATTATTGGTTGAATTATTTCATTTCTTGTTTACACTAATTCACCCCCCTCTTGGTGTCTTCTATATCTAAAAGACCAATATAAAATAACATTTACTACACAATGGGGAACCATGGCATACAAAATTATGCTATTTGGTCTTTCAAATGTTGGTGCAACATTTCAAAAAGCAATGGAGATGGAATTACATGGCCTTATGAATAAGTTTTTACTTGTCTATTTAGATGATATTACTATTTTCTTAAAAAAATTACACTTAAGGAATATTTTTGAGGGATTCAGGGAATATGGAGTTTCATTAAATCCAAAAAAGTGCATCTTTATTTTCCATGAGGGAAAGTTGCTTGGACATATCATTTCAAAGCAAAGTACAAAAATTGATCCTGAAAGGATAAGTGCCATTATTGAATTTCCATTACCATCCCACAAGAAAGGCTTAAAAAGCTTTCTTGGAGGAATTAATTTTGGTAGGAGGTTCATTCCAAACATTGAAAATTTGCTAAAAATAATGACACACATGTTAAAGAAAGATATTATTTTTAGCTAGACTAAAGAAGGTAAGGACAATTTTGAAGAGGTAAAGAAAGCATTAGCTTCAACACCTACTTTAGTAAATCCAAATTTAACTAAGGATTTTATATTATATGCATTTGGATACATTGATTGTATCTCAACAATGACGATTCAACAAAATGATGAAGGACAAGAGAAAATGGTTTAATTTTCAGCCAAAGTTATGAGAAAAGGTACACATTTGTTGAGAAACATGTATTGGCTATCATTAGGAGTCTTAAGAAGTTCAAACCTCTAATTTTAAGCCACAAAATTAATTTTATGGTTTCCCATCCTAGTGTTAAAGAGTCCTTGTTGAACAAGGACCTAAATGATAAGTGAGTAGAGTGGATAACTTGAGTGATGGAATATGATGTTCAAATTAAGGTTACCAAGCTTGTAAGAGGCCAAGGAATGTGTGAGCAACTTGCTACTGGCAATGAAGACAACCGAAAGGATCAAGATAATATTGTATTAACTAATGATAATGAAGATCAAATTTCCATACCAACAGATTCATCAAGCTAGATACAAGAAATTAAATGATATATTCATAAGGGTGAGTGCCCACAAGGCTTGGGCAACTCAAAATGCAGTTATTTCAGACTTCATGCTATTCCTTATGTTATTTTGGATGATATTTTATCTAGAAAGGACTACAATGGAGTTTTTTTGGGATGTATAGAATTAGATTAGATTGATAAGGTTTTATAAGAGTTTCACAATGGGCCAAAAGGAGGTCATTTAGTAGCTAGAACTACAACATTGAAAATCATGAAGGCTAGTTATTATTGGCCCAACTTGTATATGGATGAATTCACATGGGTAAGGAGGTGTTTAAAATGTGAAATATTTTATGATAAACAAAGATTAGAAATATTACCTCTACAACCAATTCAGGTGGATCAACCATTCATTAAATGGGGACTTGATTTTATTGGTCCCATTAATCCTCCTTTAAGTTCATGACATAAATTTATTCTAAAAACAATATATTATTTTATAAAATAGGATGAAGTTGTTACATTAAAAGAAGAAAATAAAAGTTTAGTGTTGAGTTTTTATGAGGACTTAGTTGCAAGGTTTGGTACCCCTGATTCAATAATTTATGATAATGCGTTGGCCTTTGTAGGTGCAAGAATAATTGATTGGGCTATTAGTAAAAATATTTATTCTTTCATGTCATCCAATTATTACCCACTGGGTAATGGACAAGCTGAATTGACAAACAAAAGTCTGATTTGCATAATTAATAGGACTATAGAGGAAAATCAGAGAGAATGACACAACGAGCTAAAGTTGGCCTTATGCATCGACAAAATAATACCAAAGAGGTCCACAAGTAATTCACCTTACACACTTGGTTATGGTAAAGAGGCCAAGTTGCCTATTTTTGTTGAATTGCCAAGTTTGAGCTTTATTCAAGAATTAGATACAATGGACTAACAACCAATAGAGGTAAGAATTGATAAATTGATTGAGTTAAAATAAGTTAGAAAGAAATATTTCTAAAATTTAGAGAATCATCATGATCAGATGAAGAAGACATTTGATAGAAAATCTATCTCAAGAGTCTTCAATGAAGGTGACTTAGTACTCAAATGGGATGAGTTGAAAAATAGGCATAGCAATGAAAGTTTGATGCCATTTGGAGTGGCCCATTTGTGATTACATGATTCAAGGAAAACAAAACTTTTAAACTTTCTAGTATAGAAGGAGAGGAGTTACGTAACCTAGTTAATGGGATACACCTCACGCACAAATTTTCAGGTGAGGTTAAGCCAGAAAAAGTGCTTCAACACATAGTTTGTTTTCAGTTAGTTTACAGTTAATTTATTTTAGTGTCTTAGGAGTAATAAGGAGAAAAATAATGATATGCATAATAATGACATGAAGAAGTATAAATCACATAGAGCATGAGTTATGAGCCGCTCCCCTACATCATACATACTTTCTCATTTCATCATCATACATAACAATAACATTTCCAATTAGTTTTTCATTTGTGTGGTTTGAAAAGAAGCTAAGATGGTCAAAGATATCATATTGCATAAAGAGAAGGAATATCACATGAAACGTGAGTTGTAAATCCCATTGTTTCATTTCATACACGTTCTCCACAAATAATGTTGATACATTTCATCAGCTAAATATTTCAAGTTTTATTTCAGTTTGCAGTTTTCAATATTGTGTGACATAATTGATGCAAAGATAAGTTGAGTATGTTATGATATGTATTTGATGTAGACTTGATATTAGGTTGATCAGTTATGATGTTTTCATTGATGTCAAATTAGTGTTTGATGGTTGATAATGTGATTGTTATGCTGATGTATGTTCAAAAGGTTGGATTTAGAGCTGTGTTAAGAGTTGGAGTGTGCAATTATAATGGAAGACTAAGTGATGTCTTTAGATGTTGTATCTATTACCACACAAGTTTATCATATTTATAATGTGACTTGTGATCGATTGAAGGTTGACAGGTCAATAGGAAGAACAAGATATAGCCAAGGAGGAATAATTTGACGAGTCTATCAAATAGGTTTGGATTTAGGTGTTGCAATTCAGAATATGTTATCTTGACTATGTTATGGGGTTGTTGTTGTGACAACATTATGATTTGTGACTGGAAGATAGAGTAATAGACATAAGACTACTCAGTGAAAATTAAAATAAATTCTTAGGAAAATCAATCAGATCCTCAACCAGTGATGTTGCATCATGTTGTGATAAGTAGTTATGTGTTCCAAGGATTGTAGTGACATGGAAGATGGATTTGGAGTGATGAGTTGGGATTTCCATGATCATTATGATCAAATTTCTTGAAGTTGTGCAAGAACATTAGAAATTATGTTGCAGTTTGACTTTTCTTTATCAAATCAATGTGTGGTTTGAATTGGCGAATGGAAGGATCTTGTTATCGATGGAATTGGTTTTAGTAATATGTTTTGGTAGATCTGAGATGAAATTCAAATGTAATTAGGGATTTTTTTTTCCTTAAGTTTAAAAAAAAATTATATATCATTTTTATGTATTATGAGAAGTGTGTGTGGAGGTGAAAGATCACGAATGCATTTATGTGATTATAGGGTTTGGATGTACTACATGTGAAGCACAGATTTAACTTGAACTAGATCTATACTAGAAAATGAGGACTTCTCTTTTCTCATATAACTTTCACTTGTTGATTCCTAACAATTTTATCAAGATAAAATGCCTTAACCAGGTAGAACCTAATAGGTTTGATTTGTAAATCATTTAACTAGGTGACTCTTTAATTAGGGTTTGAAATCCCTTAACAAGGTTACTCCTAACAGGGTAAAGCTCCTAATAGGGATAGAGGTAAATCCCTTAACTGGGTGGATCCTAACAGGGTCTATCTCTTAATTGGGCATTTGTAAGCTCCTAAAAAGGCTAAGATCTTACAGGCATACTTCAGAAGAGTGCAAAATTATTTGTGGGTTCCATCCCCGCACGTGGTTTTTTCTAGTTGGGTTTCCATGAGAAAAATATTAGTTTTCTTGTGTTGTATTGTTGTGGATGTTTATCTTCATTGGTTTTATTATTCATGCAATGGATATTAATTAATGCATGCTTTACAAAAAATTTAATCTGTTAGATTACTAATTTACCCCCCTCTCATTAATCTTAGACCCAATAATACTAACAATTGGTATCAGAGATTTGGTCCTTTTTTGGTAAGCCTAACAACTTGAGGAAAAGATCATAATGATGAGAAACGAACCTCTCAAGTTCACTAAAGAAAACTATCTAGTATGGAGTGATAAAATGAAGTTATATCTAAAAGGTATGGGATTACAATAATGGATACATGTCACATGCAAGTATACCACTCCTACTAGAGCTCTCAATGTAGATCAATTGATGGAACAACATGAGAATACTTAATCTTAAGAAGCTATTATAAGTACCTAATTTGATATTGAATATGTTGATGTATGTGGACTTGATACTGCCTATTATAATGTTTGGGGAAAGTTGAAGCTAATCTATGGTGTAGATATTCATGTGCAAAAATCTAAGGATGATAGTCTCTTAGGTAAGTATGATGACATGCAGATGGTAGAAGGAGAGAACATTACACAATATGGAAAAAGAATAAAATAAGTTTTTCGTGCTATGATGTTGTTGGAACTATTGAGGAAGATGTTGTGTTAAGTAAAATATTGAGAAATTTATTGTATACTTATGCCATTAGAGTGTCTGCTATAAATGAGCTAAGAGCCTTTAACAATGTTATTGTAGATGGATGATCGGTAAGCTTACTAAATTTGTGTTAAATAACTTTGATGACAATATTCCAAGAGTTGAGGCAACTTTCAAGGCATCAGTGTCTAATGTACCGGTAAGGAAAGGTAAAGAATTAAGTCATGATTCTAATTGTATGTCAAGTTACATCAGTGAACTTAAAGCTATCTTGGAATATGAAAAGAAACAAGGAGATCTTGAAGCATTACTAGCAAAGAGATTGACTAGAGGGACTAGTAAGTACAAATGAAAGCTACCACTAAAATGTTGTTCATGTAATAAGATTGGACATATTGAAACTATATGTCCTAATGGTGAAAAAAAGGATAAGTTTAGAAATTTTGAGGGAAAATGAAATAAAAATTTCTATGTTGCAGTTGATGAAGGAGTTATTAATGAATAATACACATATAATGAGGAGGAGGAGATTGTGTTTTTTGCAGTCAAAGATGATCCATCTAAAGGTGAAAAGGCACTAGTTTCTCACATGTGACACAATGATGAAAGGATTATAGACAATGGATGCTCACATCACATGATCGGTGACAAGAGTAAGCTCATTAATTTTGATGAGTTTGATGGTCGTGTGGTAAGGTTTGGAAAGACCACACCTTGTTTGGTTAAAGGGAAAGGCACTATTACTTAGAATGGTAAGAGTAATATAGATGTTGTTTATCTTGTGGATGGTCTAACATATAATCTATTGAGTGTGGTTTATCTAAATAATAAAGGTTACAAATTGGAATTCAAAGGAGGTATGTGTAGAATAATTGGAAGATTGGGTGATGATATTTCTACTAGTAGGAAAACTAGAGGTAATTTATTCCATCTGAATAATAATGTGAATAGTTGTTTGGTTGAAAATGTTGAAGATAGTTGGCTATGATATAGAAGGTTTTGTCATGTAAATTTTGATAGTTTAATCAAAGTGAGTAAGACAAATGCAGTTAGGTGATTGCCACAATTAGTCAAGCTAGACAACATGATGTGTAAAGAATGTCACCTGGGTAAGTTAACTAGTTCTACTTTCCAATCAAGTCTTTTTCATCTGAGGGCATACTTGATTGGGTGCATACCAATATTTGTGGGCCTATGAGACATAGAAGTTATCAAGATGATAGATATTTCATATTTTTTACCGATGACTATTCTATAGTGATGTGGGTAACTTTCTTGAAGGAGAAGTCTAATGCATTCTGAAAATTTAAATCTTTCAAGGCACTAGTTGAGAAGGAATCAAGTAAGAATTTGAAGTGTTAAAGGTATGATAGAGGAGGTGAGTTTACTTCTACATAATTTGTTAAGTATTGTGAAGATAGTCGAATCAAGAGAAAAATATCTACACTGACTCCACAAAACAATGGTGTTGTAAAGAGGAAGAATAGAACTATAGTGAATGCTGCAAGGACAATGGTGATTCAAGGTGATGTACCAAAAATGTACTGGAAAGAAGTAATTAGTATTGTTGTTTACACAGTAAACTGGGTGTAAGTAAAGAAAGGAACCAATAAGATACCTTATGAGCTATTGTATGGCCACTCACCTAGTGTTAAATATTTCAAAGCCTTTGGTAGTAGATGTTATATTAAGACAAATGATTACATGGATAAGTTTAATCCAAAAAGTGATGAAGGTAGTCTTGGGTTATTCTACTAAAATTAAAGCATATAAATGTTTCAATAAGAGAAGTAACACAATAATTGAGAGTACAAATGTAAATTGGGAAAATACTCTAAGAAATCTAGTGATTCAAGCAAGAAAATGACAAAGGATAATTGGGAGATTGTGTATATTGAACCATAATTGGATGAACCAAGAGAACAAAACAATGTGGAAGAAGTGATTCATTTGATAGAAGAAGAAGATCCTAGACATGAACCGGTGATACCTAGGTATGTGAGGATGAATCACTCTTTTGATTAGATTATAGGTGATAATAATGCTGGTTTTCTAACCATAAGAAAGATTAGAGAAAGTACTTGTTTTATTTCCGAGTATGAGCCTAAGAGAGTGAAGGAAGAAATCAAGGATGAATATTGGGTAAAATATATGGAGGAATAAATTGATCAAATCAAGAAGATTGATACATGGACACTTGTTCCTAGAACTATAGATAAAAATGTGTTTGGTACCAAATGGTTTTTTAGGAACAAATTGAATGAAGATGGAGAAATGGTTAAAAATAAGGCAAGGCTTATGTGTAAGGGATATGCACAAGAAGAATGACTAGACTATGGAGAGACTTTTTCTCCAGTAGAAAGATTGGAAGGGGTAAGATTTCTACTTGCTTATGTTGTTTATAAAAGGTTCAATTTTTTTCAAATGGATGTCAAGTTATCTTTCTTAATTGGAATTCTTGAAGAAAAGGTATACATAGAACAACCTGATGGTTTTGCATTAACAAAGGATGATGACATGGTATGCAAGCTACAAAAGGTACTATATGGATGGAAACAAGCACCAATGGCATGGTATGGAAGGTTACATTCTTATCTTATTCAGATTGGTTTTAATAGAGCAAGTGATGATAGTAATGTGTACCTAAAAGTTGAAGGAGATAAGTTGTTGATAACTAAAGTGTTTGTTGATGATATAATCTTTAGATGAAATGATGAGATGATTTTGGCATTTGATGAAGAAATGAAGGAGTTTGAAATGTCAATAATTGGGGAGATCAAATTCTTTATTGGATTGTAGGTTTCACAACTAAATAATGGTATATATATTAGTCAATCCAAATATGTGAAAGAAGTACTTAATACTTTTGGTATGGATGAATCCAAACCAGTTGTAACCCCCATGGTAACATGATGTAAATTGTCTAAGGATGATTAATTTGATGTAGTGGATGCTACTTTGTATAGGTCTATGATTGGTAAGTCGTAGTAAGTTATTCATAAAAGACTAGATATTGCTCAAGCAGTTGGAATAGTGGCTAGATTTCAAGAAAATCTAAAGGAATCTCATATGGTTGATGTCAAAAGGATCTTTAGGTATTTCAAAGGGATAGGACTATGGTATGTGGTATTCTCATGCTGGATATTTCTCTTTGAGTGTGTTTATTGATATAGATTGGGCAGCGAATGTTGATGATAGAAAGAGTACAAGTGATGAAGCATTCTTTCTAGGTAAAAGGCTTGTATCTTGGACAACAAAGAAACAAAATTATATCTCACAATATACTACAAAAGAAGAGTATGTAGTAGTAGCTATAAGCTATACACAAATTGGATGGATGAAGTAGATTCTTGTTCAGGTATCAAAGAAAAGGTGTTTGAACCGGTCACTATTTTTGTGATAATACTAGTGCAATAAATATTTCAAAGAATCTAGTAATGCATTCCAAGACTAAGAACAGTTCAATTAAGGATCACTTTCTAAGAGAGAAAGTGTAGCATAAGGAGGTGAAATTGGAATATGTACCAAAACAGGAGAAAATAGAAGCTATATTCACAAAGCCACTACCTAAGGATACTTTTGAGTAACTTAGAGGTAAGCTAGGGGTTGTACCCTACCTGAATAGAATTAAGATGCTATTGATGCATCAATCCAGTGGATTTATTGTCAGATCTTTTAGTGTGAATTGATGTTCAATGGAATACTCCTCAGGGGGAGTAGTCGAAAAGAGATGAGGATAGTTGCAATAGATGAAGACTTAGGCATATCGCGCCTTTGGCATTGTTGTCAAAGGGAGAGAAGAATTAGTAAAGGGAGAGAGAAATTATAAAAAAGGAGGATAAGAAACATATATTAGGAATAGAGAAATACAAATATGTATTAGCTAAGAGGGAGTATTTATTTGCTTTGTATTGTTGGTGTTTCCATAAATGCCAAAGGGGGAGATTATTGTCATAACTGATGCATAGATAAATTGAGTATGTTATGATATGTGTTTGATACAGACCTAATGTTAGGTTGATCAGTTATGATGCTTTCATTGATGTTAACTTAGTATTTTATGGTTGATACTGTACATGTTATGCTGATGTATGTTAAAGAGGTTGGATCCAGAGCTGTGTTAAGAGTTGGAGTGTGCGATCACAATGAAAGAATAGTTGATGTCTCTAGATGTTGTATCTATGACGACACATGTTTATCATATGTATAATGTGACTTATGATTGATTGCAAGTTGAAAGGTCAACATGAAGAATATGATGTAGCCAAGGAGGAATAATTTGATGAGTATGTCAAATAGGTTTGGGTTTAGGTGTTGTGATTTAGGATATGTTATCTTGACTATGTTATGGGGTTTATGTTGCGACCACAAGATGATTGGTGACTAGAAGATAGAGTTTCAATGGACAGAAGATCACTCAATGAAAAATAAAAGAATTTCTTAGAACAAATAGTCATATCCTCAACCGGTGATGTTGTATCATGTTCCAATAAGTGGTTATGTGTTCCAAGGATTGTAGTGACATGGAAGATGTACATGGAGTGATGATTTGGCATTTTCATGATTGTTATGATAAAATTTATTGAAGTTGTGCAAGAACATTGGAAAGTGTGTTATGATTTGAATTTTTTTTTGTCAAATCGATGTGTGGTTTGAATTGACAATTGGACAGATCTTTTTATTGATGGATTTAGACATTTTGACAATACATTTTGGTAGATCTAAGATGAAATTCAAATGTAATTAGGGATATTTTTTTCCCTTAAGTTGTAAAACATTTTATATATCATTTTGATATATTATGAGAAGTGTGTATGGAGGTGAAAGATCACAAATATAAGTTTGCAATTGTAGGGTTCAGATGTGTTGAATGTGAAGAAAAGATTGAGCTTGAACTGTATCTGTTCTAGAAGAGGGATACTATTTTCTCAGATCAATTTCACTTGTTGATTCCTAATAGTTTAATCAAGATAAAATCCTTAACCTGGAAGACCCTAATAGGTCTAATTTGTAAATGCTTTAACCAGGTGACTCTTTAACTAGAGTTTGAAATCCCTTAACAAGGTTACTCATAATAGGATAAAGCTCCTAACAGGGTTAGAGGTAAATCCATTAACCAGGTGGCTCCTTATAGGGTCTTTCTCTTAACTGAGCATTTGTAAGCTCCTAAAAGGGCTAAGCTCTTAACCGATCATACTTTAGAAGAGTGAAAATTTATTTATGGGTGCCATCCCCACACATGGTTTTTCCCAGTTGGGTTTCCACAAGAAAAATATTATTGTTATTGTATTGCATGGTTGTGGATGTTTATCTTCATTGGTTTGTTTATTCATGCAATGGATGTTAATGGATTAATGGTTTATGAAAAGCTTAATTTGTTAGATTACTGATTTATCTTGCCCCCCTCCCCCTCTCAGTAATCTTGGACCTAATAATACTAACATTTTTCTGGGTTGGAAAAATACATATTATTGTATAAGGAAGACATTTTTCATTTGACCAATAGCTATACAACTTATTGTTCCATATGGAAAATATATACCCTACACAATCTTAATGATTTTCAACAACTCAGGTGTTTTTTTAGAAAGATTAGAAGGGGTAAGATTTCTACTTGTTTATGTTGTTTATAAAAGGTTCAAATTTTTTCAAATGGATGTCAAGTTATCTTTCTTAATTGGAATTCTTGAAGAAGAGGTATACATAGAACAACCTAATGGTTTTGCATTAACAAAGGATAATGACATGGTATGCAAGCTACACAAGGTACTATATGGATGGAAATAAGCACCAATGACATGGTATGGAAGGTTACATTCTTATCTTATTCAGATTGGTTTTAATAGAGCAAGTGATGATAGTAATGTGTACCTAAAAGTTAAAGGAGATAAGTTGTTGATAACTGAAGTGTTTGTTGATGATATAATCTTTAGAGGAAATGATGAGATGATTTTGGCATTTGATGAAGAAATGAAGGAGTTTGAAATTTCAATAATTGGGGAGATCAAATTCTTTTTTGGATTGTAGGTTTCACAACTAAATAATGGTATATATATTAGTCAATCCAAATATGTGAAAGAAGTACTCAATACTTTTGGTATGGATGAATCCAAACCGGTTGGAACCCCCATGGTTACATGATGTAAATTTTCTAAGGATGATTAATTTGATGTAGTGGATGCTACTTTGTATAGGTCTATGATTGGTAAGTTGTAGTATGTTATTCATAAAAGACTAGATATTGCTCAAGCAGTTGAAATAGTGGCTAGATTTCAAGAAAATCTAAAGGCATCTCATATGGTTGATGTCAAAAGGATAGTTGACTATGGTATGTGGTATGCTCATGCTGGAGATTTCTCTTTGAGTGTGTTTATTGATACAGATTGGGCAGGGAATGTTGATGATAGAAATAGTACAAGTGATGAAGCATTATTTCTAGGTAAAAGGCTTGTATCTTGGACAACAAAGAAACAAAATTATATCTCACAATCTACTACAAAATAAGAGTGTTTAGTAGTAGCTATAAACTATACACAAATTGGATGGATGAAGTAGATTCTTGTTTAGGTATCAAAGAAAAGGTGTTTGAACCGGTCACTATTTTTGTGATAATACTAGTGCAATAAATATTTCAAAGAATCTAGTAATGCATTCCAAGACTAAGAACATTTCAATTAAGGATCACTTTCTAAGAAAGAAAGTGTAGGATAAGGAGGTGAAGTTGGAATATGTATCAAAACATGAGAAAATAGAAGCTATATTCACAAAGCCACTACCTAAGGATAATTTTGACTACCTTAGAGGTAAGCTAGGGGTTGTGCCCTACCTGAATAGAATTAAGATGCTATTGATGCATCAATCTAGTGGATTTATTGCCAGATCTTTTAGTGTGAATTGATGTTCAATGGAATACTCCTTAGGGGGAGTAGTCAAAAAGAGATAGGATAGTTGCAATAGATGAACACTTAGACATATTGCACCTTTGGCATTGTTGTCAAAGGGAGAGAAGAATTAGTAAAGGGAGACAAAAATTATAAAAAAGGAGGATAAGAAACATATATTAGGAATAGAGAAATACAAATATGTATTAGCTAAGAGGGAGTATTTCTTTTCTTTGTATTGTTGGTGTTTCCATAAATGCCAAAGGGGGAGATTATTGTCATAACTGATGCATAGATAAATTGAGTATTTTATGATATGTGTTTGATACAGACCTAATGTTAGGTTGATCAGTTATGATGCTTTCATTGATGTTACCTTAGTATTTTATGGTTGATACTATACATGTTATGCTGATGTATGTTAAAGAGGTTGGATCCAAAGCTGTGTTAAGAGTTGGAGTGTGCGATCATAATGAAAGAATAATTGATGTCTCTAGATGTTGTATCTATGACAACACATGTTTATCATATGTATAATGTGACTTATGATCAATTACAGGTTGAAAGGTCAACATGAAGAATATGATGTAGCCAAGGAGGAATAATTTGATGAGTATGTCAAATAGGTTTGGGTTTAGGTGTTGTGATTTAGGATATGTTATCTTGACTATGTTATGGGGTTTATGTTGCAACCACAAGATGATTGGTGACTAGAAGATAGAGTTTCAATGGACAGAAGATCACTCAGTGAAAAGTAAAAGAATTTCTTAGAACAAACAGTCATATCCTCAACCGGTGATGTTGTATCATGTTCCAATAAGTGGTTATGTGTTCCAAGGATTGTAGTGACATGGAAGATGTACATGGAGTGATGATTTGGCATTTTCATGATTGTTATGATAAAATTTATTGAAGTTTTGCAAGAACATTGGAAAGTGTGTTATGATTTGATTTTTTTTGTCAAATCGATGTGTGGTTTGAATTGACAATTGGACGGATCTTTTTATTGATGAATTTAGACATTTTGGTAATACATTTTGGTAGATCTAAGATGAAATTCAAATGTAATTAGGGATATTTTTTTCCCTTAAGTTGTAAAACATTTTATATATCATTTTGATGTATTATGAGAAGTGTGTATGGAGGTGAAAGATTACAAATATAATTTTGCAATTGTAGGATTTAGATGTGTTGAATGTGAAGCAAAGACTGAGCTTGAACTGTATGTGTTCTAGAAGAGGGGTACTATTTTCTCAGATCAATTTCACTTGTTGATTCCTAATAGTTTAATCAAGATAAAATCCTTAATTGGGAAGACCCTAATAGGTCTAATTTGTAAATGCTTTAACCAGGTGACTCTTTAACTAAAGTTTGAAATCCCTTAACAGGGTTACTCATAATAGGATAAAGCTCCTAACAGGGCTAGAGGTGAATCCATTAATCGGGTGGCTCCTTATAGGGTCTTGCTCTTAACTAAGCATTTATAAGCTCCTAACAGGGCTAAGCTCTTAACCGATCATACTTTAGAAGAGTGAAAATTTATTTATGGGTGCCATCCCCACACTTGGTTTTTCCCAGTTGGGTTTCCATAAGAAAAATATTATTGTTATTGTATTGTATGGTTGTGGATGTTTATCTTCATTGGTTTGTTTATTCATGCAATGGATGTTAATGGATTCATGGTTTATGAAAAGCTTAATTTGTTAGATTCCTAATTTAACTTGCCCCCCTCCCCCTCTCAGTAATCTTGGACCTGATAATACTAACATTTTTCTGGGTTGCAAAAATACATATTATTGTATAAGGAAGACATTTTTCATGTGACCAATAGCTGTACAACTTATTGTTCCATATGGAAAATATATACCCTACACAATCTTAATGATTTTCAACAACTCAAGTGTTTTTGTTAGGTGGGTTTCAATTTTAGTTATGTTTTCAATTTTGGTTTGGAGAAGGTTCATTTTTTTATAAGTTTAAAAGGTAGATTGACTTTGTGCCCAATGGATTTGCAAAATGCAACTGGTTTGATTTTTTAGAAGATAAACACCCCTTAGATGTTGCCATAAATGTTACCTATTTTTTACATCTAGTTCAAAAAAGAAGAGCTTGGGTAGCTGATCAACTAAAGTGGAAGATACATTTGGTTCATTTTAAAATTTAAGTTTCAGATTGAGTGTTTAAACTAAAAATGAAGAAACACAAAAAGAAAAGAACATTTCATTTCATTATGAAAGGAACAATACATTTATATGCAAATGTGTTACATAAAAAGATTACAATTGCATTTTGTAATTTGAGTTCTTTCATTTCACTTACAAAAGAAAAGGTATAAATAATCCACACAAGATGTGGGACAACTATGAAAATAGATATAAGTAAATTGAAAGTATGCAAGAATGACTAGTAGATAAAGGGCAGGGACCCATCATTGCCTTGTATAATGATGAATCCCCGCACATCTTTAGGAGGTCTCCTTTTCTTTGTTTCCTTCTTAGTATTTAGAGTGCTCCACATGAATAGTTGCCTAGAGTGTGGTAAAATAATGTTAAAGCAATGAATATCTTAGTCCTATACCTACCAAACATCAAGTGCATATATACTTTCAGATAAATGCATCAAAGAGAGGAAAAGAAAACATCAAAAAGAAGACATTCAAAGCTACATGTTTTTAACTAAAGAGTTTGTGTCTTGTGCAACTAAAATAATGTAGATTAATGTTAAAATTTTTAAGGGACATTCTATTTTGAGTGAAACCTTTTAGTTATTACTAAAAAGTTACAAGAAAACATAAATGATATAAATTATTGAAGGGACATATCATAAATAATATGAAACCTTCTAGTTTAGTATTTTAGAGTGAAAGGTATGCTACTGAAATAAGCATCATGAAGTCAACTAGTCAAGGGATCAAGTCAAGAAGAAACATTATCATGAATACAATCATTAGGAAATACACGTTACCATCAGTTACAATAATCAAATGCAAATTAAGACCCTACAAGTAGTTGGATAAATTCAAGAGTGAAGTTACCAAATTTGTGACAGGAAATAGGGCACTTCAATGATTTATACAAGCATTGTGATAATAAAATGTAAACATGCAGCATGAAAGTTGAAACTATCATTATAAGAACTAAATAAAATATTACAAGAGTTTTAGTGCCTTATGTATTTAGGCTAAATCATGCAAGAGGAACACACATGATGCTGAGTCATTGTTGGACTAAGCCCCAGACATCAAAACAAATGATATTCACAGGTAATTCAATAAACTACACAGGGATAATTTTAGTGGTGAATATTCGCCAATTGGCAAATGTCTCACATTGACGACCTGAGATTTGGTGAATAAAATGTGTATATTAGATTGGCCGTGTCGCCTGAAATTTATAAATATTGGGTCAAATGCCCGGGCCCATCGCCCATTGTTTTATGTAATTTTCTCTCTTTCTTTCACGATATCCCTAATCGAATCTAATTTTTGGACACGGTAGATTGAAAATTTTCGCCTACAATTTCCAAAGCTTGTCTTAATCAATGACCTAAATTCACCAATGGTGTTATAAAGATATATTTAGAAGAGGCCCCAAATTTTCTTGGCATTTTGTGGATGTGTGTCTCAAACCAATGCCATTCTCTCCAACTCTATTAATCATATAAAATTATTGGATGATCCATAATCACCTTAAAATTTACATAAGACATATTATTATGCGGGCTTCACCAAATATTTGTATACCATGTAAGCTTCCCTCTGAATTCACAAAAAAGGGTTTGTATAAATACATTCATAGATCAATGTTATTTTACACAATTTGGTTTAGTTGGTTCTGATCTCTCAATTTTGATTGATAGCGAACATTCAGACTGCTAAGTGCATTAGTGACTACAATTGACGCAAAGGTAAGTGATTAATTTTTAAAGTGTACTGTGTTATAATATTATTTTTAATTCACCTAAGGTTTCACCTCTATCTATCTACAATTTTGAGTTCATTCTTATTTCCAATAGGTTTTACGGTTAAAAACCTTAGTTTCAAAACCCTAAAAAATTTTGAATCTGAAAGGGCACAATTTTTACAGTCGTGTTAGAAGTTTATAAATTATTATTAATTACAATTTGCATCATCTTTATGAAGACTAACAAATGACATGTCACATGTGACACATGTCACTTTACCAAAATATTCTTGAAGAATTTTTAATCCTTACAACTACTTCCCAAAATAGAGCTTTCAGCTTAATAGCTTATTACACGTAATAAAATGTTTATTTCGATTAATTAGATGTTTCACCAAATTCAGATTTTAACTATACTTAAAGTCTTAATTAAATGTTTATCATTATTGTCCATCACACGTGTCGCTATTCCATAATATTTTTAAAACTTTAATTATTTGTAACCTATCCCCAAAATAGAGTTAATTAAAATTAATTAAATATTTATAAATGACATGTGTTTCATTTATGGATGAAGTTTGGAAAACATGTGTATCGTGCCCACATTTTGCCCATAATACAACATACGTTGTTGATCTGCTAAATCCAATGAATGAATCAATGATAATAGGTATGTGTTGACATTTGTTGTAGGTCCCTCAACATTGACACGTAGATGTTCATTTGACATGTGTAACTTTTTTGGATGATGGCTGTTGAATTTTGTAACCCTCACAACTTCAGTCCGAAATGGATCTTAAGCCGTCGATCTTTGATCATCCTGATTGAACATTAATTATTTTTTTGATTTTTCTTATGCATAATACAATGTAATTTTTAAGTATTTTTAAATTTAAAACATAGTCTGCTTTGACAATTAATTAAAACATAAGTTGAGAGATAATTTTCTAAAGGACTAAATATTTTGTAAAGTGAAAATATAAAAGCTTTATGAAATAGAGATAAAACCATGAAATAATTTCCAAATTAATCTAACTAATTGATTAATTACTAAATAATAATAAAACTATTTTAAATGTTAAAAATAACAACTTGCTTTATCTTTGGACTGATAAAGAAACCTAATTATTTTAAAAACTTGAAAAATATCCATTCGTATGGAAAGCATATTAAAAAATATTTTTAAAATAATAAAGTACTTCAAAGTTAATTAAAAACCCATTCTTTCCTCTTTATTTCAATTAAAAATTAATCACTATATACGTTAATTACTGAAGTCTATGCAATGTGGTGGATAGAGTAACCATTTATAGAAAATTTATAATTAATTTCCTTAATTCAATACATGTCACCTTTATATTTATATAAGGGATAGTTGTCACCATTCTAGATACTTGCAAAAGATTGAGGTTTCCTTCAAGACTTTCAGCTCAAAATAAAACTTTAACCATTGATCTATAATCATCGAACAATAGATGGATGTTAGGTGCACGTTGCAGTGGTTGCGCTTATCAATGACATCGTGCAAAGTGATGTCTCTGATCAATGATCAATTGCCATTTGGCATTGGCCCACATGACAAGTTACAACTATTGAAAAGTGGTTATTAATAGATAATAGTCAACATTCACCAATGCAATTAATTTTTTTTAACCTTTCACCTTCAGCCCAAGGGCCAAAATATACCTTACATTGTTGATTTGTGCTCATCCAATGGTTTTCGGTATCCATTGTTAGTTTTCATGGGTCCCATCATTTTTTCCAATTTGGTAGCCTAGTCACTTGATACGTTATCGTACAATTTAATAAAAGTAACATGCATTTCATTTTCGGAGGAAGTTTACAAAAGTTGGTTTTCAAAACCACATTCTTCCCAGAATAAACCTTGAATTGTTGATTTTTTTCCATAGAATGGATGATGATACCGAGTATTCATTGTCACTGTCAAAAATTGGTAATGTCATTTGTACAAATTTGGAAGTTGTGCATGTTGAGTGGATGATAGTTAAAAAGTATCACTTGTTACCGATAAGGCATTTATTTCTTACCGAGTTATGAGTTACAAGTTTCACTATAGGACCGTGCAATATTATCCTAGAATAGGATGGTGTAAGTGGACATGTGTCATGATTCCAGAATAAGTCTGTAAAAATGGGGTCTCATTTCCATTTTGGCCTGAAATACATTCTACATCGTTGCTCATCCAACAACGAGAATGTCACTAATAGTGAGATGGCATTTATTTTATGTTTATTAAAAGTGGGTGAATGGGTGAAGGGATACGTGTCACCATTTTAGATACTTGTAGAAGATTGAGGTTTTCTTCAAGACTTTCAACCCGAAATAAAAATTCAACCATTGATCTATAATCATCAAATGATAGATAGATGTTAGGTGCACGTCACAATGGTTGCACTTATCAATAACATCATGCAGAGTGATGTCTTTGACCACTGATCAATTTCCATTTGGTATTGACCCACATGACAAGTGACAACTATTGAAAAGTAGTTATTAATAGATAATATTTTCCAATACAATTAATTTTTTTCATTTGCAAGCAAAACATTAGCCTCATACATTATATATATTTTCCTTCAAAAGCTAAAAAATTTCCTCATACATTATATATATATTTTCCTTTGAAAGAAAAAACTTCGCCTCATACATTATATATTTTCCCCCACATTAATGAATTAATCGCCTGGATTTTATGGAAATTTCCTATGGTAGGAAAAAAATTGCCAATACAAACTAATTTTTCCCCCTACTTTGAAAAAAAAATTCTCCATCAATATGAAAATCCCCGCCCGCAAAAAAAAAATGTAAGATTTGCCAATATTTTACAGCTTTTATCGAGAGGGGGTTTCTTAAAGTTATCCCTGATACTATAGTGCTAAAAGGAGAAGTCTCAAAAGCTTTTTTGGGTCAAGGGTCGTGTTGAAGAAAATAATGGGAATTAGAGTATTAAGTTCAAACACAAAGACATCAACCTAGAGGTAAAGCATAGTGGATATGATTGGATAACCAGGTTGAAGGTATTTGTCACAAGTAGAATTATAGGTTATAGATGAATGGTCAACCATACAAGAAAATAAAGTGTGGATGAACCCTCAATTAATGATCATATTTATTACCAAAGAAATAATTAATACTTGAGATAGGTGTTAATAAGCAACAACTATTATTATAAATGCAAAGGATGGTGTAGTAACTCTCATTAATGTCATGGATCAAGACCATTTTACTATAGTACATGTGTATACTATTTATTTTCAAGTGATGTCAAAAGGTTAGGGTAAAGTTAAATAAAAATATTAGGACAAATATGTCATAAATACTGTCATAAAGGACAACATGTACCATGCCTAAAGAAAAAAGAACAGAGTATATATGGTGTTGAAGGAAAGAAATATATGTAGTCACTATAGAAAAATCTTACATGAAGTTAATTTAGCATTGTGCAATAAGTACATGGTTATTTTTGAAGCATCATCTAAGAACAAAAGAAATTTTTGCTACCAAGATAGGTTAAAAAACAAGCTTGAAAGCATAAGAGAGGAGCATGTTTTTCCACAGAGTTTCAATCTCCAATTATTGGTATGATATTAGATAATTAACATCTATAGGTGTGCATTCTCAAATGATAAAAAGTGATTAGATTTAGTGTTAACTTGCTACAACCATTTTAACATCAAAAGATTATTTCATAGCTAGGACCTATGTCAGTCCAGGACATCTTTATACAAAGGTACAATTCCTTATACATTTTCAGTGGCATGAAGAGGTCATGGATAATAATGTTATGGGAAATTGGCATAAAATTAATAATCTACTACAAATCATCAAGATGATCATGACAAGAAAAGGTCATCAATATTCAGTTACAAAAAAACTTCATACAAACTTGTATACAGAGACACTATTTGAACTTCTTGGTTTTTGAAATTTATTATTTCATTGTCAAGGAAAATTTGATATACATGGACCATTATCATGAAAAGGGGGCTAGTAATACATATTCATCAAGTCATATAAATGAATATGTGGCACTAACATCAGTTACAACACAAAAAGACAACTACATGATACATTATTATGGCATAATAGAGGATAAAGAAACCAACAAAGGTTTCACATAATGATATCATAAAGCTATAATAGAGAAACCATTAAGAGTACATATTCAACTCTCTTTTTCAAATAAACGGATGCAAAAGATCATGCTGTAGATATGTGTTCAATATCATAACAACAATATCAAGGACTAATTACTTTTTTTTGCACCAAACTTTTAATGAAATATAACTTAGTGATGTTGAGCCGTGCCCCAGGGAGTGTTTCTTTTAAGTAGAGTCAAAGGATCATTCTATAATAACATCATACATGGAAACATGGTAATGTTATTAATGATTGATCAGATAAACTTCTATTATGAGGAATGCAAAGAATAACAACATTTGACAAATCAAAGTAAAGAACAATATTGATACAACATAAAGGATGCAACATAAAGACAAGGAATAAAATGCCCCTATGTTTTCCATATAAACACAATGATTAGTGTTTTAAAATTCTTAGAAAATAACATGCTTTTTTCTATCCTGATGGTTTGAAGGTACTCATATCATACATGTCCTGGATGGGAAAATACAAATGTTAGAACCCTCATAAAAAGAACTACAAAAGATGCCCAAGAAAGATGAGGTTTCAAGGAAGTCACCATGGCCTTTACTTGTCTATAGAGACACTCAAAGTATCAAGAATGAAAAGATAAGGTACATGTTATGAAATTCATGGCCCACAAAAGCTTCAATTAACAAGCATTATACATCCTCTTCAAGGGTGTCAAAAATTATTTGGTAAGATATGGAAAAAAAATACAAAAGCCATAACCCTTCATTATTTTAGAATAACCTAGAATCAAGAAATACATTCAAAAACCTTCATGGGTGTGCTTAAATTAGTTATAGGGTTTTGAAATAGAGTGTTGCCTTGAAAAAGGAAAGGTCATGATCAGATACGAATACATGTTAAGAATAAAAGCAAAGAGATATTCAACTATTTAAAGGTTACAAGAAGTAAAAATCTAATTATTCAAAAGAAACCCGCAAGTCTCTCAATAAACGTTAAAAAATAAAAACCCTAGTGAAGCCATAGTGGAAGTATACAAAATTTTGTTGTTCTATTTTGACAGAGAGATACGATCATAGGTACCTATGTAGGAATCAAAAAATATGCATAGAGTTTTCTCAGAAAACTTCATAGAGCATCATCAATCCTCTAAACCCTAGTTTCTACCACGAACTAGAGAAGTTTCAAGAGAAAATGCCAAAGTGAAGATGAGCTAAAAGGTAGGGTTGAAAGCCCTATTTTCTTTGAATGAAAAGTGGGTCATAGATATTTATTTCCCATGCTAAGTATGTCAAAGAAATGTTGAAATGGTTTGGTATGGAGGATTCAAAACTAGTAAGTACTACTGATATTGTTTCTAGTTTGAGGAAAGATAATGAGTCCACTCCTATTGATTAGACTCTTTATATATCCATGATTAGAGAACTATTGTACTTAACTTCTTCTAGACCTAATATAATGCATGAAATTTATTTGGTTTCCAAATATAAAGCCAATCCTAAGAAATCACATGCAAAATGCACTAGTAAATTTTGGCTTGTTTTTCGACGAGGATTGGTCGATTTTTAGATGCCAATTGGTCAACAAAATGACCATAACCGTTGTTGAATTTTTTTTATCGATCAATTGACACCTAAAAACATCATCAAAATTGTGACGTCTGTAGAGGTTGAATAATCAACGGACCCACAGTCAAAATGTTCACTTCAACCTGGAAGAATTATCTACCATTCCTTTCATCTATCTGACCAATGTTGGTCAAAATTGTGAGGACTATGGTCAGAATGGTCATCGAGTATATAGCATTCTCATTGAAATAATAAAACAATGTTGGTCAAAATTGCGATGATGGGTGGTCAGAATAGACGTCGAGTATATAGCATTCTCATTGATATGTGTATGCTTTTGACATCGAAAAAGAGATAGACAATTTAAATTTTAAAAATAAAATAAAATATATTATCAAATTAAGCATAGCAATAATGTGCTTAATCTATTAGTAATTATCTACTTTTAATCTACCAATTACTAATAGTTTTGTACTACACATGCAACGTATTGTCAGTTTGAAGATAGTTTGTGCCATGTGTGATGGTCAAGTAATGGGAAAGTTATGATGATTTAATTGTAGAACTAATTGTCCCTTGAAATGTTCAATATTTCTAAAGTTCTTCAAAAGGCTTAAACTCACCAAGACTCTTCACCAATACATCCCTCATCCCACCATCCACACCCATCCACTCATGTCAAGATCTTGTCCAAAATCATGTTTGAATTACATTTTATTGACTTACATTTGCTTGGATTCACAAGATTTTGACATGAGTGGATGGGTGTATTGGTCAATGTGATCTACTCGTGAAGACACAATCTGGTGTTTATATTATTAAACTCTCTATTCAATGCAACATTGATAGGAAAAACATTAATTGATTGTTATTATAAGTTTTGATCATTCCATGTACTAATTCTATTGTTTTGAAGTCTTAAAATCAAAGAATTTTAGTCCTTTTATTGACTGTTCTTGTACAGTGCTTGGCGTGCAAACAATCTTTGTCTTGAAGAACCAATGATTTTCTAGGCTCTATCAAATAGTTGGCAAGAAATGATGTATTCAATATTTCTAAAGTGCTTCAAAAGTCTTAAACTCACCAAGATTCTTCATAAGACTTCTAAGTGATATATTTGGTGTTATTGACTTACATTTTCTTGGATTCACAAGATCTTGACATGAGTGGATGGGTGTGGATGGTGGGATGGGGGTGTATTGGTCAATGTGATCTGCTCGTGAAGACATAGTTTGGTGTTTATAATATTTAACTCTCTATTCAATGCAACATTGATAGGAAAAGCATTCACTGATTGGTATTATAAGTTTTGATCATTCCATGTACTGATTATATTGTTTTGAAGTCTTAAAATCAAAGAATTTCAGTCCTTTTATTGAATGTTCCTGCATAGTGCTAGGCATGCAAATAATCTTTGTCTTGAAGAACCAATGATTTCCTAGGCTCTATCAAATAGTTGGCAAGCAATGATGTATTCAATATTTCTAAAGTGCTTCAAAAGGCTTAAACTCACCAAGATTCTTCACAAGACTTCTAAGTGATATATTTGGTGTTATTGACTTACATTTGCTTGGATTCAAGGACTTCAGAATATTGACTTACATGGGGGGTGTATTGGTGTAGGGCACCTAGGCCATTCACTTTTGCTTTGGGACTTGAGTTCTATATATATTTTTGCTTTGTAATAAAGGATGTCTTCTAAATTCCTAGACCATCCTATGGTTTGGTTTTAGTCCTTCTTGTGTGGAGTGGTGTGTGGTTGAAGAAGACAATGTAATGAACTACTAAGCAATAAACTTTTAATTATTTACAAACAATCACTTCTCTGCTTGTGAAGACATAGTCTGGTGTTTATATTATTGAACTCTCTATTCAATGCAACATTGATAGGAAAAGCATTCATTGATTGGTATTATAATTTTTTATCATTCCATGTATGATTCTATTGTTTTGAAGTCTTAAAATCAAATAATTTTAGTCCTTGTATTGACTGTTCCTGTACATACATAGTGACCCCATTCCATAACACCATCAACTCGTCGATAAGGGGCTCAATATATACATTGATATCTTTAACTTGGTACTTATCTAGTTGAATGAACAAAAACATTACATAATTATTATGACCATTTTGATGGATTATTTATAATAAATTAATTTAGATGACTATTAAATGAAAAAATACCTGGAACAATCATTGCCCACATTATGTGCTCCCTCTTTATGGACATCCAAGGAGGAATGTTATTGTTGATAACAAAAATAAGCTACACTGAGTAAACAGATCCCATCTCTCCAAATGGATTGACACCGTTCGCTGCCAATGAAAGCTTGAGATTATGAGATTCTTCTTTAAAGTGTGGCCAAGTTTCCTCTATTTCCTTAAATGCTGAACCATCCACAGACATTCACAAAATGTCATCTCAACTTCTATTACATGCATGGTAATCCATAAATTGTGCCAAGTTATTGCACCTGAATAATCGTTGCAGATGCAGAATAATGGGAATAAACCAAAGAACCTTGCAAGGCACCTTTTTTTTTATTTGATCTGATCGATATATACTAATATGAAAATGAGGGCAATTTGTTGCAAATTCATGTTGTTTATGATATATAATATGATTATTCAGACATGCATGTATTGTTTGATACTCCATTCCAATATTTTTCATAATGGAAGATAATTCTCAGTACGAGCGAGGTAGAATGTTTTATGGTGGTAACAAACACTCACCTATCAACCTACAACCAAAAATATAATTTGTTAATATAAATAATATTAATTGCTACATGATTCACCCTTTGTTAACTATAAGGGAATTATGACTAAAAAAATGAAAAAAATATGGCATACCTTAACATACGTGTCATTGCTACATTGGATAAACCATTCATAACCTTCAAGTTCACCAAAAAAAATACAACAACAAGAGGACTTGTTTGGGAACCTTCATATAGGGGCTTGTGTGCCTTCTCAAGTACAGGTACATCAAGGTCATTTGCATCAACATCATCATCATCATCATCATCATCTTGATCATTGTGATCTTCTTGATCATCGTGATCTTCTTCCATGGGATCATTACCTTCTACCTCTATATTCACACCTCCATGTTCCCTCATTTGGAAATCCACATTCTCTAGATTGTCATGGTCCATAACATGAAACCCAGGGTGGTTGACCTATATCAAAATAATGACCTTACATTAACCATGGCCATGATGTCATCATCAAATCATGTCTTATGTGTTTTATAAATTATTAAAATACATACCAATGGACAAAATTCATTTCCCCCTTCAATGTGACCATGTTTCCTACAACGTTCCTCAACTATTTTGATTAGATATCTTCGAGTCTTTAAGCCCTTACAAATTTTGCAGGGACAATAACATTTTCCATCAACTTTTCTTTTAAAGTTAGACCACAATCTAGCAATTGTCTCCCTATTTTGTTGTGGGTTGATATCATCAGACATGGTCTTTCTTGAATGGAATGACTCATTGGTGGAAGAAGGATGATTTGTTTGCAACCTGTAGATACAAATCATCACTGAACAACCATTTTCTCAACTCTAATTTTCTCAATGCAAAGGGACATTTATCATACCATAGAAACTTGATTATTTTAATATGGAATACACCAAGGAGTACCATCAGAAATATTAACCATTTACAATCATGAAAAGTAAACCTAAATCAAATAGCTCATTTTTTAATCAGCATCTATAGTCTTTGTGTATATGAAAAATGAAAGAAATATGAAGCTAAAATAAAATAGTGAACAAAAATTCAAATTCAAGGCCTAATTTATCAAGAGAAACAAACAATGCATAACCCCATGACAAACAAAAAAATCATTAAGACTATAATCACAGAAAGAAACACTCTTTGTCAACAATGTTCAAAATCATCAGGACTATAGAAAAATAATCAAGACTATAGAAAATCAAATTTTAGAAATGGACGGTTCTAATGCTTTTCCATTACAATAATTGAGCATTCATCATTTGGTATTGTGTATTCCATTTAAGTATGTCAACAATGTTCAAATCCTGTCACCAAGCATAGACATAGGAAATACAAAAGGGACAAAAGAAAAAAAATTAAGAAAAATCATTAGGACAATAGAAAAATCAAGTTCTAGAAATGGACGGTTCTGATGCTTTGCCATTACAACAATTGAGCATTAATCATTTGGTACTTCTTGGTGCATTCCATTTAAGTATGTCAAGCAAAAAGTATTCCATTTACATTTAACAAACATGTAGATTTGACCAAGCATTTATGTAAGGGTCAAGGACCTCTAGGTATATCTAAGTTTGTTATATGGCCATTAATGCCATTATTATCAATTGCACTTCAAAGTGCAAAGATGCCAAAAAGATGTAAAATTGCATTTTTATAACTAACTGTGCAGGTTAAGAAGAAGTTGAAAATATATTTGTAAGGGTATTTTGGTCAGTTTTGTACGTGAGTTTTATGGGAGAGGAGTCTTAGAACTTGTGGGGAGGTGTGTATGGTTGAAGAAGACAACGCAATGAACTACCAAGCAATAAACTTTTAATTCTTTACAAACAGTCACTTCTCTGCTCGTGAAGACATAGTCTGGTGTTTATATCATTAAACTCTATTCAATGCAACATTGATAGGAAAAGCATTCATTGATTGGTATTATAAGTTTTGATCATTCCATGTACTGATTATATTGTTTGAAGTCTTAAAATCAAAGAATTTCAGTCTTTTTATTGACTGTTCTTGTATAGTGCTTGGCATGCAAACAATCTTTGTCTTGAAGAACCAATGATTTCCTAAGCTCTCCCACTTTCTGTGTTTAATGTGACTTGTGGGAGAATTCATGCCTTGTATTACCTAGGCCTATAAGTGTTTATGCAGGGAAGGTGAAAGGAGGCAAGAAATAATGACTGTCTTCCAACTTTTAAATTACATTTCTATTGCACTACTAATGTTGTTGAATATGAAACCTTCACTCCAAGTTTGTAATTTGGTGTTAACAAAATAGTAACTGCAACATCACTACCAAGATATTACAACAAACTTGCAATTTTTTTCAAGTATAGCTTACAAACATTAGAAGTCTTGTGAAGAGTCTTGGTGAGTTTAAGCGCCCTTTTGAAGAACTTTAGAAATATTGAATACATCATTGCTTTGTCAAATAGTCTTGGTCTAATAGAACTCCCAACAATTCTTAAACATTCTTTATCTAATATGATGAATTCTTAAACAATTAAGGTTGGAGTAGACATAGTTATCACATAGTTGTTTTTGTGGTACAATGAAGATTTGGCTAGGTCAAATCTTCCTTCATGCTACAGTCTACAAAATTAGACCTTTATTAAGAATTCATCATATCAAATAAAGTAATTTTGACCAACACGGGAATAGAATTTTAAAAAAAAGGTCAAATTTTATACATATATCCTGCCTACCGGCACATTTCATTTTATTTCATTTTGGCATAGTCTGCAAGAAAATGAGTGCTCAAGGAGGTGGTATAAGGTGGGAAGCTGCACTAGGTCAACACCGGGCGCCTATATACAAGTAAGTTCGAACCAGTGGTTGAATATCATGGAAGTGCAAACTGGTGAGCAATAAAATCTTCATTTTAAATCTTAACTAATATATTAAGCATATTATTACTATGCTTAATGTTCCATTTAAATGCATTTAACACAAAAAACAAAATTACAAAACTAAACCAATGGCATGTTTACAACAAAGGTCTAATAGAACTCCCAACAATTCTTAAACATACTTTATCTGATATGAGGAATTCTTAAACAATTATTAAAGAATTCATCATATCAGATAAAGTATGTTTAAGAATTGTTGGGACTAGTCCTTTGGCGTGTATTAAACAGAATAGAATTTTTAGCATATTATTATCATTCTATTTCTTTGTTGTAAACATGTCATTGGTTCAGTTTTGTAATTTATTTTTTGTGTTAAACTCACCAAGACTCTTCACAAGACTTCTAAGTTGTATATTTGGTGTTATTGACTTACATTTGCTTGGATTCAAGGAATTTAGAATATACTCCAAAAGTGATTATGTAACGAAGGAAGTGAGAGGGAAGGATCTTGATTTAGGTCAATGGATATTTCAACATGATTTTGGACAAGATCTTGTCATGAGTGGATGGGTGTGGATGGTGGGATGGGGGGTGTATTGGTCAATGTGATCCACTCATGAAGACACAGTCTAGTGTTTATATTATTAAACTCTCTATTCAATGCAACATTCATAGGAAAATCATTCATTGATTGGTATTATAAGTTTTGATCATTCCATGTACTGATTATATTGTTTCAAAGTCTTAAAATCAAATAATTTCAATCCTTTTATTGACTGTCCATGTACAGTGCTTGGCGTGCAAAAAATCTTTGTCTTGAAGAACCAATGATTTCCTAGGCTCTGTCAAATAGTTGACAAGAAATGATGTATTCAATATTTCTAAAGTGCTTCAAAAGGCTTAAACTCACCAAGACTCTTCACCAATACACCCCTCATCCCACCATCCACACCCATCCACTCATGTCAAGATCTTGTCCAAAATCATGTTAAAATATCCATTGACCTAAATCAAGATCCTTCCCTCTCACGTCCTTTGTTACATAATCACTTTTGGAGTATATTCTAAAGTCCTTGAATTCAAGCAAATGTAAGTCAATAACACCAAATATCTACTGGTGTTTTTTGCCTTATTGCAGGCTCAAGTATTGATTATGCTCCACCTCTATTTTTAAATGGAAATGAATATACAAAATGCATAAATGCATCTCAAGAATCTCAATGGTCTCTTAAAGATTTGGGCTCTCCTCAACATGCTAGTCACTTTGCCAAAAGTCCTATGTACCACTCAAGCTCCAAAGCACAAGTTGAAGACATGCAAGATGATCAAGCCAAAGGAATCCTAGTGAAGACTCTTTCAAAAGAAACATCTCAAATTCATTGTAAACATTTGGGTTTGATACCTATTGATGTAATTACCCCAAGTAAAGATTAAAGGGGGGTGTTAGAATTTAATCTTTCCCTGGTATTTATTTATTTAAAGGATAAACCAAGGTATCCTATTGTATTCGTTCTCTAGTCCAAGTGGGAGGACATGTCATATTTGTAATTTCTTTTATTAAGGAAAATAGATATTCCTCCTTATGAGGAATCCTACACTTGTCTCACACACTAGTGAAATGTGGCATACACAGAAATGGGAGTTACAATGTAACTCTTTTCTCACATCTCTATTAAGAGATGGCTCTCCTTCTCTCAACTGAGGGGATTCTTCTTCTTGATTATCATTGTATGAGCTTGGTTCTCACTCTCCCTCTCTCATTCTTAGGCATTTTTGCCACTTTCATTATATCACGGGGGTTTTTTATGCTTTTCCCCCTTCAAAATCTTGTCTCCTTTTTTGCTTGGTTTTGGTGTATGCTCCTAGTTTTTGCATTAATTCATGGTAAATCTTCTTATTCCTAAGCTCATTGATTAAACAAGTTCCTATTTCTCTCTATATTTTGTTATTATTTTAACATTGTTTAATATCATATTTTTGGAATCTAAGTAAGATTTTAAATTTTATAAGAGACTAATTCACCCCCCCTTTCAGTCTCTAGGTGTGTTCAACAAAGATACTCCCTTTTCTCTTGCAAGGTGTTTGACAAGTGGGATAAGGTTAGGAAAATAGTTCCTCAACCTTGAATTCACATAAGGTTACTATATATAGTAAGGTTACAATTGAGCATGGATTGGTCCAATATTTTTCCCAAAGATTTGGATTGGCCATATAAACAAGCCAGTAAATATTCATGGAAATATCATGTCTAGAATTGAATATATTAAAGTTTCTATTTTTTTAAAGTTGTGAACAAAAGTTTTGAAGTCAATTTGAAAGCCTTAGAGGCTCTAAAATGGCTCGAAATTGTCTATAACTAGTATAGGATGCTATATCTTGATAGAGAACATCACAAGATTTCTAGTGCTTCAAATCGATCATCAATTGGGCACCTAGTTCAAAAAATTATGGCCTCCAAAACTTAAGTCTCCTAAAATAGGAAATATAAAATGTGTTGGACACATAGATGAGCTATAAGATGACTTAGTTTAGTGACATATATTGATATAATTAGTTTAGTGACATAATGTCATCTTTTACAAATTCATATGTAGTAGCATGTGATGAGTAATACATTAAGTCATACATTGAGATGTAAAATAAAAATGACTTACACAAATTCATGTATAGTGATACATGATTAAATAGTGTGTGGGATAATGTATAATGTTCATCTTGTTGCTATATTAAAATGAAATAGGTTCAACTTAGCGATATGCAAGAATGATAATATTTGCATATAATTGCAATTTTATTATCCTAATGTCCTTCATTGTCCTTCATTTTGTCCATTTCCTTGGGGTATGCTAATAGAATGAAGTAATAGGTTATAGGTAGTCAATTATGTTGGCACCAATTTAGGTTAGCCATATAGATGGTGCAATTTGGGTGAGCCAATAATAAGGGTTTTACACTTTAGTAGAAGTCATTAAGGCCCTTCTTGTGCTTGAATCACTACCAAAATATCTATATAACTAATGTTATAAATCAATATAATTCAAACTCAAATTTATATAACAGGCCAAAGTGTCATAAATGATTGAGATAAACTAAACAAGATACAATGTAAATATGTGAGCTAAAATGAAAATTAAGAGATATTAGGGCTCGCATTGAAATGAGATATGATGTTAAATTTGGTTGATGTAACATTGTGAAAGGAACCTACAAATTAAGAACTAATATTTGAATTGGAGTAAAGAGCTAAGATGACCAAAATCTTATACTATGAGAGCTTGAGATCAAATTTCATTGCCGCCATCTAGTATAGTTGGTGTTATCATGTCCTCTATGAAAATAAATATTTGATGTCTACAAAAATGCCTGCTTAATGTATACATAAATGTGAAAATAAAACGGTTATATAAATATAATTGAAAGCATGCTATGTTAAGATTGAAATATGAACTTCATTAACCCTAATTCAAGATCCTAAATTGAATCAATGATAATAAAGAGAAATAAAATATAACAATAAATATCAATATAAAAGATGACATTATGTCACTAAACTAATTACTAAATATAATTAAATCTCAGTACAAACTAATAAATAAGTTTGATTAATAAATACTTTTACAATATACTTTAAAAAAAATCAATTTCAATTATACCTCTTGAACATCAATTAAAAACTTACTACTCTACAATTATTGGAAAAGTAGAGAAAACCCAATAAACCACTTGATATTATCCTATAAATTGTAAATGAAATTTAACACCAATTTCAATAATTTCACCTCCACATTTTGAAAAATTGTGTGCTTATCACCACTTTTGTTGTTAGGGAATTTAATATATGAGAGAAAATCCACCTTGATTAGTGTGGCCCCCAACCTTATAAAGGTGTTATCCATTAGCCATATTTTATAGTGATAGTGGAAAATTATAGATATGTTTATATTCGCTTAATTTATGAAACATATAATGATTAACATTATTTATTCGCCCATTATCATACTTAAGTTCACACAATCTCTTTGAAACTTATTTGAAGTTAAGGAGTGGATATACCACTAAAATTAATAATTAAATAAAACTATTTGTCATTGTCCTTTTTCTATCATTGTCATAATTAAGAATATGGTGGAGTCAATTTCACTCAAATATCATTATGGTCCCCATTGCATATGTTGCTTAACTCTATTGTTTTATGAGTGGATGGGGTTTCAATTTATAATTCAATTTATGACGATTAGACACATTCATAAATAAAGATAATATTTCAATAAACTAACTCAAAAGTAATGATGTTTAAAAATTATATGATTGTATAATTAGATGATATTCTTATTAAAAGATGTGAGAAATATTAATTTTAAGGTTAGATAAGTGTTTCAAGATTGATATTTTTTAATAATTGTATCAAATCAATTTTCAAAAAGTTAATATGATATATAATAATAAGAGAAAACAATATTAAAAAATAATTTTAGGTAATTAAATTAAATGTATGTATATTAGTTTATCTATATTAATTAATGAATATATTTATATGAATATTTGGATTTCTTGCAATAAATTAAATATAAGGAGTTTTTAAATAAAGGTACATATTTTTATGATTGAGAATACTCAAATATTAATGTAGATATCAACTTTGATATATCTTTTTCGGTATATCTAAAGATTGGTAGTATTTAAAAATACCTTTTGTGAAATATTATTATGTCATGATGGACATGTTTGCTTAGGTCAACACTCATATATGTGTACAAGATTTTCTTAAAAAATAGTATTCTTTAGATATACATATACTCTTAGAATGCTTGTGTAGATCTAAATTTATTTTATTGCACCAATTGAAATGTGAAAATATAATTTATAGATAGCTATAGCTCAATGTTATTAGACAATTAAATGAATAAACGAAAAGTCTTTGAATACAAAGATGACAAAAAGTCAGACATAATTTATGAAAAAATAATTCATGAAAAGAAATGTTTAGATATGAATTGATTCGCAAATTAAAAACATATGTATGGATAAACACAATTGGGACATGGGTAAGGAGAATGTATTAGGGTGAGATAAGGGGTAGGTGTATATGAATATAAGAATGAATAAGAGTTAAATGCATGAAAACATGTATGAAGACCCAACTTTACACAATCTCACACCACTTATTTATATGTCTATGTATCAAAACATTTTTTTCAAAAACAAACATAGAGTAAATGATAAGTATCATGGGTATGGGAATTTTACTATTACATTTTGCCCTCTTTTTGAGGTGCATATGAATCCTAAAATAATCATGAATCTAAAAGTATGTAGCACTTCCAAAGATACAACTAAAGTAAATATTAGTCAGAGGATGTCATCATGGGGCCCATAAAGAGAATAAACCTAATGATTGGACATTGTGTAGATTGCCATGTACTATCAAGGGGAAAACTATAACATAGAGGACATAAATATTCCACTAGCAGCTTTTGTGACATTAGCATGAATACAAGCAATTACAATTCTGAATATAAATTTTGTAAATAATCATATAACAGAAGAGAAATATGGTAGGAGAATTTTTATATTAGAACATGATGATAATCTACCCCTTTTTGTGTTCAATGGGTGATAATGCATAAAACACTTAACACCACTTACACAAGATGAGTCTCTACAAGAATATATAATTATCTAAAAAAAACTCACATTGAAAGTGTTAGAAATAGGATATGTTCCCAACAAATGGTTACATTTGAAGAATATCAGGGAAGAGAGGAGAGGGAAAAGAGTAGGTGAAAATTAAATGTGAAAATATAAGAAAGCTTGATTATATAAAATAATAATTGTGAATATTAAGATAAATTGTATAATCAACCTAGTAGTAACTACAATAATAGTCATAATTAGATCATACGTTGGAAATGGCATCAAGGACTATCATAAGTAATTAAATGTGGTCCTTAATGGCTAATAAGACCTATATAGGTACAATGCCATGAAATTTGGACAAGTGCAAGGATCTAAAATGATGATACATAATTACAAAATTTAGTTTTAGTGGTGTATAGTACCTAATATCCTTTCAATTAATGGAGTATCATGGAGTAGAGAAGGTGCACTGCGGAGCAGAGAAGGGTTGTGATATGTGCAGGTTCCAACTCTATTGCATCCTCGATAACCATGCCAATGGAATGAAGGAGGTTGAGGGGAGAGTGCTAGTACATGATTTGTTTCTACCAACATAGGAAAGAGTGAACAAAGATCAACATAATCCAAATCGATCACTACCTAATCTTAAAGATGGAATCTACAAATATGGTAGTAAATCACAAAAGAATGAATGGCTTGATAAGGAGAAGATCCCCCTTCCGAGGTAGGTTGAAGACATTGATATTTATGTCTCTAACAAAATTGTTGAAGTCACTATTATGGAGAAGGTTGCATTCATTTGCAAATTCATAGGTGGTCATCCTAGCAGGAGTGCAATCAAGGATTGGATTGTTGAGAATTGGAAAATGAAAGTTATCATCAAATCCATGTCTAGGCAATTTTTCACCGTCATCTTTGCCAATGAAGAAATTAAATGGAATATTGTCAAGGTAGACTATAATGCCCCGTCAGGTTACCCAGGATAATTAACCTAATACAAGTCATATGTTTACAAAATAAATTTTCTTTCTCAAGTGTTTATAAACAATGATGATAACAATGTGAAAGCAATACATCCATTAGATAAAAACACGTACATATACACAAATCAATTACAATTAACAATCCTCGAGGGTCCCATGACGTAGAATTACGTATTGCAAAATAAATATTTAGATTAAGAATAATTACAATTAACTCATATAAATAATAAGTACATCTAATAACATAAGGTATGTCACAATAATCAAATACAAAATATAATACAATATCTGCAACTCTGAAGCACAGGTATAAGATATAATCATGAACATCAAAAGATAGGAACGAACAAGCCTCTAATAAATAATAAGAAGAAGGTAAAAACAAAAAGCATCCTCCAGCACCACTACAAGAACATCAAATTCTCAAATGGTAAAAGAAAACACTACCACCTGATCTTGTGGAACCAAAGGTCCACTCCCACCGTGCTAAGGAGATAACAAAAAACCCCACTTGGATAACAAACTCAATCAAAGATAACTAAGAAAAGGACCTGAAGGATTTCTAACTTAAGGTACCACCAAATAAAGATAAATAAACACCAAATAACCAAAACACCAAATGTACCATAATATCGAACACATACATAAATACCAAATAAAACAAAATAAACCACCAAGTAATATTGAGACAACAAGGATACACCACCAGAGGAAAATGCAGAAACTATGGAGGAGACTTAGGCTACATACTATGGGAGTGTCATCACATGGAAAACTACTTGAGTTACCCTGGACTAGTCTCTCTAGACCCCAAACCCTTAAGCATTTATCAAGTCGAGTTACCTTGGACTGGCCACTTGGACCCTAGACCCTCAATATGACCCATGTGGAACCAAAATACCCTCTCATGAAGATGAGGAATTTTAATCATACCTACTCTCTAGGTATCATCCCATTCCCATCCTTAGCCTATACAAGAACTCAAGGCATGGACGAGACATCAATGATCAATCTTTTATTTAATGTTATCCCCAAGTTTTATTATTAGGTTATCACTTGTTAATCAACTTATGATAGGTTACCCTAGTATTGGCCTCTTTGGGCCCCAGACCCCTATTGTAAGCCACTCTCCTAAAATGCACCTATTTAACCTCCCCTAGGCTAAAAATCAAACAATAACCACATAGGTTCCAAAACAATAATATAATCAAATCTCAATCCATAAAAGATGCCAAGGACATGCACTGGCCCTAAAATAAAACATCATAAAAAGTGCACCTAAAACATACGTGCAACTAGAAATATGCAATCATCAAAACAGTTCCTAGATAAAACATTAACAAAACTCCAAGGAAACTCAATCCCTTCCCAAAGCCTCTGGTTTAAACAACTTTAAAAAAAATGCTATAAAATATCATCCCATTAGAGTACAAGGGAATAAATGAATAAATCACAAACATAGTTATTCGAAGAACGAATATATTCATTTACTAAAGACCTAATTAGGTTGTATAATAATCCAATTTTATACCTACAAGATTTAGTGTGTCGATATCGAGATTAATATCCATATATAATAACTAAAATGTCTCCACATAAAATATGAGTCCAACATCTTAAAGCAACAATAAAAATCTAGTGAATAATAATTAATATAACTTAATTAATATTAATTTAAAATAAATATCAATTAAATAAATTTTATATTAAATCCTTAATTAAATAAATTAATAATAATTATAATAATAACTACAATACTTATTTTATTGGAAACTGCAATTGAAGCAATTGTTGTATTGTCATTGATGTCAAACCTTAATTGGTAAGACTGTTGCTATCTAAGAAAGTACTATATCTATTGAGTGCTGAGAAGGATTAGGGTAAGGATGATAACAATAGAACCTAGATAAAGGTTGAGTTATTTGATATTTCAATGAGTACTTGATTATGTGGCACAATGATAAGATAATGTATTATTTATTTAAGTAAGAAACAAGACTGAAAAAGTAGGCTTAACCGAGCAAAAGTGAAGAAATCTAGTTTAAGCCGAGTGATGTTAGTGTCGACTGAGCCAGTATATGCCGAGTAAATTTAGTGTTGACTAAACATCAGTGTATTGTCAAGGGAGACAGCATTAGTCGAGGGAAACAGTGTGGAGTGGTGATCGAGATTCGCAGTGATGACCGAGGAGTTCAACACAGTATTGACCGAGCGTCAGTAATTTACATTTGAGGAAGAATTCAGATTCCTAGCCGACATGTTTGAATTCTTGGATTATGTAAATCATGTTGACTTTAATAATTGACTGTATGGAGCATTTAATTCATAGTAAACTATTTTATTGTGATTCCAATAAAGAGATTAAAGATGTTTCTAGAAGGATGGATGAAGAACATAATGTTGGAAGGATTTGATGAATTTGATCTAACCCTAAGATCTACAAAGGAGATTAAGAGGAAAAAGATGGATCTACCTATTGAAGAGGTATTAAGGAAAACCTAAGTGTGAGGTTGAGAGAGATGCTGGAGTTGTTGTTGTTATTGACTAAATAAGCAGAAAGGCTAAAGGCGAAGGATTTGATCAGAGTTGTGATTGCTTGAAGGGATTTTTGAGCATATCAATGATGGAGATGGAAATGGAACTCATTCAATAAGCCAACATATATGTAAGAATTGGATCTATTATTTGCAAAGTGAGTTGTATGTTTTTAGATCAAATATTATTGTTACTTTCTAATCATTGTATCAGTCAAAATCCTTTAATCAAGGCTGACCTAACAGTCATTATATAAATCCTTTAATCAAGGTTGCATTGTAATGGAATGTACTTAAGTCCTCTAATAAGGTGCACTCTTAATAGGGTGGTTGAAATCCTTTAACAGGGTCACACCTAGAAGTGTGTTTGTAAACCTTTGATAGGGTTGGCTTTTCATAGAGCTCACTTCAGAAGAGTGAAAATATTAGTAACATGTTACAAAGTAGTTTTTCCCAAATTGGGCTTCTACTATAAATCTTGGTGTCAATACTTGTGTGAATGTTTTGGTTTGAACATTTCTATTTTTTGCAAGTTAAATACTGTTAGATAGTGGACTACACTGTTATATGTTTCTGGTATACATTCTGTATTGACCGAGTAGTGTTGATTACTAGATCTGAGCAGTTGAAGTGTTTAAAAGTTTAATTGATACATCTAGATCTGTTGTTCTAAATCATATTAAGAATTGGTATCAAAGCTGTTGGTGCTTATAGAGAACAAGTTTAAAGGTACTTGAAGTAAATGATCAAGATGTATAAAAAGGAGGTACCAAAGTTGAATTAGGAGAACTTCCCTGCATGGCAGAGCCTGATGAAACTGCATCTAGCTAGTATTGGTGACTTGATGAAATATTATGTTGAACATGACTATGTTACACCTACTGCACCTTTGACTACCGAGGAGATGAGATCTAAACAAGAACACAATCAAGCAATGTTGGAGATTGCATCTGCCTTAAGCTATCCTGAATTTCAAGGCATTAAATATTGCACAAATTCAAAGAAAATGTGGGACACTCTTGCAAACATCTATGGTGGTGACATAAGTCTACTAAGGGAAAAAGTTGAAAGCCTAAGAGGTAAGTTTGATGAAATGAAAATGCAAGAAGGTGAGAATATTGCTCAATATTGTGGTAGGATAAAGGAGGTTGTAAATTCTATTAGAGGAGCTAATGGAACTATTGATGATGAGACTGTTATTGGAAAGGTACTGAGAACTTTTCATCCTATATATGCCATCAAAATTTTAGCAATTCAAGAATCTAGATGTAACCCTGGTAATGCTCTAACACTGGAAAGACTTGTTGGTAAGCTTACTACTTTTGAGCTTTCTATTTATGATAACTTCACTATTGCTAATGTTGAATCTACATTCAAGTTACAAATGGTTTTGCATAAGTCTAAGGAGGAAAAAGAAAGATGCATCAGTGAGAGTGAAAGTGATAGTGACACTTCTGAAGAGGAACTAGAGTATCTTGAAGCTCTTATAGCCAGAAGATTGAAAAGAGGAAAAGACAAGTATAAAGGTAAAATTCCTATCATATGTTTCTCATGTAACAAAGTTGGTCATATAGCTACAAGATGTCCTGGTAGGGATGACAAGGATGAGGAAAGAGAAAGCAAGTACAAAGACAAGAGAGAAAACAAAGGTTACCGAAGGTAAAAGGACTATAAGGATAAAGGTAATAAATCTTGTTACATTGCTGAAGAAGAAACTGACACTGATAATGATGATTTTGAAATTGAAGTAGTTTATGTTCCTATGAAAGATGAGTTCGATGAAGATGAGAAAACTGCACTTGTTTCTTATGTGAGAAAAGGTGATAAATAGATTATTGATAGTAGTTGCTCACACCACATGACTGGTGACAAAAGTAAATTTGATACCCTAGATCATTACAAAGTTAGAAGTGTTAAGATTGGTAATGATGCACCATGTCCTGTAAAGGGTAAAGGATTAATTAAGCTGACTGATAAGATCACTTGTGAAAATGATTATTGGGTTGAAGGTCTTAACTATAATTTGCTAAGTGTTGCACATCTTAATAGCACTGGTTACTAAGTGGAGTTTCATCACAGGAAGGCTAAAATATTTTATGCCATTGGTGAACTAATTGGGAGTGGAGAATAGACAAGAGGTAATTTGTTCTATCTAGACCTATCTAAAGAGACATGTTTGGTTGCACAACTTGATGATAAATGGTTATGGCATAAGAGGCTATGTCATGTTAACTTTGACAATCTAGTAAATATTAGTAAAAAGAAGAAAGTTAGAGGTTATCCTAGATTGAAGAAACCTGATAATGTGATGTGCAAACAATGTCAGCTGGATAAAATGACAAAGTCTAGTTTCAAGAGCAAGACTTTTACTTCTGAAATTTTTTTAGATCTGGTTCATACTGACCTTTGTGGACCTATGGGTGTACAAAGCTATTGTGGTGCTAAATACTTTATTCTGTTTGTTGATGATTCTACTAGGATGATGACTGTAATATTTTTAAAAGGAAAATATGATGCATTCCAATTGTTTAAGTGGTATTTGGCTAAGGTTGAAAAGGAGATGGGTAGGAACTTGAAATGTCTGAGATCTGACCGAGGTGGAGAGTTTATATCAAATGAGTTCAATCTGTTCTGCAATGATAGAGGAATCAAGAGACAGACGTCTGCACCTAGAACACCTCCATAGAATGGTATAACAGAGAGAAGGAACAAATCTATCATGGATTGTGCAAGGCCACTAATGATTGAGAAGAATGTTACACAAAAGTACTGGAAAGAAGCTATAAGTACAACTTTTTATACCTTAAACTGAGTACAAATAAAGAAAGGTACAAATGTTACACCTTATGAACTATGGCATGATTATGCACCTAATGTAAAATAATTTAGAATTTTTGGGAGAAAATGCTATATACTAAAAGATAATAGGAATGGAAAGTTTGATGCTAAAAGTGATGAGGGCATATTCCTAGGCTATTCCACAAAGAGTAAAGCTTACAAGTGTTTGAACTCTAACACTAATAAAATTGTGGAAATTATAAATGTGAAGGTTGACGAATATGCAGAGAAAAATGAACAGGAAAGCAAAAGAGAACCTGAAGATTATAGATCTTTTGTCTATATAGAAGAAGGAGAGGCAAGTAACACACTTGCACCTGATGCAGAGTCTTGGGTAAGCAATGTCGAGCATCAAGGAGATATTGTCGAGTATCAGGAGGATGCTACCAAGCATTAGGAGGATGTTGCTGACAGAGAGGAGGATGTTGCCGAGTATCAGGAAGAGGTTGCCAAGCAATCAGAGGCTGAATCTGATAATCTTATTGACAAACCTAAAGAGCAAGGAGAAAAGAAAAATGAACCTATTTTGGCACAGTATGTAAGGAGACATTACAAGCCTGAGAAAATCATTGGAGATAAAGAAACTGGAGTTCTGACCAGAAGCAAGTTAAGAGATCCTACATGTTTATTGTGTGAATTTGAGCCTAAGACAACAAGGGGGGCATTAGAAAATGAAGATCGGATTCAAGCTATGAATGAGGAGATAGACCAAATAGAAAAGAATGATACCTAGACTCTGGTGCCTAGACCAAAAAACAAAAATGTCATTGGAACAAAATGGGTATTCAGAAATAAGCTTAATGAACATGGACAAATCACAAGGAACAAAGCAAGGCTGGTATGCAAGGTTTATGCACAAGAAGAAGGAATAGACTATGGGGAGACATTTTCCCCTGTAGAAAGATTAGGAGTGAGAACTCTACTTGCATATGCTACCTACAAAGATTTCAAGGTATACCAGATGGATGTCAAGTCTGCATTTTTAAATGGTATATTAGAAGAAGAAGTGTACATTGAGAAACTTGAAGGATTTGTTGATCCAAACAAGAAACACATGGTTTGCAAACTAAACAAGGCACTCTATGGATTGAAGCAAGCCCCCATAGCATGGTATTAGAGGCTGCACAATTACTTGATACAGATTGGATTCTCAAGGACAAATGATACTAGCAATCTGTACATGAAAGATGAAGAAGGTAAAGGGATCTTGTTAGCTAAGATTTTTGTAGATGATATCATATTTTGTGGACAAGATGCCCTGTGTAAGAAATTTTCAAATGAGATGCAAATTGAGTTTGAAATGTCTATGTTTGGTGAGATAAAATTCTTTGTTGGTTTGCAAGTATATCAGATGGAGAAAGGTATTTTTATCACATAGTCTAAATATGTCAAAGAGATACTGAAAACCTTTGGTATGGAGGACTCAAGGCTAGTAAGTACTCCCATAGACACTAGATAGAAACTATCTAGAAATGATGATATTGCTGAAGTAAACAAAGCTTTGTATAGATCCATGATTGGAAAGCTGCAATATGTTGTTCATAGCAGGCCAGATATTGCTCTAGTAGTTGGGATTGTGGCAAGATTCTCTACCAATCTTAAGGAAAGTCATATAATGGTTGTGAAGAGAATAATGAGATATTTGAAAGGGACAGAAGACTATGGACTGTACTACAAGAAGCATGAGAGATTTGAACTGAGAGTCTATGCTGATGCAGATTGGGCAAGAAATATGGATGGTAGAAAAAGTACTAGTGGAGGAGCTTTCTTTCTTGGACAAAGATTAGTTTCTTGGACAAGCAAGAAACCAAATTGCATTTCCCAATCTACAGTTGAAGCCGAGTATGTAGCAACTATAGTGAAGTGTTCAAACCTAGTATGGATTAAGCAACTATTGAAAGGCATTAAAGAGGAGATCATTGAACCAATTGTCATATACTGTGACAACACAAGTGCTATCAACATATCAAAGAACCTAGTGATGCATGCAAAGACCAAACATAATTCCATCAAGTATCATTACTTGAGGGAATTGGTACAAGATAAAGAGGTGAGAATGGAATATGTGAATACAAAGGAACAACTAGCACACATATTCACAAAATCCTTACCTAAGGAGGCTCATGAATATCTGAGAGGTAAATTAGGGGTTCTTCCCCTAACTGAGGCTGCCTAGTCAAGCTAGGAGCACCACATCAAATGTGTTGCAAAGAGTATCTGACAAATTGATGCATAAATGGTCACACTTTAGGAGTAGCCTAGAGTTGTGAAAAGTACAACAAAGTTACAATCAGTCATAAGCCAGATGATAGAGGGAGAAATATTGTTATTGAACTGACAAGATGACATCTACATCTGAAAGATGCACATTCTAGATGTTGCTTTGGCATTATTGTCAGAGAGGGAGAGATTCAGAGATGAAAAAACAAGATGAGATGAAAACACATAAAAGAAGAAATCATTCAAAGAATCAGAGGAAGAGAGGAAAATAAAATATTCAAAGGGAGTAACTATGTGGATGGTCAAGCTAAGAGGATAAGAGATTTAGAATCAGAATAAAGCTAAGGATATTACAAATGTTTCTGATGCAAAGACACGTTTTGGATTGCTTGGTGAATCATGTGTTATTCATATGGTGTTGCCATCAATGCCAAAGAGGTAGATTGTTGGAAACTGCAATTGAAGTAATTGTTCTATTGTCATTGATGTGAAACCTTAACTGGTAAGACTGTTGCTATCTATGAAAGTACTATATCTATTGAGTGATGATAAGGATTAGGGTAAGGGTGATAACAATAGAACCTAGAGAAAGGTTGAGTTATTTCATATTTCAATGAGTACTTGATTATGTGGCATAATGATAAGATAATGTATTGTTTATTTAAGTAAGAAGCAAGACTAAAGAAGTAGGCTTAACTAAGCAAAAGTGAAGAAATCTAGTTTAAGCCGAGTGATGTTAGTGTCGACTGAGCCAGTATATGCTGAGTAAATTCAATGTTGACCGAACATCAGTGTATTACCGAGGGAGACAACATTAGTCAAGGGAAATAGTTTGGAGTGGTGACCGAGCTTCGTAGTGATGGGCGAGGAGTTGAACACAGTATTGACCGAGTGTCAGTAATTTACATTTGAGGAAGAATTCAGATTCCTAGCTGACATGTTTGAATTCATGGATTATGTAAATCATGTTGACTTTATTAATTGACTGTATGGAGCATTTAATGCATAGTAAACTATTTTATTGTGATTCCAATAAAGAGATTAAAGATTTTTTTAGAAGGATGGATGAAGAGCATAATGTTGGGATGATTTGATGAATCTAACCTAACCCTAAGATCTACGGAGGAGATTAGGTAGAAAAAGATGGATCTACCTATCAAAGAGGTATTAAGGAAAACCTAAGTGTGAATTTGAGAGAGATGTTGGATTTGTTGTTGTTATTAACTAATTAAGCAGAAAGGCTGAAGGTGAAGGAGTTGATCAGAGTTGTGATTTCTTGAAGGGATTTTCGAGCAGATCAGTGATGGAGATGGAAATGGAACTCAGTGAGTAAGCCAACATAGATGTAAGAATTGGATCTATTATTTGCAAAGTGAGTTGTATGTTTTCAGATAAAATATTATTGTTACTTTCTAATCATTATATCAGTCAAAATCCTTTAATCAACGCTAACCTAATAGTCATTATATAAATCCTTTAATCAAGGTTTCATTCTAATGGAATGTACTTAAGTCCTCTAACAAGGCACAATCTTAACAGGGTGGTTGAAATCCTTTAACAGGGTCACACCTAGCAGTGTGTTTATAAACCTTTGACAAGGTTGGATTTTCACAGAGCTCACTTCAGAAGAGTGAAAATATCAGTAACATGTTACAAAGGGGTTTTTCCCAAATTGGGTTTCCACTATAAATCCTGGTGTCAATACTTGCGTGAATGTTTTGGTTTGAACATTTCTATGTTTTGCAAGTTAAATACTATTGGGTAGTGGACTACACTATTATATGTTTTTGGTATACATTATGTATTGACCGAGTAGTGTTGATTACTGGATCTGAGCGGTTGAAGTGTTTAAAAGTTTAATTGATACATCTGGACTTGAGAACAACTGATTCACCCCCCCTCTCTATTTTTATAAATCATATTAACATATTTAAACATATTTATTAACATAAATATGTATTAAAATAAATAATAATTAAAAAACTAAATTTAAATTAAATTTATAACATAAAAAATTTCTTTAAAAAAATAAACAAACATATAATTTAATGGGGTTGTGACGCAGTGTAGGCTTAGACTATCCATTATTGGATCCTCCATCCCTACCCTGCATCCCACCATCCTTGACTGCATAAGGGGGATTCACCAAATTGGCTCACAAATCACACATAACTCCAATCGGTAAATCTGAACTGTTGAGCAACAGTAAAAATTACCGAGCACGCCAGGCATCGTCGAGCACCAGTATCGACCGAGCACCATAGGCATGACTGAGAAACCATTTCATCAAGCACTAGAGACTACCATAGGCATGATTCAGATTGGCATAATGCTATGAAAGAAGAACTTGATCAGAATATTAAGAATGACCCTTGGGAACTGGTCCCAAGACCTAGTGATAAGAATGTGATTGGAACAAAGTGGATATTTAGAAATAAGATGAATGAAGATGGTATAGTAGTAAGAAACAAAGCAAGATTAGTATGTAAAGGGTATGCACAAAGAGAAGGCATTGATTATTCAGACACATTTGCACCTGTGACCACCTTATGCAGTCAAGGATGGTGGATCCAATGAAGGACAATCCAAACCTTGTAGCCAAAAGAATTACACAGTGGAATACTCAACAAAATAGACAACACCACAAATTTTTCAATTAATTTGCATTAACATTCCTAGTTGTAAGGCCTTCCAGGTTAGGGCCAAATACAAAATGAAACAATTCTACAAGATCCACAACCAGATCCAATACAGTCTCAGCTAGTTTAGCTCTGAAGACAATCAGAAGCTAATGGAAACCCTAAGGTAGATCTAAACTTGAGCTTGCAAGCCTCCAAGCAATCTCCTTGTCTCCAAGTATGCAAACCCCTAGCTCTAATACCACCTTATGCACTCAAGGATGGTGGATCCAATGAAGGATAGTCCAAACCTTGCAACCAAAAGAATTACACAGTGGAATACTCAACAAAATAGACAACACCACAAATGTTTCAATCAATTTGCATTAACATGCCCGACTGTAAGGCCTTTCGGGTTAGGACCAAATACAAAATGAAACAATTCTGTAAGATCCATAACTAGATCTAATACAATCTTAGCTAGTTCAGCTCTGAAGACAATCAAAAGCTGATGGAAACCCTGAGTCAGATCTGAGATTCTGAAAGCTGGAGTTGGCAAAGTTGTGGAAAATTTCTTGATTTTCTTGTAGATCAGATGGTAATTTGATAGTCCTACCTGGAGACAAGGAGATTTCTTGGAGGCTTGCAAGCTCAAGTTTAGATCTTCCTTAGGGTTTCCATCAGCTTCTAATTTTCTTCAAAGCTAAACTAGCTGAGATTGTATTAGATCTAGTTGTGGATCTTGCAGAATTGTTTCATTTTGTATTTGGCCCTAACCCAAAAGGCCTTACAGCCGGGCATGTTAATGAAAATTGATTGAAACATTTATGGTGTTGTCTATTTTGTTGAGTATTCCACTATGTAATTCTTTTGGCTGCAAGGTTCAAATTTTTCTTCATTGGATCCACCATCCTTGACTGCATAAGGTGGTATCAAATGCAGGGGAATTTTGTGTCCTCAGTAAACTACATGGAGTGTTTGTATTTTGGCCAATTTTTACTCGATTGTAGCCTTGACCGACAGTCTCAGTCATTGAAGGAAGCTCAGTCATTGATGAAACTCAGTAGTCTCTATCACTAGATGAAGTGGTTTCTCAGTCATGCCTAGCGTGCTCGGTCAATACTAGTGGTCGGTGATGCCTAGCGTGCTTGGTAATTTTTACCGTTGCTTCATTTTGTATTTGGCCCTAACCTGGAAGGCCTTATAGTTGATCATGTTAATGCAAATTGATTAAAACATTTATGGTGTTGTCTATTTTTTTGAGTATTTTGTTGTGTAATTCTTTTGGTTGCAAAGTTTGGACTATCCACCTTATGCAATCAAGGATGGTGGATCCAATGAACGATAGTCCAAACCTTATAGCCAAAAGAATTACACAGTGGAATACTCAACAAAATAGATAACACCACAAATGTTTCAATCAATTTTCATTAACATGCTTGGCTGTAAGGCCTTCTGAGTTAGGGCCAAATACAAAATGAAACAATTCTGCAAGATCCACAACCAGATCCAATACAATCTTAGATAGTTTAGCTCTGAAGATAATCAGAAGCTGATGGAAACCCTAAGACAAATCTAAACTTGAGTTCGCAAGCCTCCAAGAAATCTCCTTGTCTCCAAGTATGCAAACCCCTCACTCTGCTATAAAGGACTATCAGATTACAATCTGATCTATAGGAACATCAAGGACTTTTCCACAACTTCGCGAACTCCAGCTTTCAGAACCTCAGATCTGACTCACCAAGTTTTCCAAGTCATGAACCTTTCTTTGCTCCAAATTCTCTAAGTATGCCCCAAAAAATCTACCCAAGCCCACCTTAAATACTAATCATCATCCACAAGTCAACTTACAAATGTATACAAACATTTCATTCTGCATGTCGGCCTAAGACAATGGCTACCAACAATTAATTCACCAAATCAGCTCACAAATCATACAGAACTCCAGTCGGTAAATCTGAACTACCAAGCAATAGTAAAAATTACTGAGCACACCAAGCATCACCGAGCACCAATATCGACTCAGCACCATAGGCATGACTGAGCAACCATTTCACCAAGCACCAAAGACTACCGAGTTCCTTAAGTGATCGAGCTTCCTTCAATGACCGAGACCATCAGTCAAGGCTGTAACAGAGTAAAAACTAGCCAAAATGCAAACACTCCATGTAGTTTACCGAGGACATAGAATTATACTACCTTAACCTTGGATGCCCCTGCATCAGACACCCCAGGTTCCAAAAGATGTTCATATGTGAGAGAACATCTTTCAAGATTCAACACATAAATCCCAAACTAGTTCTTCACATACAAGTCCTCCACCTTTTCTACTTGCAAAGTCTTCCACTTCAGCTTCCTCTCTCTCTTGAAGTCTTTTTTGGACAATGTACAGGTCGGTTCTCCATACTGATCATTCATTTTCTCAGGATCCACAACCTCAACTCGGCTACCAATACTCAGGTTTCTCCTACCGAGCATTACATCCATCAAAGGCATCAGTGAAAACTTCTTGTCATTCTTCTCAATAGTAAACACATTTCTTACACAATCATAAATAGCTTTGCAATCATATTGCCAAGGTCTACTGAGCAATATATCATAGCTATTCATCTTCACAATGTCACAAAGCACAAGGTCCTTGTACCGACCAATCTAAACATAAATGAAGTATTGTTCCCTAACTTCCAAAGCATGAACATCTCACAACCAGCCAAGCCTATAAGGACAAGGATGTTTCATTCTACTCAAACCAAGTTTATGAACCAAGTCCTCAGCAACAAGGTTATCAGTGCTACCACTATCAACAATAACATCACAGAGTTTACCTTCATTCTTGCATCGGGTCATAAACAAGTTACTCCTTTGACAAGGTTCATCCTTTGTACCAAGAAATGTTTGTCGAAGTAGCAAGTTCTCTGATTCAAGTTCATTCTAAATGTTCTCATTCATCATAGCAGTCTATCAGTCAACCTTCTTCTATGTACACTCAAAAGAATGGTGTCCTTCCTCTCCATAGTTATATCAAGTACCCTTAAAGATAACTCTACCTGTCTTCTTCTTCGGTTCCATAGGTTTCTGTTCATCTTCTACCTCAGTTAGTTTCTCCTTCACCGAGTGATCAATCTTTTCTTTCCCTCAAGAGTTATTAGGTTGTTTCCTCTTCAAATTATCTTCTACCTTCAGAGCATACTAATAAGCATCTTCAACAGAATCAATCTTCTGCATACCAAGCTCATCCTGAATATTTAATCTCAAACCATTCACATACCAAGCTACCTTTTCCTTACCAAACTCTTGGTGTCTAGACCAAATAGTAAGTTTATAGAACTCCTCGGTATAATCTTCAACATACAATTCCTTTTGCTTCAGATTCTGCAACTTTGTAAACAAGTCAAGCTCATAGTCAACTGGTATGAACTTAGCTTTCAACTTAGTCACCATCAATGTCCATTGATTGATCTTTGTTTCACCTTCATCTTCTTGGTCTTTTTGTAGTTCTTTCCACCAAAGAGCAGCATGTCCTTTCAACTTTGTCTATGCTAATCTCACCCGAAGAGGATCTTCAATTTCTTCCAGCTCAAAGAAATCTTCAAGTTCACCAATCCAATCAATCAGATTGTCGGGTTTCAAAGTACCATAGAAAGTAGAAACTTCCATTCGGTAATTACTAAACTGAGCAGCAGATCTAGGCAACCAAGTAGTTATGTCTTCACCAGATCTGTTCCTCCAGTCATCACCACTAGATCTAGCAGTTTCAAATTCTTCAGCAGCTTCTTCATAGCCATCCTTAGTGCCAACATTCCAAGGTATACCAGTAACAGTTCTTATGATCTCAGTGACCATATCATTTTTCATCAATTCCAACTCAGATCTAAAATCTGATTTCAACTTCTCTATGATCTAGGATTCAACAGTATCACAAAGATCTAAAATAACTCTAGGGTCCAATCTTCTCGATGGCATCCTTAAAGATAAAGAAACCCTCTGCAACAAACCCTCACCGATCACCTTGTGACAATTTCCAAGTTGTAACAAGTCAGATCTCAACTTGTAACCCTGTAAATAACTAGGGCACAATTTCACAAGTTCAGTGCTTCAGATCTGCAATCCAAATTGTGCACAATCTCTACTCCAACAAGATCAAATTCGCAAGATCAACCTTGCTAGGTCAAAATTCTGCTTCAACAAGATCAAACTTTCACTCTAGTAGGAACAAAACTTCACTCTTATACCACCTTATGCAGTCAAGGATGGTGGATCCAATGAAGGGCAGTCCAAACCTTGCAGCCAAAAGAACTACACAGCAGAATACTCAACAAAATAGACAACACCACAAATGTTTCAATCAATTTTCATTAACATGCCCGGTTGTAAGGCCTTTTGAGTTAGGGCCAAATACAAAATGAAACAATTCTACAAGATCCACAACCAGATCCAATACAATCTCATCTAGTTCAGCTTTGAAGATAATCAGAAACTGATAGAAACCCTAAGGCAGATCTAAACTTGAGCTTGCAAGCCTCCAAGAAATCTCCTTGTCTCCAAGTATGCAAACCCCTAGCCCTACTACAAAGGACTATTAGATTACAATCTGATCTGTAGGAATATCAAGGACTTTTCGTTAACTTTGCCAACTCCAGCTTTCAGAACCTCAAATCTGACTCACCAAGTTTTCTAAGTCATGAACCTTTCTTCACTCCAAGTTCTCTAAGTCTACCCCAAAACATCTACCCAAGCCCTCCTTAAATACTAATCATCAACCACAAGTTGGCTAGATGAATCCCTTAACTCCCCAAAACAAATAATTAAATGTCATACAAGTCGGCTTACAAATGTATACAAACATTTAATTCTTCATGTCGGCCCAAGACAATGGCTACCAACAATTAATTCACCAAATCGGCTCACAAATCACACAGAACTCCAGTTAGTAAATCTGAACTACCGAGCAACAATAAAAATTACCGAGCACACTAGGCATCACCGAGCACTAGTATCAACTGAGCATCGTAGGCATGACCGAGCAACCATTTCACCAAGCGCCAGAGAATACCGATTTCCTTCAGTGACCAAGCTTCCTTCAATGACCGAGACCGTCGGTCAAGGCTACAACCAAGTAAAAACTGGCCAAAAAACAAACACTCCATGCAGTTTACCGAGGACACAGAATGCCCATGCCTTAACCTTGGATGCCCCTGCATCAAGTTGCTAGCCCACACCCCACCCCTATCACACGACCCCATGGGACCATCGATAGCAGGGGTTCCCCACCCGTGCGGCCCCCAAAGGGTCATTACCGACAGGGACCCCAATGTCGTACGTCTTCCTTGGGAGACTGTTGGTAGGGGTCACTGCCGTGCAACTCCCTTGGGAGACCGCCGATAGGAACATGTGCCATGTGACTCCCTTGGGATGCCACCGATGGGGTAGACTCTGTAGTGTGACTCCCTCAAGGGAAAGCCACCAGTAGGGTTCCCAAGCCTATGGGGTATGGGGGTGGTGTCTTGTCCCCACCACAAAAGATTTAATTTAATTTTTATTTTTTTTGAAAACAAAATAACTCAAATAACATTCAAAATTATTTTATTTTATATAAATATATATATTTTTTAAAAAAACAATACTCCATAAATTAATTTTGGGACAGACAACATCCCTCCAGAATTTAAAATATATATTTTAAAAATTTAAATAATAGATTTAAACCAAACTCTCATACATTTAAACATGTGCAAAAACATATAGTTACAAATTGATTTCCTTCAATAGAAACTAGGGTTTTTGATAAACTAACATCCAATGATTTGGACTTTACATGCAATTCTTAATTTAATGTTTTTTTTGCAACATATTGAACACAAGATATCAATTCCCTATGATTTATTCTAGGGTTTTCAAAGCACCCAAAACGTAATACCAAATCAAACTAACATTAATTTAATACAAATTTTCACCACAATAACCCATAATTAAAACATAAGATAATTTCAAATCAATTACATAACAATATCAGACACGAAGTATACAATCTTTTCAAAAGAACAATTTGCAAAATACAAGGGTTTCAAACCCTACCTCAACCAACGTCTGAAAATTTGAAGCCAAGAAAGACCCAAGCCAACCTTCAAAATCCAAACCTTCAAACAATCAGAAAACAATGTCCACCAAAACAAGCTTTCCCAAAAATCTTTCAATTCTTCTAGAGCTCCTCCAAAACTTGATAGACGTAATAAAAATAATACCCAAAATCCCTACTTAAAGAAAACCTATCCCTCCTAAGGTTTCTAAACATGCAAACCCTAAAGGAAAACTCAACTCTCTCTCTCTAGTTGCATGATAAACTAACTCCAAAATAAATAATGCACTTTTTGAATAAAACTCTCAACTTTTAACTTTAATTATAATTTCAATTCCACTTAGACCAAATCTACAACTTAAATTGCATATAAGTATTTAATTAAACAATAAATACTTTTAACACATAATTAACTATGCAAACTAATAAATCAAATATTAAATAAATCAACTATGCCCTTTAATTTACATTAGGAATTAATAATTAAATAAACCCTTAATTCCAATTTTAAATATTTTAATTTAACCATTTAATTAACAAATGTATTTAATTACCCTTAATAGTTAAATATACTGTATATCAAATATTCCACATTCATAAAATATAAATATTCAAATCTCAAAATTACTCCTAGCCTAATTAATTAAATCAAATAGTTCACACAAGTAAATCCACTTGACTCCCAAAACTCAAAAAAAGACTAACTCTATATCAAACAAACACCAAGGAAGGGCTCACGAATTCACATCACCTTGACGAATTCAGATGGGTAGAAATAGATACTTTCCCAATATTTAGGATAATCAATGGATGAGGTTGGGATTTGGATTTGTATGTTATCTTCCCTCTCTTACCATTGAGATTTTGCGATAGGGCACGCTCATCCTGAAAATTCAGGGAAGTCGATGTCCGATACTTGTAAACGTGCACAAAAGACAAGCATGTACATACATGTGTAAATGTAAACAAGCGATGGCGGGGATCGGCCGATCATGTGGATCTCGCAAGAAAGTAACTACCACTCTATCCCTTAACCACATCAACCACGTCAAACATAACTATAAAACATACACATTGACCATACACATGCAAGTATGGGGTCAGTAAAACCATAAGCATTCATGATATCCTAACATATGAATCATCCAAAATGAAATATCCATCATATATATAAATAACATCATCACTTTCAATTAAATCAACATGAAAATAATTCAAAAGCATCTAATTCATGATTATTCAACAAAAATTTCATACATCCATAAACCTCAAATATCCTAGAAATAGATAACACACACATGAAAATGGGAGGGGCATTACATCCACCTCCCCTAAGATTAGGCCTACTCTTGGAAGAATATAACAAAATAGAGATATAAATCTCAAAATCTCAATGCGCCCTACAAAAACATAAAAGACTCAATGTGAGGGTCCCATTGGACCCTTCCCTACTCCATTGAATGAACTCTGTGGATCATTCCCAGTTGCGAACACCTTGTGGGACCTACCAGCATCCCCAACTGTAGGCTCAGAAGCTGCAAGCCTCTGTCTTGGAACCTCTGTCAATCGATTATCACAATTGACAGTAATGTGGCCATGTTGCTCGCAAGAATAACAACTACCTCTACTACCACATCTCCCAGTTGAAGTTACACTAGACTACTAGAAACTACCTCTACTAAAATCTTGATGTACACTTTGAGCTGGCTGATAATTTTGATTGGGCATACTATGCTACCTGATGCGATAGTTCCCTGATTGAGAACAACAACTGGGTAAAAGCACAAAGTTGTGTCACATTTCAGGACAACTTATCAACATAGTTGAATTTGAGTATTTCTAACTAAAATTATTTTTTGTCAAACATATGGTCAAGCTAGATTCATTCTAGCTAAGTTAGATAAGTGCTTCAACTTTTCCAACTGAAAATATCTATTAAATGCATGTTTTATACCAATTACTAAAGAAATAAAATTATTTCAAAAAAGTAATGTTTCAATAACTCCTCTTTTTAATGATATTTTTTTACAAATATAAAAATACCCTTTTTAGATTGCAGAGTCAATATTATCATCATATAATTTTTATAGTATTTTAATTAGATCTAATATATTATAATTTTAAAATACCTCAAGTAGGTATTTTAAAATTCAAGAACAAGTTGCTTCAAAAATAGAAAAAAATAGTAAAGCTTATAAAAAAAATTGAAATTTTATATTTAACACTAGAGGAGAGAGTTCTCTTCAAGAATGTGTAATTTTTTTTTTTAATGGTGTAGATTTGATAGGGGAAATTTGGTGGGAGATGAAAATAGTCGATTTCAGGTATGTTCGACTTTGAGTAGTTATAACGGAGAAAATATACATTGAAAACTAATTTTTCTTCTTTTCTGCACTAGCTATACATTTCATCTATAACATATTTTGAAATCAAAGCAAAGAAAAAGATTATTTGCATATACTTTTTTGGTGGGAACAAGACCCTCATTTTTTAGCATTTTTCAGCACGTAAAATGTTAGATTAGGTGAAAAACTAATCTCCCAAGAACACCTGCATGCATAACCCTGTCACATGGAAGAAGCAAAGAACAAAAGCAAGAAAAATCTATGGAGGCCAAAAAGCCAGAGACATCTTATGGACATGCAAAGAGAAATTGTATTCCAAAATTATCTCAAAAGAATGTACAAAGGGTTCAACCATATAGGTGAACAATAAAACCCTAAAGCTATAAAGCAAAAAATAAAGCTAGGTTGCACATTATAATTAATAAATATATTAATTATAATGCACCTAAAAGATAGCTTAAGTAAATAGAGTAATAAATGACTTAATTAATTAAACCAAAGTGATTTAATTAATAAGCATAAAGTATGATTACTCTAACACCCCCCCTTAAGCGTAGCTCAAGAGGGAAGCTAACCTAGCATAGCTATGAAAGCAGAAAATGCAAGAAAGAGCAATGGGTCCCGGCAACAAGGCCTGATCAGGTACCCAAGTACAAGAAAATAAACTAGATGAAGGAAACAAAGCCTCCAATCTAGGGAATGTCCCAAAGAAAGGAACAAGAAAGAGCATGAAGCATCTCCGAAGCATGAAGCTGCAAACACTGTCAGAAGAATACTGCTGGAACCCCCACTGAAATAGTGCATGACCAGGTAGAGAAGACAAAGTCTGAAGAGCTGATCAATTGAAGAGGTGACCTCCAAAAAAAGGAATGAATGAGTGTCTATATAGTAGATGATCCATCTCACCGAAATGCATAGTTGCCTAGCCACTGCATCCGCCTAGTACATAGGAACAAAAACTGAATACATAGATCACTCAACCGAACCAAGGAAGCAATAGAGCCAACAGGTGAACCCCCCCCATAATGCTAAACAGGGAGAGGGGTGACAGGAACACTGAAATGCAATGCCAGAAACATCTACAAGAAGAAGAATCAGGAACACCAACAGTGCAACAGAAGTACACGCACAGGATAAAGGGTGGTGTCGAAGAAGAAGAATAGATCTTCTGGACACACAGCATGGGCTAATGTCATGGAAGGTACACTCACTTGACAAAGGTGGATGAGCACAAAAGGCAAAACATCATAACCCCCCATGGCACTTTATAACTGAGTGCGAGTACAAAAAAACACAAGGAGTACAAGATCCCATATATGCAAAAGCAGGCATTTTATCTCAGTGCGTTTACAGAAAAAAGAATGCAACAGTGGAGATATATACAATACTCAAAAGAAGAAGGAAAGAAGAACAGTGAGAACAGAAGCAGAAGTCATCCCAAGAATGGAGATCCGTGGACCTGTAAAAGCCAAGTAGTCCATCTGAGTGCAGAAAAGAAAAACTCAATGGAGGAAGAACCTGGTATAGAATCTGGAAATAAGACCTCTGAAACTGAAAAGTACACTGAACAAGCTTTCCGAAAATACCAAGTTTGCTGAAAACTGAGCCCGAATGTGAGAGATATAGTGTCCGGAATGCAAAAAGTACCCGTGACTTTGACTGGCAGAAAACCCCTGCAAATGGAAAAATAAAACAACCAAACTGAAAAAAATAGAATAGTCTCGGAACCAGCTTTCCGTCGATATCTTGTTTGGCAAAAAATGCCATCGTATGCTCAAGTTACGGCAAAAACAGTGACAGGTGCTCTGGCAGGCACCTAAAAAAGAAAACCTCTGAATTCAACAGCCTGGTGCGAAAAATGGAAGAAGAATGTGGAAAAAAGCTGTGCATATAAAACGACCATCTCAGAATCATCTTTCCGATGATGTCTTGTTCGCCCACTAACTCCTCTGTATGAGCAAGTTATGCCAAAAAAAGCATCAGGTGCTCCAGGAAGGCAAAAAAGTAGTCCTGCCTTCGAAGGCATGGTATGAAAAATGAGGCAAAAAACTTGAAAAGAAACTTTCATAATTGTGTTCATCTCGGAAAGAGCTTTCCGATGATATAAAAAACTCCCAAATACGCCTTCAGATGAAGAAGTTATGGCCCTGGAGGCCGAGGCTGCACAGCTGGACTTTGGAATTAAGCCATGCAAAAAAAAATTAAAAAATAAAAAAAAGCACCCCACAAAAATACCGCCAAAAAACTGCTGATGTCACCGAAAATCCCGCCCGCATTTAAATAAACCGCCGGTGTTTGAGGCTGAAACCGCCAGCGGACCCCGGCGGTTCTGGCGGAAGCCGCAGAGCGGGGGCCGGGAGTTGGTGGCGGGTTGGGAGGTGGCGGGAAGCGGTGGCGGGTGGGTGGTGCGGGGCCCGCAGTGCCCCTGCACTTTTTTTATTTTTTTTGATATGCGTGCAGACTGCACGGCCCACCTCGGGATGCGTGCAGTCCCAAGGCTAAAATTTTTTACCTCTGATGCCACTGTGTCCAAAATGGACAAGTTTTATATGGATTTAGGGGTTCTTGGGCCTTCCGGACACAATGGTGGTGTCCATTTTTGCCCAAGGTGAGCTAAATTTTGGCTCCCCCCAGATCCACAAAAAAAACTTCTGAAACCCTTAAAAACCTCTTGCTTCTAAAACACTTCAACAAAATACGAACAGCGAGCAGCAAGATGGCTCTGATACCATGTTAGATTAGGTGAAAAAATAATCTCCCAAGAACACCTGCATGCATAACCCTGTCACATGGAAGAAGCAAAGAACAGAAGCAAGAAAAATCTATGGAGGCCAAAAAGCCAGAGACATCTTATGGACATGCAAAGAGAAATTGTATTCCAAAATTATCTCAAAAGAATGTACAAAGGGTTCAACCATATAGGTGAACAATAAAACCCTAAAGCTATAAAGCAAAAAATAAAGCTAGGTTGCACATTATAATTAATAAATATATTAATTATAATGCACCTAAAAGATAGCTTAAGTAAATAGAGTAATAAATGACTTAATTAATTAAACTAAAGTGATTTAATTAATAAGCATAAAGTATGATTACTCTAACATAAAAAATGGACTTCAAAAATACAAAAACTATGTGAATTATTATTGAAAAAAAAATTTAAAAATTATAGTCATAAACTTCATTTAGTTTTACACATTTCATTAGTTTACATCATCTCCAAATTCTAAACATAAATGCCATTTTTATGTCGTTAAAGTTTAAAAGTTTGTGTATTGTTGGCATACTATGCTGCCAAATGTGATAGTTCCCTAATTGAGAACAACAACTATTACTATGGAAGAACTTCTTGTTCTCCTGATTCTGATTCCCTTTTGGAAAGGTAAAAGGATTCTTAGAGTTCTCTGCACCCCGAGCCTAATTTCCCTTAGGCACCGAAGAAGGACCCCCATACTGAATGCCAACCTTCCCACCATGACCTCTAGCCAAGTTCCCCTCAATCAATGTGGTCTTAATGCTCGTGTCCCTGAGAGTCTTAGGTTTGAAAACTGTAACACCCCCAACAATGCGACTATTAAGTCCCCTGATGAAATATTGCACCATCAGTGGTGGCTTATAATCATAACATGCATATGGCTTGAGCTCAAAGAAATGACACCCATACTCCTGAACACTCGAAGTAAACTATTGTAGATTATGGAACTCATCTGCACGTTGTTGTTTCCACTTCTTAGATAAAAAATGCTCTTGAAAGTTCTCAAGAAATAACTCCCAAGTGATAGTATCCATGCTAAGTTATAAATTTTTATCCTCAATCTTCCACCAAGTGGTTGCAAAACCTTCAAGGTGTATGATGGCACACCTCACCTTGACATTTGTATCAAATTGTTGCATAGTGAAAAAATGATCCAATGTGATAAGCCATGTCTCTTCCTTAAAACAAGTACCCAAACCATTAAAGGGTGGAGGTCATGATCTAAGGAGGTCTCTCATCTAGGTAGCCTTAGTGGTCTCCTGACCAACTATAGTGTCCTTCCTCCCAGGACTCATGTATCTATATCTCTCATCATTCACAGACTGATGTGAATCCTCACTCTCGACCCTGTTATGGATAGGTAGACACTCTAGAATAGCCTGAAGTATAGATGCCTAGTATCAAGTTCTCTGTAATCACCATGCTTCTCACCACTATTCTCACACAAACTCTTAGCTCTATGAATCACAAGAGGGATATGAAGCCTACTCCTTTCAAATCCTCTACCACAGTCTCCACTATGGCCTCTACCAAGATATCTAGTCTTGGTAACCATCTTTCCTACAATATTCAAATAGAAGAATAATATCACAAAACCAATCAAGAAGAATAAACACATGATGCATAGTCATAATTGTTTTAAATATAGAGTGTTATATGCTTAGGTTTAGTTTCAAGTTTTGATAGTTTAGACATCTAATGGGCACATAACTTCCCAGAGTTCCTAGTGTAGAAGCTTGGGCTCTAATACCAAGTGTAATCCCCTGCCAGGGAACCCAAGAAAATTTAACCTAATATAAGTCACTATGTTTACAAAATAATTTTTTTCTTAAGTGTTTACAAACAATGATGATAACAATGTTGAAGCAATACATCAATGAGATACAAACACATACATATACACAACCCAATTATAGTTAACAATCCTTGAGGGTCCCATGACATAGAATTATGTATTACAAAATAAATATTTAGATTAAGAATAATTGCAATTAACTCATATAAATAACAAGTAAATCTAATACCATAAGGTATACATAATGATACAACATCCTCTACACAAGTCGTAGGGTATGTCATAGTAATCGAATACAAAATATAATATAATATCTACAACTCTGAAGCGCTGGTACAAGATATAATCATGAAAATCAAAAGATAGGAATGAACAAGCCTCCAATGAAGAATAAGAAGAAGGTAATGTATGAAAAATAGATGTAAAATATTCTAAATGAAATATTAACTGAAACAAACTAATAAATCAATCTAATTAGCAAACAATAATGAAGAATACAATTAAAATGAAGCTAAAAAAAAGCTTTACCTTCACCTACCATGTAGCTTGTCTCCATTGGCCTCCTAGCCTTGATTTCTTGGATGTGTTGAGCTCTCAGATTTTCTAATTTGAAGCTCCTTGCCCAAGATGCCACCTAAGTATGGATATTGAGTGAATTGTGTGCAAAATGGCTTAAAAGCTTGATTATGCAACTAATGGATGAAATGCAAGTGATATGAAAATGGCTTGGATGCTTGAAGATTTGGATTCTTTAGATGCTTAAAATCACTATTGCTTAATTACCTATTAGCTATTAGCTCTCAAATGAAAAATGAGGCTCCTTTTATAGATTTTTAGAGGACTCAAACCTAGGTGGCACAATCCAAGGGTGGAGATTGAAAGGTGGAAGATCCTAGGGCTGGGGTTGAGAGAAAGGAGGATATAGTTGGAATGTGAGAGGAAGAATAGGGAGGATGTTCCTCCTACATTGACATGGAAGAGAAGATGGGGGAAGGGAAAGATACATGTCAAGTGTCTCACAAAGACCAATGAGAGGAAGAAGGAAGGACTTTTTCCTCATGAAGACTCTTGGTACAAGTGTCCCATGAGTCACCTTGAACTCCTTGAGGTGGCTTGAGAAGCTCCTTAGGAATAGGGATAGCCTCTTGACTTAGTCTAGGGGAAGACATGTGGTCATGAGACCAAGTCTTATGAGGCCACATAGCCCTTAGGAATAGGACATGTGTGGGTGAGGATAATGAGTATTTAATAATTAATTATTTTAGCCAAGGTGATGTGTCAAGTGACTAGATGGATGAGGTGGACTAGGAGACTTAGCCATATTTAGTGATTATGTTAATTGATTAAATCACTTAAATAGGACTATTTAGAAGACTTAGAATAGGAGAATAAACTATAGTGAATTTATCAAATAAATTGAAAAATTTATCTAATAAATAGAGCAATAAATATTAATTAAATAATAAATGTTTAACTAATTCATCAAGTCAATATTAATTGAATAATAAATATTTAATTAATTAATGAAGTCACTTTTTAGTGTATACATTTTTCCCCTCTTTGAAATAATGTGCTGGTCACATTGTTTCAAAGAAAAATTCTAGCATTTTTGCCCCTGCCCCAGACAATGTCTCAGACAACCTATGTATGCCCCCTCGAGAGATTGATTGACAAAATTTAATTTATTTGATTTTTTTTATATATCCTTGACAATCAATCTCACGAAAAGAAAGGGATGAAATATGGGTGAAAATGGTGTGAATCGGAAAGAAGGCAATAGGTGGGGTCCACACATCAAGAAAAATGAGTCTACAAGCTATATATAAGGCCAAGCAATCCACAATAGAATCATTGTGCACACTTGTCATTTGGAGATTGGAGATTGGAGAGAGAGAAGAGAAGAGCTGAGAAGATGTCGTTCCCACTATCAAATCATCGGTTTGAGAGGGTTAGACGCTTCTAGAGGCCGCCAAATTTTGGAGACCCAGTAGGTTCCCTATCATGCTTTGTCAATTTGAGATGTTTGGCATGTTTCAGTTGATTTTTAGCATGTTTATGGTAGATTGAACCAAAGGTTTAGGATAGAAAAAAAATTCATTCTAGGACCACGAACAAATACGCAATTGTGGTGCATGAATGTGTAGTCACTTGCCACGTTTGCGCAGCAAACTAGTAATTCTGTGCAATTGTGTGGGTTACCTGTGCATGCGTGTAAGGAAAAATTTTAGTGGCACATTTGTTAAATAAATGTGCACAAACATACTTTCTATGCATTGGTCACATATGTCTGTGCAAATGCTAAATTGACGCAAAGGAAAGGGGGTTCCACACAAGCATTTTTCTATGCTGTGCATTTATGTCAGATAATTGGATTTGGGCAAATCAACAAGTCAATTAAGTCAAACTTGATACCGATAAGCCAATATGATCTATCAATGTTGAATGTTGATTGATTGAGTCAAGATAGGTAACATCCTAGCATGGTTGCTAGTTAACCATCCTGATTTGAGATAATTAATAGAATTACATGATGGGACATGTGATAAACATGTATTTTCTTGATAGGATAGGATAGATAGATAGATTAGCTTGAGAAAAATTTGATAGTTTGATTGTTTTATGATTATGATAGGAGGACATTACAGACACTCTAATGTCGTAGGATAGATATCCCATGACTCAAAATCTAAGGTCGGCACTATCAGAGACTGACAAACTATTGATAGGGGCTACAAGACTTTATCACATCATTTATATGCCTGAGATTTGGGTAAATTTGAGTAGGCTGACCACACTTGTTGAGAGATGGCACTCAGAGATGAGTACCTTCTATCTCCCCACAGGAGAGATGACTGTGACATTAGAGAATGTATATCACATCTTATAGCTTCCCATTACCAGAGAGTAAGTGTAGTATGATCGGCACAATGGTCTGACTGAGTGTAGAGCAGTATTTGGTGATGATGACATTGATGAGTCAGAGATCAGCTAGGAGGACATGGTTGACTTCTATGAGCCACTTCATGTGGTGTTGGCTAGGGCTATCAGAGGTTTCATTTGTCTAGACCAGAGATCACATGGTTTTGCAGTTGGTTGGGGTCAGACCTTATAGAGGATGATGGATGAGGGGACCCATTTTTCTTGGGGGGTGTGTTTGTTGGTACACCTTTATCATGATCTTCATCAAGTTGTATACCATAGAGGAGCATCACTATCAGCTAGTATTACATTGCTCCATGTTTGGGCATGGGAGCATATCAATGTTACACAGTCGGTAGCTATGAGATTCTGAGGCATAGGGAAACCTTATATCTTTTTGTATTCATCCATCCAGTCTCAGCATAAGTTGGGACACCTAGAGTTTTGGCAATATACTTTTGACACTATAGATTCTATGATCTAGAGACCATACCTGGGATGTAAGCCATGGGAGGATGAGCGGTATCTCAGATACTATTTTGATTCTTGATGGTTGATAGGGAGGACTCCCTATATTATAGAGAGGCAGTTGGTTAGCTGGGTCATGCAATAGTTTGGCAGGATCTAGGGGATGCTGCAGAGTGTTACAGAGTTTTCTCGCATGCATTAGGAGAGACAGGATTGGGGACCGATGGTTTCCTTTGAGATTACACAACAGGAGTTCTTAGACATGGAATTTTAGGCATGGTTCATGAGATAGGGGGTCGTAGACCTAGGGATGACAGCAGACTATGAGAGATAGATCAGGGATCACCCATTCTCTAGATTGACTGACCTGATACAGAGGCCACCAGAGAAGGATGCGGTAGATAAACACTGAGAGAGGTGATGAGGTCTTGATAGGAGAGGTCGAGGGAGGGGTAGAGGTGATGGTGGAAATGGAGGTGATGGTGGTCCTAATGGAGGTAGGGGAGATAGAGTTGGGCCTCAAATGAGAGCTAGAGGTGTTCGCCAAATAGGTTTGATGCCACCCCTAGCTAGACAAGTGTGATGCCAGCCACTTGCACAAATACCAGAAGGTGCTCCAGCATAGATACTAGAAGCTAGCCCAATACAGGTGGATCCTATGGTACATGCATAGGTTCCTATACAGGCAGGATAGGTACATGATGAGGCATATGTGATACTTGGCCAGGAGAGATTGGTATAGGTTGGACTCATACATGATGATATACAGGATGAGCATATGCTTGATATAGGAGATGATGTGCAAATGCAAGATGTGGAGGTATAGGATGTACAGGCAGAGATGGATGTCAGGGGCTAGGATCCCTATTTACAAAGGGATGTGACAGAGGAGGAGGATGTAGACATTGATGCATTGCTATTCAGACTAGTAATGACATAGGTACAGGAAAACCGCATCCCTGGACTGGAGAGATGGGTGGAGAGATTAGAGATTGAGAATGTCATGATCAGGCATGAGTGAGACATCACCATAGAGACACTAGGGGAGGCTGAGAATCTATAGGATGAGCTATAGAGGACAGAGGATTTAGGACCCCATGCAGATAGCTTATGGGTGATGGTACGGGCTGGTAGGGAGATCACCTACTAGAAGGATGCCACAGATAGGCTGTGCCTAGAGATCAGTGGATTGGGTGCTTCAGAGATAGCTCTTATGTAGTCAAGACAACTGTACACCAAAGGTAGGCACCAACCGATAGCAGAGGGGTATCATCACATCCTCTGAGACCTCCCATAGGTTTAGGAGATCCAGCAGCACCAGGTCTTATTGCATCACGTAGGCAGCAATAGACTAAGTCTAGAGGTAGTGGCTCATAGTCATATTGTATACACACTTTTTGTATCTAGATCACCATTGCATTAGTATTTTTCATTATGCTTATGACTTGATGGATACACTTGGATACATTATCATTTATGAGATATCATTGGACATTTGGACATTTTATTTGTTTTGATAGACTCTATGTGATGGACTATATATGCATGATGATGCAGCTCTATTATGATTTGCTTTGATGATTATATATACATGTGCATACTGACATATGCAAGATGTGATGATTTACTTTGATATGCATAGTACTTATGTTCTATAATGCTAATGGTTTACTTTCTTTTGGATGTATAATGGTTAATGATCTAGCATGTGATGATGATGTTTATATATAAATGCAAATCCTAAATGGTTGGTTATTTAATGCTATGTGTCACTAATGCAATGATGTATAATCAATGATGAATTGGAAAATGTAAATAATGGATAGTAAATGAATAGATGAAAATGTCTGTAATGGATAACAATTAAAGGATATGGTTAATGATATTATATGTAATAAAAATCACAAAAGAGTTAGACAAATTCTAATATGATAAAAGAAGATAAAATGTAATAGACTTCAACATGATAAATAAAATGTAATGGGATGAGAGCTATAAGGGAAAATGATATAAATGATTAAATACATGATGTATGAATATACAAATGATCAAAACTTAAGAAGTTAATAAATGAGGATATGTACATAACAAACCATGCAAATGATTAAGTGTGATAATAAAGAGGGACTATGGAAACTTTAAAATGCAAGATGAAATTTGTATTTTTATTATCCAAATGTCCTCAACTTAAATAACAATGTGCTTGACACAAAAATAATGCACAAAGAAAATAGATGACCTGATAAGCAAGATAACCTACAAATCCCTATAAAAGGAGCACTCATATGCAACATGATTCATCTAAGTATAATGTAAAATGAAATATTAAATGAATATCTCCACAACTTCACGAAACATCTTAGAACTTCATAATAACTGGAATTTGATTATCATCATTGACCTCATTATATTGCAATAAAATGCAAGCATCATGGTATAATTAAACCAAGATGACCTGAGCACTTCTTGCATGGAGTTTAATATAGAAAACTTGACAAGCATCTAGGTATAATTAAATCAAGATGACCTCAGTGTCATTTGCATAACAGACAAGGAACATTCTCCCCTCGATTAGTGAATAAATATTTGGAGTCGATGGATGTGTGGTGTATCACCATTAATAGCATTTGCAGAACAACATGAATTGTATGCATTAATGACTATGAGACTAATGAAGGAACTTAGGCACAGACACCCAAATTACTTGTTCCTTCAACTTCATCGAAAAATATCCCACAAACAACAATCAAAGAAAATATCATGCCCCATCTCAGCCATTCTAATCAATGACATATGGGAGTTTTAAAATCATGTCAAAGATATCCCAGAATAGCATAGGAAACATGATAACAATGAAATACTTATATGGATGCATAATCTACAACAAATCATTCTAACATGCCTGTTGACACCAAAGGAGGATGGGAGATGGGCCAAAGGCACAGCCTAACTAGATCCACCTTGTATAACAACATGTGGAAGCAACAACAAACAAAAGTGAGAGAGAATGCAGAAGCTATGTTATATTATCTTCAAATTGATTCATACATGCCAGGCTATAAGGCCTTCCTAGTTTAGGCCAAATATTACAATCAAGTACATAAGTCCTCAAACATGTGAGGATCTACCAAAAATCTCTAATTCTTCTATCTTCTATCTTCTATCCCCAAAAACTCTCCTCTAAACTCTAACCCAACAACTACATTTATACAAGAGGCTACCGAGCCAAGTCAGCCTTCAGATCCAAAATCAATGGAAGGGACAACCAGATCTAGGTTGACACACTTCCAAATGATGGATACCAACATTAAATCCACAACCCAAATTAAATGCACAACTCGGCCTCAAAAGAAATCCAAAACAAACAACTCAGTAAGCAAGGAAATCGAGCACCAAATAAGCATCATCGAGTGCCAGAGAGACAATTGACCAATGTCTGTGAACAAAGGAAACCGAGCAACACCGAACCAACTCGGTCAAAGTAGGAACCGAGCAACACAGAAAAACTCAAATATGTTTTTGGTGACACATGATTGCCAAGGACCCAAGATGCTCCTGCATCAGACACTTGGGGTTATTTGAAATGATTCTCTGAATCATGAAATAGGTATGATCTGAGCTGCATCCAACTCAGACTGTGAAATCAATGAATTATCTTCAATCGGTCTATTCTTCCACTTTACTAGATATTCCATATATTGTTTTCCTCTTGTACTTCTACCAATTCTTTTCTCCAAAATCTTTTCAACTTCTTCATTCTGCTTCTTAGGATAATCCATCGGTACTGTCATGTCTTCATCAGGTTCATCAAACTCATACAAATTAGTAATGTTGAATATAGGTGATATATCCATGTCATCAGGTAACTCAATCTCATACGCATTTCCACTATCAAATTTTCTCAAAATCTTTCAAGGTCCAAACTTCTTCATCTTCATCTTCCCATATGTTCCAACAAGAAATCTGCCTCTCCTCAAATGAACCATCACTTCATCACCAACATCTAAAGTCTTATGTCTTCTTGATCTATCAGCTCTGTCTTTGTATTTTTTATTACTCTTTTCCAGTTTAAGCTTCACATGTTCATGCAATGTCTTCATGTACTCATCAAATTTTACTCCTTCAGCACTTCTCTTTCTTTCATCAGTAATGTCTCTTAAATCTAATATACCTCTCGGTTGTATGCCATTTACAATCTCATAAAATAAATTTCCAATACTCCTATTCACTAAATTATTATATGCAAACTCTGCTTGTGCCAACACAAAATCCCAATTACTCGATGTGTCTCCAACTAAACATCTCAAAAGATTACCCAAACTTCTATTTAAAACTTCTATTTATCCATCGGTTTGTGGGTGAAATGTAGAACTATATTTCAACTCAGTACCAAACTTTCTCCAAAGAGTCTTCCAAAAGTATCCAACAAATTTACTGTCTCGGTCAGAGATAATACTCCTCGATAATCCATGCAATCTGATAATTTCCTTAAAGAAAAGATATGCTACATGTACTACATCTGATGTCTTTCTACAAGGTATAAAATGTGCCATTTTAGAAAATCTATCCACAACAACAAATATAGAATCATTACCTCTTACTATCTTCGGTAAGCCAAGAACAAAATCTATATTGATGTCAATCCAAGGTTTCTCAGGTACAACAATCGGTGTATACAATCCAGTATTCTGACTTACTCCTTTTGCAACTTGAAAAACTCCACAACTTTTCACAAATTTCTAAACATCTTTATACAACTATGGCCAAAATTATTTCTCCTTAAGAAAATTCAATGTCTTATCAACACCAAAATGTCCAACCAAACCACTACTATGTTTCTCTTTTATAAAATTATTTCTCATTGGTCCTCTCAGTATACACAACTGAATACCTTTAAACAACATACCTCCTTGCATAAAATATCATACCATTTAGTAATCTGTTGATCTTGAATAGGTGCTCTGCACTTTCTCCATGACTCAGAAAAATCAGGATCAAATTCATAAGAATCTCTCATGTCATCAAAGCCTAGAACTCCAATTTTCATCTCAGTCATAAAAGATCTTCTTCTACTCAATGCATCAACAAATCGGTTAGTGACTCCACTCTTATGCTTTATCACAAATGTATAACTCTGTAAATACTCAACCCATTTCATATGTCTCTGATTCAACTTATTCTGACTACCCAAATACTGTAAAGCTTTATAATTGGTATACAACACAAATTTACTCACCATCAAATAATCTCTCCATTTCTTCAGTGCTTGAACAATAGCATAGAATTATTGATCATACACATAATATTTCCTTTTTGCATCATTCAAATTTTCACTAAAGAAAGCAACAGGTTTACCTTCTTGACTCAACATAGCTCCAATTGAACTTCTAGTTTCATCACATTCCACTTGAAATACCTTATTGAAATCAGGCAATGATCCAGCAACTTTCTACTTCAAAGTCTCAAAACTTTTATCAGCTCCATGTGTCCATTTGAATTTTCTTTTGTCTCCTCTCATAGTCTCAGTCATAGCATTACAAATTCAACTGAAATTCCTAATGAACTTTTGGTAAAAACTTGCCAAACCATGAAATGATCTTACCTCACTAGCATTCTCAGGTGTAGGCCAATTCAAAATAGCTTCAACCTTTTCAAGATCCATTTTCAAACCATCAGCTGAAATCACAAATCCAAAATACACAATCTCCTCTTTCATGAATGAACACTTTTTCAGATTTATCAACAACTTTTCTTCTTTCAATCTCTGCAAAACTTGTCTAACATGAAACAAATGTTCTCCTCTGGTCTTACTGAATATTAGAATATCATCAAGATATACAATCATAAACTTACCCAAGAATTTCTTCAAAACTTCATTCATCAACCTCATAAAAGTACTCAGTGCATTAGTTAAACTAAAAGGCATAACCAACCAATCATACAAACCTTCTTTTATCTTGAATGTAGTCTTCCATTCATCACCTTCTCTAATTCTGATATGATGATACCCACTTTTCAAATCAATTTTAGTAAAATACTTTGCTCTAGTCAAACTATCCATTATATCATCCATTTTCAATATAGGAAACCTATACTTCACTGTTATCTTGTTGATTTCTTTGGAATCAATACACATTCACCATTTGCCATTCTTCTTAGGTGCCAATACCATAGGTAATGCACAAGGACTCAAACTTTCTCTGATCAAACCTTTCTATGATAATTCTTGAATCTATTGGTTCAATTCCTGATTCTCGGTAGGTGTCAACCAATGAGGTGCCTTATTTGGTAAACTAGCTCCAGTGATAAGATCCATGCAATGATCAATTATTCTCTTTGGTGACAAACCATCAGGTACATTATCATAAATAATTTCACTATACTCAGTGATTAACTTATCAATCTCCTTAGGGACATTATCCTTTGTTTTCTTACTCAGTTTGTTAGGAATCACAGCAAAACATACATCATTTTTCTTTAAATCCTTAACAAACTTTCTTCCTTCCATCAAGCATACTTTCACAGATGTACAAACATTACTAATAGGTTCTTCCATCAAAGGTAACAAGATTTGTCTTCTCCCATCAACCCAAATAGTATACTTATGCAATCTCCCATCATATATAGCATGTCTATCATATTTCCAAGGTCTACCCAACAAAATATGACAACAATCCATAGGCATGATATCACATAACACCTTATCATAGTATTTTCCAATTTTCAAATTCACATAACATTGTTCACTTACCAAGAGTGCATGCTCATCTTTGATCCATGAAATCTAATAGGGCTTCGGATGTTCCAACCTTTTCAACTGTAACTTTTTGACGATCTCCTCAGATGCCAGATTCTCTAAGCTACCACTGTCAATGATTACCTTCCAAACTTTGTCAAAAACTCTACATCTAGTCTTAAACAAACTTTTCCTTACCGGATCTTCCTTTTTACCTTCATTCCAAAGTGCTCTCCTTACCATCAAGCTATTTTCCTTCTCAGGTTCATTCGGTGACTCTTCTTGCACCAAAGCATTTCTACTGCTACCATCCTTCTTACTTGCATGTGTACACTCAAATGATCTATGTCCTTCTCCACATTTGTAACAAGTTCCTTGGAAACCACCTTTGTTGTAACCACCTCGGTGTTTACTACCTCTACCTCTAGATGAACTTTCACCTTTCCACTTGGTCTTGCCTTTATCTCAAGTTGTCTTTCTAGGTTCAGATCTACTATTTTCACCATGAGATCTACCTCTTCCTCTATGGAATATACCACCTCTACCTCTTTATCTTTTCTCATGTCTCTTATTCAATTTCTCCTCAGCTTTCAATGCAAATTGATAAGCCTCTTCAATGTTCTCCAATTTGACCAAACTGATTTCTTCTTGGATGAAAACTCTCAAACCATTCAGGTTTCTAGCAATTCTTTCCACATCATCTTCATCATGTCCATATCTGATATCTAATATATAGAATTCCTCAGTATATTCCTTTACCGAGCTATCTTTCTGCCTTAAACTTTGCACTCGCCTAACTAGGTTAATCTGATAATCACAAGGTAAGAACTTTCCTTTCAAATTACTCACCATTTTACTCCATACCTTGATTTTGTCTTTGCCTTTCCTCTTTCTATCCAGCTACAAATGTTCCCACCATAAGGATTCATGACTTTTCAACTTTTTTCTTGCAATTTTCACCTTCTTTTCCTCTAGTACATTTTCATACTCAAAATACTTTTCCATCTCAGTGATCCAATCCACCAATTCATCAGAATCCAATTTTCCACCATACTCAAGAGGATTAAAGTGTGGTGTAGGCTTCAGACTGGTCAAAACCTTCAAGAATATTTCCTCACCCTGATCCATCATAGGTGGAGGTTCTACATCACCTTGTTCCACCTCAATTTCATCATCACTAACATCTTCAAGATATCTTCCTCTGATTTGGGTTGTTTCAACAACTTCTAATCTAGCAGCAAGTTGTCTCAACATGTCTATCAATCCTAGATCCACATCTCACCTCCCATGAACCATCATGAAAACCCTTTGCAATTGCAGGTTAGATCGTAATCTGCTACCCCACAACAATTCAACTAGGGCTTCACAAGAAGGAACCTTCAAATCTAGATTCGCAAACCTAGATCCAAATCTAACCTCACTGTGATACCACCTGATGCCAAAGGAGAATGGGAGAGGGGCCAAAGGCACACCCTAACTAGATCCACTTTTCATAACAACATGCGGAAGCAACAATAGACAACAGTGAGAGAGAGAATGCCAAAGCTATGTTATATTATCTTCAAATTGATTCATACATGTCGTGCTGTAAGACCTTCCTAGTTTAGGCCAGATATTACAATCAAATATAGAAGTCCTCAAACATGCGAGGATTTTCCAACAATCTCTAATTCTTCTATCTTCTATCTTCTATCCCCCAAAACTCTCCTTTAAACTCTAACTCAACAACTACATTTATACAAGAGGCTACCGAGCCAAGTCGGCCTTCAAATCCATAATCAACTTAAGGGATGACCAGATCTAGGTCCATAGACTTCCCAATGATGGATACCAACTTTAAATCTATGACCCAAATTAAATGCACTAGTCAACCTCAAAATAAATCCAAAATAAACAACTTGGTAAGCAAGGAAACTGAGCGCCAAACAAGCATCACCGAGCGCCAGAGAGATAACCAACCAATGCCAGTGAATAAAGGAAATCAAGCAACACCAAACCAACTCGATCAAAGTAGGAACTAAGCAACAGAGACAAACTCAAATATTTTTTTGGTGACACAGGATTTCCAAGGACCTGAGATGCTTCTGTATCACCTACCATGAATATACATTTCTTTTCCAAAAGATAGTGTGAGGTGTATTGATCGATTCAATTGATGTATAGTCAATTGTATAGATAAGCGGTCATGTTTGAAAGGTTGATCACAGGTTATGAATCATGATGAGGATATCATTGTGTAAGAACATTTGATTGTGTTTTCTTATCTGGTAAAAGTAATCCATTCTGTCCTCTAAGAGTCATGACTATCATAGATCCACTTCCCAAAATAGGTCGAGGACATGCCCCCAACTAGGTGATGGACTGACTTATTATAGATGAAGAAGGACACCACAATAGACTATGATGAAGACCAAGACAATAGACTAAGCTATGGTGGGGTTTTATTATGGATATATACAGTGAATAGTATGCTATGAATTGGCGATTTTATTATTATATATACATGGTTGGAATGGTGACTGACTAGTCATTTTATTATGGGTATATATAATGAGACGACACGCTAGAAGAATCCTAATAGAGAGAGGATCTAACTTGTCACAAATGGTGCCTATTTCCAGGTTTTCACCACATGTTTTTATTGCAATTTTCTTTTGATTTTTATATTTTTTTATATTTTTTAGTTTTATGAATTTTTTTTTGTGTTTTTGTTTTTATTTTTATACATATCCCTTGCATTGGGATTTCATGCATAGAACATTTTGAGGTGCATACTGTTAAGAGGCTCATCCAAGAGATCTCCCTTAGATGTAGACAAGTGATAAGCCCTGGAGCCATATAGTGTTGTAATCACAAAAGGACCTAACCAGTTGGGTTCAAACTTGCCCTTCTTCTCACGATGCTACTGATTTTTAGGATTCTCACGAAGGACTAGATCACCCACCTGAAAGTCTCTAGGTTTCACTTTACTATTGTACTAACAAGACATCCTCTGTTGATGGACTTTCAAATGATCATAGGCTCTCTAACAGTGTTCATCCAACAATTCTAATTCAGCTAGTCGTGCAACTCTATACTCTTCATCTGGAATTAAATCTTTTAGGGATACACAAAGAGAAGGCAACTTGACCTCGAGGGGTAGAACAACTTCAGAATCATAGACAAGGTAATATGGTGTGGCTCTAGTGGGAGTATGGATGGAAGTGTGATAAGCCCATAAGGTAGGATTCAATTAGACATGCTAGTCACAGCCAGCGTCATTGATAGTATTTTGAAGGATTTTGACAATAGTTTTATTATACGCCTCATCTTGGCCATTACCATGGGGATAAGAAATGGTAGAATAGTGGTGTGTCATGTGGAATTTATCACATAGTTCATCCACGTCCTAATTTTGGAACTACTTTCCATGATCAGTAATAAGATGCATAGGGATACTATATCTACAAATGATATAATCATGGATAAACATGGATATTTTCTTGTCAATGGCAGTGATCAATGGAACAGCTTCAATCCACTTGGTAAAATACTCAGTTGCATTGATAATGTACTTATGGCCAATGGAAGATGGAGGGTGAATTGTGCCCACAAGGTCAAGTCCCCACTAACTAAATGGAAATGTGGTTGTAAAAGGATGGAGCTGTTGGGCTGGTGCATGAATAAGATTCCCATGTATCTGACACTTCTTGCATTTCCTGGAAAAGTGAAAAGAATCTATCTCCATAGTAGGCCAATAGTAACCCATACACATGAGCTTCTTGGCCAAGGAGGGACCACTCAAATGTGTCCCACAAATAACCTCATGAATGTCTCGTAAGGCAGTTTGAGCTTCATCATGTTCAAGACATCGTAAGAGAGTACTGTCAAGACCTCGCCAATACAGGGTGTCAGATATTAGGATATAGCGGGAGGCTTGGCGTAAAAAGGTTCATTTTTTGTTTTGGGATATGTTAGGTGGAATGGTATTGTCTTTCAAATAGGAATATATCTTTTCATAAATCAGGCAATCTTGTCCAATAATATGACATATGATACTTGTATTAGGATCATCGTATGCAGGATAAGTCAAGGATTCCATTAAGAAATAAAAATGGGCCTTTGTATCCTCTGCATCAAATAGAGAAGCAATTATAGCCATGGTGTCTACAGCCTTGTTATCATGTTGTGGAAGTTTCTCAAAGGTGATGATTGAAAAATATTGCTTAAAGTCATCCACCATATGTTTATATGGTCACAACTTGTCATCCTTGGTCTGGTATTCATTATTAACTTGATTGATAATCAACTGAGATTCTCTGTAGACATTCAATTCAATGACTTTCCATTGCATAGCCATCTTCAACCCAATCATCAAATCTTCATACTCAGCTACATTATTGGTACAAGGAAAGAGTAACTTGTAAGACTTTGGTATTTTATATTCTTGCGGTGTAACAAATAGCACTCCAGCTCCCGAACCATGTTGAGTATATAATCCATCAAAGTAAAGCTTCCATGTTTGTGTGGATAATGTCAAGATATGTGCATCTAGAAATTTTGTATGTATAGGTTGATCATTTGTCAATGGTGCCTAAGCTAATTGATCTACAATTACTTGTCCTTTGATGGCCTTCCTATCCAAGTACTCAATATCAAATTCACTAAGTAACATAACCCACTTAGCCAATCTTCCTGTTAATGATGTCTTGCTCAAAAGATATTTCAAAGTATTGATCTTTGTAACAAGCTTGATAGAATGAGACAACATATCATGTCACCATTTCTGGGAAGCAAAGACTACTGCTAGACATGCTCTTTCAATTGGAGAATAGTTTAGTTCATGTCCCACAAGGGTGCGACTGATATAATATATAGCCTTTTCTTTTGCTTCTTGATCCTGTTGGGCTAGAAGAGCACCTAGTGAGACTTTTGTAGCTGAAATGTAGAGCAAGGGTGGCTTGCTTGGAATCGGTGACATAAGAGTAGGAGAATTTGCTAAATATTGCCTGATTTTTGTGAAGGCTTCCTCACACTTATCATCCCACTTGAATAAGATGTCTTTATGTAATAGGTGTTGAAAAGGATGACTTATGTCTACTAATTGAGAATAAATCTTCTGATTGATTGGAGATATCCTTGTAAAGATCTTAACTAACTGATATTTGTAGGTAAAGCCATCTCCATGATTGCCTTAACTTTTTCTGGATCAACTTCTATACCTTTAGCTAAGACAATATAGCCTAACAGTTTGCATGATGTGACCCCGAATGCACACTTCTTTGGATTGAGTCTAATTTGATACTTTTCCATCCAGGTGAATATTCTATCCAGCACTCTTAAATGAGCATCTCTATTTTTTGATTTTACTAGAATATCATCTACATAATCTTCCATAATGGTATGCATCATGTCATGAAAGATTGTGGTCATATCTCTTTGATAAGTTGCACCAGCATTCTTAATCCCAAAAGGCATCACATTCCAATAGTAAGTGCCCCAAGGACATGTAAAAGCAGTCTTCTCTTGGTCTTCAGGTGCAATCTTGATCTGGTTATAGCTAGAAAAACCATCCATTAGAGACAACATCTCATGTCCAGCCATCAAATCAACTATGATATCAATGTTAGGCAATGGGAAGTCATCTTTAGGAAAAGATTTATTGAGATCTCTAAAATCTATACATATCCTGATAGATTTGTATGGCTTTGATACTGGTACAATATTAGAAATCCATTCAGCATAATCAATAGTGCGAATGAATCCAACATCTAGGAGCTTCTTCAATTCTGATTTAACCATAAGTGCAATATGAGGATGCATCTTTCTGAGCTTCTGCTTAACTGGTTTAATTCTCGGTGCAATAGACAAGTGGTGCATAATAAGATTAGGATCTAGTCTAGGCATATCATCATAAGACTAGGAAAAGTTGACTTGTATTTCCTTGAAAAATTGTGAAAAATCTTCTTTCTCCAATTATGTTAAAGATGCTGCCACTTTCAGGATACGTGGGGACTCCTCCATTCCAATGTTGAGAGGAAATGTTGGTTCAATAAGTATTGCATATTTCTCTCAATACATATAATTGGGGAGAGTGTCAATCCTTCCATATTCAGGTGCCTCAGAGAGGTTTTCACCCTCAGATACATCTTTTCTTTTTACTTTTTTAGGATCTAACACTGCCACTGAGTGCTTTTCACCATTAGATCTATTGATTATTTTAATATTTTTATGACTGAAAGGATTGGAACCCTCTCCAAAATAAGCCATGTCATTGAGTTCTATCAGAAATCCTAACTTATGATCCCTTGGTGGTAGACGATCTCTGAGTTGAAGATAATCAATAATTGCATCATCATTATGGAAGACATCAAGTTCTGGATTATTGGGAGAATCCCAATCTATAAGCTCATGATGTACAAGGGGTATCGGATTGTTTGGGTCGATTTCAAATGCTGAGATGGTATTGATAGAGAAGTTGTCAAGGTTTATGATTGTATCAACAAGGTCTATTTCCATACTCTCATCTAAATTGTCTATCACAAGATAATTCTCACTTTCCTCACAATCGCCAAGAGTAGTATTATGCGTTCGGGTTGATTTCAAAGGCTAAGATGCTATTGATAGAGAAGTTGTCAAGGTTTATGATTGTATTAGCAAGGTCTATTTCCATACTCATTTGAATTATCTATCACAAGATAATTCTTATTTTCCTCACAATCGCCAAGAGTAGTATTATGTGGAACTAATCCTAATGGCTCCATCCTTGAACTCTCCCCCTCATGATAATTGTTACTATAGGTATGGATAGTATCAACTCCTATCTCTTCAGTATAGTTAGATAATGAATCACATTCACAATAATTAGAGTCAGAATCATCATCATCATGATCTCTAAGTCTATTAATGATTATTGTTGCTATCCTCTGCTTTTCTAGATCTACATACATACCATGTTTTTGAAACTATAATACAAGAGCCTTAGATGTCTCATGGAAATGTGTGATCTTTGCTTTTCCTTTAGGTTCTTTTGGTCCTTCTCCTTTATAGCCTAATCCTATAGTATCTCTTTGGTAGTTTGGATTTTTTAGAATTGGTTTTATAACTCCTCTCTGCAACCCTATAGGTCCATTGCCTTGGTACCCCATCTTTTGCAACAAAGTATATCCTTTACCATATACATCAGGTGATACATATTCATGTTTCTCATCTTCTTCATTCTTGTGAGGTTTAAGAAAAAGGTTAGCATTACACTCAGTTGCTTCTTGTGATATAGTGCCCCCACTTATAAATGTGTCATAAAAAAGTGTAGAAGGGGGTTCTTATTGTTGTTTGATAATCAAGGATTTTACATATAATCTAGGGGATAAAGGTAACTCTGTGATACAAAAGGTTTGACCCAAAGTGTATTCTGCCATACTTTGTTCTTTTATGTTTATCTTGATCCCATTAGATTTAGAAGTCGATGCTATATTACTCGGATCTATGGGTGGTGTTGTAAAAGATCTAGCACGATTATAGGGTACCAAAGATTTAGGTGTTGTCTTCACCGTGTTGCAATACTGGAAAGCATCTGGATCTCCTTTGATAGTTATTTCTTGACCATTGTGGGGAAATTTAAAACACTAATGATAAGTCGAGGGCACAACTTGCATATAATGAATCCAAGGTCTTCCCAAAAGAATGTTATATGCGAGATCCATATCAAGAACTCAGAAAAGTACATCTTTGACTATAGGACCTACTCTGATAGGAAGGACAATAGATCCCTTGGATGACCACTCTTCTCATCATAAGCTTTAATTATGATTTTCTTCTTTGGATCTACAATGTTTTCAAAAAATCCCAATGCAAAGACTAGTTTCAAAGTGCATATATTCAAGCCAGCTCCTCCATCTATTAGTACTCTTTTAATTTTATGATTTTGTACAAGGACTTCTATATGGAGTGGAGCATTATGTGGTTGATTAATGGCTAGATCATCATGCTCAGTAAAAGAAAGGTAATGTGGAGTTATCAAATGTCCCACCATAGCTTGAAATTGGTCTTGATCTAGATTTGTAGGAACATGAGTTTCTAGGAGAGATTTCTCAAGAATATCCTTATGAGAAGGTGACAGACACAAAATCTCTAATATAGATATTTGGTCTGGTGTTTTCTTCAATTGATCCAAAAGATTGTATTGATTGGAAACATTTGGTGTGGACTTTGGAACATAGATAGACTTGTTTTGAGAGGTGCTCAGCTTAGATGAGACACCTTGAAGAGTAACCTTATATTGGGCTCGAGTTGTAATATTAATTGGTTGACTCTCAGACTTTTCCTTTATAGTAATCACATTAACATAGTATTGAGAAGGATGACATTCAGAAATGTGATTCACATACTTATAAGATGTGGTATTGTAGTTGGCTTGATTATCACCTTTATCATTGGAAGAACTTCCTTTCTCATGTTCGAGAAGTGGATCTTTAAAATCCGTATGTGACTCATTTGAGGTATGTCCATCAACACTAATTTCACCACTTTCAATCAAGTCTTGTATTGCATGTTTAGGTCTTTGACAATCATTGGTTTTGTGACCTTTCCCTCTATGGAATTCAAAATAATTGTTATCATTCCACCAAGAAGGTTTCACCCTAGGGTCAAAATCTCTAGTTCCAGGAAGTGCAATGAGTTTCTTTGTGATCAACTTCCTTAATGCAGATTCAAGAGATTCACCCAAAGGAGTAAAAGTTCTTCTAAGTGTCATAAAAGGTAATCTTGAATTTAATGAATTGTTGTTGGTATTTTCATTTGCACTTTGATTGCTATGGGTAGGTTGAGTAGCATTGGCCTTTCTTGTGAGATTCAAAAGGGGTTGTGTTGGTTTAACATGTCAATTATCAACAATCCCATCATTGACAGTAGTCTTATTTTTGTTCCAAAATTTAGACTTGTCATTGTTGTTGTTGTTGGGATTTGAATTTGAAGATCTAACATTGTCCTTGGAGTAAAGCTTAATCTCACCTTTTCTAACCATAGCTTCCTCAATTTTGATTCCATTTTCTATGAGCTTGTTAAAGTTTGGAGGACATTGCAATTGCAACCTATAGCTCATTTCTTGTGTAAGTTTATGCACAAAGATATCCATCTTTTCTTGCTCAGGAATTATTCATGGCTAATTGGCAAATAATTGATGCCATCTTTGCAAAAAAGTAAGGAAGGGTTCTCCATTCTTTTGTTGTGCATTGCAAAGATCAAGCATAGTGAATTCATGTTTGATGTTATATGAATAATGAGTCACAAACTTATCAATAAGCTCATTGAAAGATTTGATGTCTGGGGGTAGTTTGGAGAACCATTCCATGGCTTTTCCTCCTAAACTACATGTAAATAATCACATAAGATAAGTATCATTATGAGCGACTTCAATACAAGCAGCACAAAACTCACGGATGTGGTCTTGTGGATCCGAATTCCCTTTGTATTTGTCAAATTTAGGTACCTCAAAATGAGGAGGGAATGGAATCATTGATAAATGTTTATCAAAAGGATAAGGACATATATCATCTAAGGAATAATTCTTGGTTGATGATCCAATTTGAATGTCATGGCTTTGTTGTTGAAGCATCTGGATTTGTTTTAGAATGGGATCCAAAGATAATGTAGATCCTTGAGTGTTTTGGGAAGCACTATGTTGTTAAGTATTTTCCTTTGCTCCATGAGCATGTGTCTCTTGAGAACCACTAGGGATTTCTTGACTGTTTGTGATAGGTGGTTCTTTAAGAGTGGAGACATCAAAATCACTTGGTATTTTTTCCCCTTGTTGAGCAAGCATGAGGAAATACATCTCTTTATCCATGTCTAAGAGTCTTTCCATGACATTGTAGAATTTAGCATCTTGCATAGCATCTCTCAACTCCTGATATGTGGGTTCTTCATCTGATGTAAAAATTGAAGTTTTCTTAGGAATTCCAAATGACCAAGGATTTTCCTTTTTTGTCTCCTTCCATCTTGTCTATGGATTCTAAATCAATGATTTGTTTGAGTTTCTAAGATCGAGTTTGAACCATAAAATGTGAAAGATGATGTTGGGATGGAAGATTTTGATGAAAGATTTGGGATATATTTGATTAGATAGATATAGAAGTGAACCTAAATGTGTTGAGAAAAGGATGACAATTTGATAATCTAAGTCTATAGGAGGTATGGAGCTCACTATGATATGACAAAGAGAATCAAAAGATAATAACCTAGGTAAATTTGTTGATTAAGGATGATAAATCCTGATATGATAAACTCACAAAGATCAAATTCTAATAAGGTAATGATTCAACACTAATTGGGAAAAAAATTTGAAGATTTGGAATGATTTGGAGGATTTTTTATGGAAGAAAAATGATGAATTTGGGTGAAAATGGTCAAACTGAAGATCAAAGATCTCTGTAAGTTGAATGTTTTTCCAGAATCACACTGAACACTAAAATGGGTATCTGAAAAAGTAATTTTGAAATTTCCAGGGTCTGTAGAAATGCTCTCTATTGTGTATGTGCAACAACAAATGCGTAGGATAGTCAGGTAAATGTACAGTAAGATAATTTAAATGTGCAACAATTCTAGACTAATGCATTATGACAGTCACAAAGGCATATCACATTTGAACAGATGCACATTAGAAAATGTTAAATGCGCAGTTTCTTATTTTCTAATGATTTTGGCTTGAAATTTTGAATTTTTTTGGTTTTTTGATGGTTTGATTTTTTTTTTTTGGCAAAGTAAAATGCATAAACACACACACAGAAGATAGAAATGATCTAATCTAAATTAATCTAGTATGTATGTATAAACATGCTTACAATCCTAAGGTTGGTAAGGACAATATCTATTGAATCCCCACTTGGGTAATAAAATCCAGCCACACAAATTCAAAGCGGACAACCTAGGAACTTGGAGGCACGGGCTCCTCCTTACAGTAAACTCACTTCTCTGGCACACCAAGTTCTAAATTCAATGGGTCATTACTATTGGAAACTGCAATTGAATCAATTATTGTATTGTCATTGATGTCAAACCTTAACTGGTAAGACTGTTTCTATTTAAGAAAGTACTATATCTATTTGATTGTTGCTAAGGGGATAGGAAAAGTTGGTAATAATAGCACCTAAGGAAAGGTTGAGTTATCTTGATACTTCAATGAGTACTTGATTATGTGGCACAATGATAAGACAATGTAGTGTTTATCTAAGTAAGAATGAAGACTAAACTGGTAGGCTTAACCGAGCAAAAGTGAAGAAATCTAGTCAAAGCTGAGCAATGTTAGTGTCGACTGAGATAGTATATGCTGAGTAAATTCAATGTTAATCGAACATCAGTTAATTGCCAAGGAAGATATTATTAGCTAAGGAAACATTTTTTGAGGTGACCAAGCTTTCTAGTGAAGACCGAGGAGTTGAACACAGTATTGACAAAGGGTCAATATTTTACATTTGAGGGAGAATTCAGATTTCCAACCGACATCGTTGAATTCTTGGATTATGTAAAATGTGTTGACTTTATTTATTGATTGTATAAAAGCATTTAATGCACTATTAAATTTTTTATTGTAAATCTATTAAGAGATCTGAGATATTTCTAGAAGGATAGCCGAAGAACATAAAGTAGGACATATTCGATGAATCTAACCTAACCCTAAGATCTATGAAGGAGATTAAGCAACAAAAGATGTATTGACCTAATAGAGGAAGTATTAAGGAAACCTAAGCTAGAGGTTGAAGAGGAGAGGATGCTGGAAGTATTGTTGATGTTATTGATTGTACAAGCAAAGAAGGCTGAAGGAGAAGTGTTGTGATTTCTTGAAGAGAGTTCTAAGAAGATCAGTGATAGAGATGGTAAAGATTCATAGTCAGTAAGCCAGCATATGTGTATGGAATTGGATCTGATATTTGCAAAGTGAGTTGTATGTTTTTCAGATCAATACTACTACTACTTTCTAACCATTGTATCAATCAAAATCCTTTTAACAAAGGTTGACCTAACAGTCATAGGTATAAATCCTTTGAACCAAGTTGCATTCTAATGGAGTGTATGTAAGTCCTATAACAAGGTGCACTTTTAACAAAGTGGTTTAAATCCTTTAACCGGGTCACACCTGATAGTGTGTTTGTAACCTTTGACAGGGTTGGCTTTTCACCGAGCTCACTTCAGAAGAGTGAACATAATAGTAACATGTTACAAAGTGGTTTTTCCCAAATTGGGTTTCCACTATAAATCCTGGTGTTGATACTTGTGTGAATGTTTTGGTTTGAACTTTTTTGTGTTTTACAAGTTAGATACTATTGGATAAGTGGACTACAATGTTATATGTTTATGTTATGCAATCAGTAATGACCAAGTAGCTATTGGTTATTAGATCTTATTTGTTGAAGAGTTTTAAAGTTTGTTTTATACGTCTGGACCTAAGAACAACTAATTCACCCCCCCTCTCTATTGTTCTAAATCATATTAACATTTGGTATCAGAGCTATTGGTGCTTACAAAGAACAAGTTTGAAGGTAGTACTTGAAGCAAATGATCAGGATGTATAAGAAGGAGGTACCAAAGCAGAATAAGGAGAACTTCCCTACATAGAAAAGCTTGATGAAGGTGCATCTAGCTGGTATTGGTGATTCTGCAAAGTATTATATTGAGCATGATTATGTCACACCTATTGTACCTCTGACTGCCAAGGAAATGAAAGATAAACAAGAGCACAACCAAGCAATGTTGGAGATTGTGCCTGCCTTAAGTTATCCAAAATTTGAAGACATCAAAGACTACAGTAATGCAAAGCAAATGTGGGACACCCTTGCAAACATTTATGGTGGTGACATAAATGTGTTGAGAGCAAAAGTTGAGAGCCTAAGAGGTAAATTTGATGAAATGAGAATGCAAGAAGGTGAGAATATTGCACAATATTGTGGTAGAATAAAAGAAGTTTTAAATGCTATTAGAGGAGCAAATGGAACTATTGATGATGAAACTATAATAGGAAAAGTATTGAGAACTTTGTGTCCTATCTATGCAATCAAAATTTATGCAATTCAGGAATCTAGATGTAACCCTACCAATGCTCTTACTTTGGAAATTTTGTTGATAAGCTTATTGCTTTTGAACTTTCTAACTATGATAACTTCACTATTGGTAATATTGAATCTACTTTTAAGTCACAAATGGTTCTGAGTAAGTCAAAGAAGGAAAAACAAAGATGCATTAGTGAAAGTGAAAGTGAAAGTGACAGCAACACATCTAATGAAGAACTTGAGGATCTAGAAGCTCTTATGGCTAGAAGACTGGAAAGGGGAAAAGGAAAGTACAAAGGTAAACTCCCTATTATATGTTTTTCATGTAATAAAGTTGGTCATATAGCTACTAGATGTCTTGACAGGGATGATAAGGATGAAGAAAGAGACAGTAAGCATAAAAACAAAAGAGAAGATAGAGGTTACCGAAGATACAATGACTACAAAGGAAAAGGTAAGAAATCCTACTATATTGTCGAAGAAGAGACTGACACTGATAGTGATGATTTTGAAATTGAGGTTGTCTATGTTGCAATGAAAGATGAATCTGATGAGGATGAGAAAATTGCATTCATATCTTATGTGAACAAAAATGATAAATGGATTATTGACAGCGGCTATTCACATCATATGACTGGTGACAAGAGTAAGTTTGATACCTTAGATCATTATAAAGGTAGGAGTGTGAAATTTGGTAATGATGCACCATGTCCTGTTAGAGGAAAAGGATTGATTAAGCTGACTGATAAGATCACTTGTGAAAATGTTTATTAGGTTGAGGGTCTTAACTATAATTTGCTAAGTGTTGCACAGCTTAATAGCACTGGCTACCCAGTGGAATTTCATCATAGAAAGGCCAAAATATTTGATGCCACTGGTGAACTAATTGGCAGTGAAGAACAAACTAGAGGTAATTTATTCTATCTAGGCCTATCTGAAGAAATATGCATGATTGCACAACTTGGTGATATTTGGTTATGGCATAAGCGGCTATGTCATGTTAACTTTGATAATCTAGTAGAAATTAGTAAGAAAAAGAAAGTGAGAGGTCTACCTAGATTGAAGAAACCTAAGAATGTAATGTGCAAAGAATGTCAGTTGGGTAAGATGACAAAGTCTAGTTTCAAGAGAAAAACTTTTACTTCTAAGAATATCCTAGATTTGGTTCATACTCACATTTGTGGACCGATGGGTGTACAAAGCTATTGTGGTGCTAGATATTTTATCATCTTTGTTGATGATTATACCAGAATGATGCATGTAATGTTCTTAAAGGAAAAATTTGATGCTTTTCATTTTTTTAAGTGGTATGTGGCTAAGGTTGAAAAAGAGACAGGTAGGAACCTGAAGTGTCTAAGATCCGACCGAGGTGGAGAATTTATATCCAATGAATTTAATCTATTTTGCAATAATAGAGGGATCAAAAGACAAATGTCTACACCTAGAAATCCTCCACATAATGGTATAGTAGAGAGAAGGAACAGATCTATTTTGGATTATGCAAGGACATTAATGATTGAAAAGAATGTTGCACAAAAGTATTGGAAAGAAGTTGTAAGTACAACTATTTATACTCTTAACGGAGTACAGATCAAAAAAGGTACAAATCTGACACCTTATGAGTTGTGGCATGGGTATGCACCTAATGTAAAGTACTTTAAAATTTTTGGAAGTAAATGCTACATATTAAAGGACAGTAGAAATGGAAAATTTTATGCTAAAAGTGATGATAGTATATTCCTAGGCTATTCCACAAAAATTAAAGCTTATATAAGTGTTTGAACTCTAACACTAACAAAATTGTGGAAAGTGTGAATGTCAAAGTTGATGAGTATGCAGAGAAAAATGAAGCTGATGGTAAAAGAGAACCAGAAGATTATAGATCTTTTGTGTATATAGAGGAAGGAGAAGCAAGTGACAGACTTGCACCTGATGCTGAGTCTCGGGTAAGCAATGCCAAGCATCAAGAAAACAATACCGAGAGAGAAGAAGAACGTATCGAACGACAGGAAAAAGATGCTAAGCATCAGGGAGAGGTCTGAGCATTCAAAAGCTGAATCTAACAATCTTGTTGGTGAACCTGATAAACAAAATGAAAGGAGAGCAGAAACTATTCTAGCATAATATGTAAGGAGACATCACAAGCCTGAATAGATTATTGGAGATAAAGATACTGGAATTCAAACCAGAAGCAAGGCAAGAGATCCAACATGTTTACTATGTGAATTTGAGCCTAAGACAACAAAGGAGGCATTCGAAACTGAAGACTGGATAGAAGCAATGAATGAAGAGATAGACTAGATAGAGAAGAATGATACCTGGACTTTGGTGTCAAGACCAGAAAATAAGAATGTCATTGGGACAAAGTGGGTATTTCGTAATAAGCTGAATGAGCATGGTCATATCACAAGAAACGAAGCTAGGCTGGTATGCAAAGGCTACACATAAGAAGAAGGAATAGATTATGGGGAGACATTTGCCCCTGTAGCTAGATTGGAAGGAGTAAGAACTCTGCTTGCATATGCTGCCTATAAAGATTTCAAGGTATACCAAATGGATGTTAAGCCTACATTTTTAAATGGTTTATTAGAAGAAGAAGTGTATATTGAATAGCCAAAAGGATTTGTTGATCCAAACAAAAGACACATGGTTTTCAAACTGAATAAAGCATTGTATGGACTAAAGCAAGCTCCCAGAGCAAGGTATGAGAGACTGCACAACTACCTAATATAGATTGGATTCTCAAGGAAAAATGACACAAGCAATTTGTACATGAAAGATGAAGAAGGTAAAGGAATCTTGTTAGCTAATATCTTTGTAGATGATATTATATTTGGTGGACAAGATGCCTTGTGTAAAAAAATTTCAAATGAAATGCAAACTGAATTTGAAATGAGTATGTTTGGGGAGATCAAATTTTTTGTTGGTTTACAAGTATATCAAATGGAGAAAGGAATTTTCATCACCCAGTCTAAATATGTTCATGAGATATTGAAAACCTTTGGTATGGAAGATTCAAGGCCAGTAAGTACTTCCATGGCTACTATACAAAAGTTGTCTAAAAATGATGATGATGTAGAAGTTAACTAGACTTTATATAGATCTATGATTGGAAAGCTATAGTATGTTGTACATAGTAGACCAAATATTGCATTAGTTGTTGGGATTGTGGAAAGATTCTCTGCCAATCCTAAGGAAACTCACATGATAGCTATTAAAAGAATAATGAGATATTTGAAAGGGACTGCTGACTATGGATTGTACTACAAGAAGCATGAGAAGTTTGAACTGAGAGTGTATACAGATGTTGATTGGGCACAAAATGTAGATGACAGAAAGAGAACTAGTGGTGGAGCTTTCTTTCATGGACAAAAATTAGTTTCCTGGACAATCAAGAAATAAAATTGCATTTTCCAATCTACTATTGAAGCCGAGTATGTGGCTGCAGCTGTGAACTGTTCAAATTTGATATGGATAAAGCAATTGTTGGTAGGCATGAAAGAAGAAATCATTGAACTAGTTGTCATTTTCTGTGACAACACAAGTGCTATCAACATATCTAAGAATCTAGTGATGCACACAAAGACCAAACACATTGCCGTCAAGTATCATTACTTGAGAGAAGTGGTACAAGATAAAGAGGTCTGAATGGAATATGTGAATACAAAAGGAACAACTAGCAGACATATTCACTAAGGCTTTACCTAAAGAAGCTCATGAATACCCAAGAAGTCAATTAGGGGTCCTTCCCCTAACTGAGGCTGCCTAGTCAAGCTAGGAGCACTGCATCAAATGTGCTGCAAAGAGTATCTAACAAGTTGATGCAGAGACAGGTCACACTTTAGAAGTAGCCTAGAGTTGTGAAAAGCATAGTAAAGCAAAGAATCAGTCATAAGAAAAGATGATAGAGGGAGAAATATTGTTACTGAACTGAAAAGATGATATCTACATCTGCAGGATGTATGTTTTAGCTGTTGCTTTGGCATTTTTGTCAAAGAGGGAGATGATCACAAATGAATACACAGAATAAAATTTTCATGGAAGATCAAGTAAGAGGGAGAAATTCAGTGGATGGTCATACAAGCATGGCTAATTGATTCTATATCAAAATGAAGCTAAGGATATTATAAATATTTATGATGGTAAGATAAGTTTTGGATTGGTTGGTAATTCATGTGATATTCATATGGTGTTGCCATCAATGCCAAAGAGGGAGATTGTTGGAAATAGCAATTGAAGCAATTATTGTATTGTCATTGATGTCAAACCTTAACTAGTAAGACTATTGCTATTTAAGAAAGCACTATATATATTTGATTGTTGCTAAGGGGATAGGAAAGGTTGGTAACAATAGCACCTAAGGAAAGGTTGAGTTATCTTGATACTTCACTAAGTACTTGATTATGTGGCACAATGATAAGACAATGTAGTGTTTATCTAAGTAAGAATGAAGACTAAACTGGTAGGCTTAACTGAGAAAAAGTGAAGAAATCTAGTTTAAGCCGAGTGATGTTAGTGTCGACCGAGCTAGTATATGTCGAGTAAATTCAGTGTTGATCGAACATCAATTAATTGTCGAGGAAGACAGTTTTAGCTGAGGAAATAGTTTTTGAGGTGACCGAGCTTTCTAGTGAAGATTGAGGAGTTGAACATAGTATTGACCAAGCGTCAGTATTTTACATTTGAGGGAGAATTTAGATTTCCAGCCGACATCGTTGAATTCTTGGATTATGTAAAATGTGTTGACTTTATTTATTGATTGTATGAAAGCATTTCATTCACTGTAAAATGTTTTATTGTAAATCTATTAAGAGAACTAAGATATTTCTAGAAGGATAGCTGAAGAACATAAAGTAGGATGGATTCAATGAATCTGATCTAACCCTAAGATCTACGAAGGAGATTAAGCAGCAAAAGATGTATTGACCTAATATAGGAAGTATTAAGGAAACCTAAGCTAGAGGTTGAAGAAGAGAGGATGTTGGAAGTATTGTTGATGTTATTGATTGTACAAGCAGAGAAGGCTGAAGGAGAAGTGTTGTGATTTCTTAAAGAGAGTTCTGAGCAGATCAGTAATAGAGATGGTAAAGATTCACAGTCAGTAAGCCAGCATATGTGTATGGAATTGGATCTAATATTTGCAAAGTGAGTTGTATGTTTTTCATATCAATACTACTACTACTTTCTAACCATTGTATCAGTCAAAATCCTTTTAATAGAGGTTGACCTAACAGTCATAGGTATAAATCCTTTGAACCAGGTTGCATTCTAATGGAGTGTATGTAAGTCCTATAACAAGGTGCACTTTTAACAGAGTGGTTTAAATCATTTAACCGGGTCACACCTGACAGTGTGTTTGTAACCTTTGACAAGGTTGGCTTTTCACCGAGCTCACTTCAGAAGAGTGAACATAATAGTAACATGTTACAAAGTGGTTTTTCCCAAATTAGGTTTCCACTATAAATCCCGGTGTTGATACTTGTGTGAATTCTTTGGTTTGAACATTTTTGTGTTTTACAAGTTAGATACTATTGGATAAGTGGACTACACTATTATATATTTCTATTATGCAATAAGTAATGACCGAGTAGCTGTTGGTTATTAGATCTAATTTGTTGAAGAGTTTTAAAGTTTGTTTTATACATCTGGACCTAAGAACAACTAATTCACCCCCCCCCCCCTCTCTGTTGTTCTAAATCATATTAACAATTACTTCCCAAAGAGCTTCTATCTCTACTATGAACCGTGAGTAATGTGGGGCATCTTCACGAGCTTGGGTAACCCCTTGAGCCAACAAATAGAGGGTTTTTGGCCACTAAACAAAATTTTGTAGTAAGGACATCTGTTTAGGTGGTTGTGATCAAGTCATTTTCCCAATTAAGGGGGCTCTCCCAATCCTTCCAAAGTAATATTTTCACCTTAACAATGTAGGGACTTTAATGCACCATAAAGGTTCTAGAGGAGATTTTGGTTACCACAACAAATTCACACATGTCCATTGTGAGACTAATCATAATGGCATTTTTTATATACCAGTTTGGAAGGGCTTGGCTTTAGCCTGTTACCGGTTGGGTCATTCCTTGCGGTGAGTACCTCTTTTCCCACCAAAGACCACCCTCTAAAGATTATAACAGTTTCTCTTACACCCAAGATCCATGAATGGTGAGGGGAGAGGATACATTGTTATAACCTTGGGATTACAAAAAGATTCTAAAAGCAAGACACAACAAATAGATAATCTACTCTAAAGAAGACAGAGAAAATAGAAATGCATGTTGTATTTTAAGCCCAAACAAAGATTATTGTTTATTTTGCAAACCCCTAGGAACCTACAAGTAAACTTGTCAAAAATTTAATAATGGGGCCTTCATATTTTTGACCTACAAAATAGCCTAAGATCTACAAGAATGAACAAAAACCTATTAGGATGATTAGCTAAAACTAAAATGATTAATAAAATGAATTTAACAGCTAATAATGATGAATGCGCAGAAACAGAGAATGGATGTGCATAGATAGAAAACTAATGTGCAAAAACTATATATGCGCAATAACAGTGTATGAAAGCGCAGGATTATGGAATGCAAGCACAACTTTAATAGATGGGTAGCAAAAATATATGAAAGTGCAGAAGTGTAGAACCTTTGCATAGAGAAAATGGAATGCAGAATGAATGTGCAGCAGAAATCAATATATGTGCAGCAATCAAGAATGAATGCGTAGAAATAGCCTGTAGAAATATGCACATGGAAAACTAAAAAAATAGAATGTCAAAAATGTGGGGTGGGCCCCATGGTGGGTGCAAAAAACATATGCAAAATATATGTAAACTATTCTAAATGAAATATTAACTAAAACAAACTAATAAATCAATCTAATTAGCAAACAACAATGAAGAATACAATTAAAATGAAGCTAAAACAAAGCTTTACCTTCACCTACCATGTAGCTTGTCTCTATTGGCCTCCTAGCCTTGATTCCTTGGATGTTTTGATCTCTCAAAATTTCCAATTTGAAGCTCCTTGCCCAAGATGTCACCAAAGTGTGGAGATTGAGTGAATTGTGTGCAAAATGGCTTAAAAGCTTTATTATGCAACTAATGGATGAAATGCAAGTGATATGAAAATGGCTTGGATGCTTGAAGATTTGGATGCTTTGGATGCTTAAAATCACTATTTCTTGATTGCCTATTGCTTGATTACCTATTAGCTATTAGCTCACAAAGGGAAAATGAGGCTCCTTTTATAGATTTTTGGAGGACAAACCTAGGTGGCACAATCCAAGGGTGGAGATTGAAAGGTGGAAGATCCTAGGGCTAGGATTGACTTGGTTGAAGGGGTTGAGAGAAAGGATATAGTTGGAATGTGAGAGGAAGAATAGGGAGGATGTTCCTCCTACATTGACATGGAAGAGAAGATGGAGGAAGGGAAAGACACATGTCAAGTGTCTCACAAAGACCAATGAGAGGAAGAAGGGAGGACTTTTTCCTCATGAGGACTCTTGGCACAAGTGTCCCATGAGTCACCTTGAACTCCTTGAGGTGGCTTGAGAAGCTCCTTAGGAATAGGGATAGCCTCTTGACTTAGTGTAGGGGAAGACATGTGGTCATGAGACCAAGTCTTATGAAGCCACATAGCCCTTAGGAATAGGACATGTGTGGGTGAGGATAATGAGTATTTAATAATTAATAATAATTAATTATTTTAGCCAAGGTAATGTGTCAAGTGACAAGATGGATGAGGTGGACTAGGAGACTTAGTCATATTTAGTGATTATGTTAATTGATTAAATCACTTAAATAGGACTATTTAGAAGACTTAGGATAGGAGAATAAACTATAGTGAATCTATCACATAAATTGAATAATTTATCTAATAAATAAAGGAATAAATATTAATTAAATAATAAATATTTAATTAATTCATCAATTCAATATTAATTAAATAATAAATATTTAATTAATTAATGAAGTCACTTTTTAGTGTATACAGGTAACAACAACAAGCATCCTCCAACATCGCTACAAGAATGTCAGAATCTCAAATGATAAAAGAAAACACTACCACCCAACCTCATGGAACCAGAGGTCGATTCCCACTATGTTGAGGAGATAACAAAAAACCCCACTCATATAACAAACTCAATCAAAGATAACTAAGCAAAGGACCCGAAGGCTTTCTAACTCAAGGTATCAGCAACTAAAGATAAATAAACATCAAATAACCAACACGTACCAAAACACCAAATACCATAATATCAAAAATGTACATAAACACCAAATAAAACAAAATAAACCACCAGGTAATAATGAGACAACAAGGATACAACACTAGAGGAAAATGCAGAAACTATGTAGGAGCCTTAGGCTACATACTATGAGAGTGTCATCACATGAAAAACTACTTGAGTTACCCTGGACTAGTGTCTCTTGACCCTGAACCCTCAAGCATTTATCAGGTTGAGTTACCCTGGATTGGCCACTTTGGACCCCAGACCCTCAACATGACCCATGCAGAATAGGAATACCCTCTCATGAATACAAGGAGTTCTAATCATACCTACTCTTTAGGTATCATCTCATTCCCATCCTTAGCCTATACAAGCACTCAAGGCATGGGTGAGGCATCAATGATCAATCTTGTATTTAATGTTATCCCCAAGTTTTATTATTAGGTTATCACTTGTTAATTAGCTTACGATAGGTTACCCTAGTATTAGCCTCTTTGGGCCTCGGACCCCTATTGTAAGCCACTCCTCTAAAATGCACCTATTTAACCTCCCCTAGGCTCACAATCAAAGAATAACCACATAGGTTCTAAAATAATAATATAATCAAATCTCAGTCCATAAAAGACATTAGGGACATGCACTAGCCCTAAATCAAAACATCATAAAAAGTACACCTAAAACATATGTGCAACCATAAATATGCAATCTTAAAAATAGTTCCTAGATAAAACATTAACAAAACTCCAAGCGAACTCAATCCCTTCCTGAATCCTCTAGTTTAAACAACTTTAAAAAAATGCTATAAAATATCATCACATCAGGCTACAAGGGCATGAATGAATAAATCACCAACACAGTTATCAAAAGAACGAATATATTCATTTACTAAATATCCAATTAGGTTGTATAATAACCCAATTTTACACCTACAAGATTTAGTGTGTTGATATTGAGATTAATATCCATATATAATAACTAAAATGTCTCCACATAAAATATGAGTCCAACATCTTAAAGCAACAATAAAAATCTAGTGAACAATAATTAGTATAACTTATCGTAAAATCACAAAGTTGTGCCATGTTTCAAGCTAACTTATCAACACAATTGAATTTGAGTATTTCTAACTAAAAATTAAATTTTTCAAACATATGGTCTAGCTAGATTCATTAGATAACTCATTCAACTTTTCCAATTGGAAATATCTATTAAATGCATGTTTTATACCAATTTGGGTCCAATTACCAAATAAATGAAATTATTTCAAAAAAGTGATGTTTCAATAACTCCTCTTTTTAATTATATTTTTTTTTAAATATAAAAATACCCTTTTGTAGAGCTCAGAGTCGAGATTATTATCATATAAGTTTTATAGTATTTTGATTAGATCTAATATATTATAATTTCAAAATATTGCAAGTAGCTATTTTAACAATCAAGAAGATGTTGCTTCAAATAAAGAAAAAAAATAGTAAGTCATATAAAAAAAATGAAAATTTATATTTAATACTAGAAGAGGGAGTCCTCTTCAAGAATATATAATTTTTTTTCTGAATGGTGTAGATTTGATAGGGGAAATTTAATGGGAGATGAAAATTGCCAATTTCGGATAAGTTCGAATTTGAGTAGTTATATAAGAGAAAATATACATAAAGTACCAATCTTTCTTCTTTTTTGCACTAGCTATACATGTCATCTAAAACATATTTTAAAATCAAACGAAAAAAATATTATTTGTATATTTTTTTTGGTGGGAATTGGACCCTAAATTTTTTAGCATTTTTCAACAACTGAAAAATAGACTTCAAAAATTAAAAAACTATGTCAATTCTTGTTCAATTTTTAAAAAAAATATAATAGGAATTGTGTACTAGATTAAGTACCTTCATAGGGTTAGTGTCTTCAATAAATCACAATAACAAGTAAATAACCACAATAAGAAATTTAACTAAGCAAATTTAAAGAAGATTGAGCACTCTATGGCTCTCTAATTAGGGATGCTAATTATGAGCTCTTAGCAAGCTCTCACTAGTGACAGTCCTAATATGAGAAATGAATGATAAACAAGCTAAAACAATTAATTCCCAAAAGAAATTAGCCTAATTAGCTCCTAGATTTGCCTTTCTAACTTAAAATTGCAAGAGGTTTGATGCTTCTCAAAAATTGTGGATGAATAATGCTTCAATTATGCCTTCATTTTATATATTTTGGCAAGGCTAGGGGGTTTAATTGATTTGATCATGATTAGGTGAGGGTTAAGTACATGGTTCCACCTTTGGAGACCATTTAAATATTTGGTCCTCAAAGCTTGGGACCAAAGGACAAAATGAGTGGACAAGATGCATCCTTCAAGTGAGTAATTGAGATTTGATTTACGCTTGATCCATGTGAGCTCAATCCTTAAATGCTATTGGTTGATGAATTTTTCTCTCATTTGGTGGTTGAGGGAAAATAGGATTTAATTAATTAAATTTAGTTAATATTTTTAGCCATGTGTACCCCTTGAATGGGTTGATTTGATTTAAATGAACTATGTAATTAATTAGATTAATTACATAATTGATTGATTTATCATGCTTTATCTTATTTAAATTGAATTTATGGCTTTTGTTTTTTAATTAAATTTGATTTATGACTTGATTGCAATTTTGCTTTGATAATAGCTCGATTTGATTTAATTGCTTTGATTTTTGCCTTAGTTATTCACTTGATTGATCTTGTCCAATTTTAGGCGATTACAAATGCCCCTCTTTGAGTTGATATGCGAAGCGTGTCGATTCAAAGAATGTCCTAATCATTCTTGATATGAAGTCTTGATTCAATTAATGATCAATTGTGATGTTTGATAGAAGATGCAGATACTGATGATAGGATCGATACAGTTTGATTTGATTTGATGTCCCGATGGTCGATTTGATGATGAATTATTCGATATGGTACCTATTTTGATATGATTCGATATTTGATGCCCCTTTTGATTAATAAATGAAAAAATTTATGATAAAATATTATGCTTTGATTTGATGGTCATGCCCCTAATTTGCTGATACTAATGGCGTTCCTGATTATCCAAGTGTATGCCCCCTTGAAAATGAAATGAAATTTGATAGTTGTTTGAAAAAGTTGACAGTTTAGGTCATTTTTACGTAAATTAGGTCAATTTGTAATGAATTTTGATTTTATTTCTGATAATGTATTCACACTTGTTTGATGACAAATGCGTTTAATTTGGCTGAATTGGTGTAAAATTTGGATTCCTACTCATTTTCTGGTCAAAGATGCCCTTTTTAGGTCAAAGTGGCCTATATATAGGGGTAAAAGTTATTTTTACTATTCATTTTTACCCTCTCATTTGACTTTTTCTCTCTGACCCCTTGGAGCTTTTTGACAATGGTTATCTTGATTTGCAAGCACCGGTTTGAGCGAGGGCATTGATACCTGTGGCCACCTGGCTATGGACCTCCGATATGTACCCCGACAACTTGCTTTGTCAATTTAATGCATTTTAATTTGAAATTTTTGGATTTTTGCTAGAAAAAAACCTTTTTTTTTTCTTTTTAAATAGCGCATTTAATCATTTTAATAGCACGTACAATCATGTTTTAGCACTTCCACAGTTTTCCACAGTGCATCCACAATTTTAAGTTGCACGTACACATGGTTGAATTAGGGCTCTTTTCGCTTTTAAATTTCTATGTTGCATGTATAAAATTTAGTGCACTTTTGATTTGTTTAGTAGCACGTACAGGTAATTTTTGTAGTGCGTACTAGTTCTTTTAGCATGTACACATTAAAACAATGTGTTTACCAATTTCTCCAGTGCATTCACCATTAAAAATTGCACTTTTTCCTTTTAGCACATTTAATCGTTGAAATAGCGCTTTTACCCTATTTGGTTAAAAATGCAAACTACTAAGTCATTTTTCTAAACTGTCAAGTGTCGTCAATCAATCAATTAGCTTAGGTAACAAGCCTAATTTGGTAGCAAGTCATAGGATGTCAGTTTGAGTTAATTTATTTTAAATTTTTTATTGTCAATCTTGATTTAGATGGTGGGTGATGATAAATTTTCTCTCCTCTCTGAATAGGATCTGGAAAATTGATTGTGGTTTGATCATTTTTAAATGTTTAGTTGACTTAGGATGATTCAAAATATAATGAATTCAAATACTGATGTGTTTAACTTTCTTTTTGCAAGCCGAGCTTAAGTCGATCACCGTTAGAGGCTTGTATCCTATGCCCTTTTAGATGATAGATGACTTGAGCGGTCTAGATCGCCAACTGATTGGTAGATGTGCACTTTCCTTTCTTCTTGTTCTTCCTCGATTCTACGTGAATCAGGGCCTGATTACAGCTATGGCAGAGCGGTGGCACTCTTACCATAACACTTTTCATTTGCCCATGGGAGAGATGATGATCACTCTCCAGGATGTTTATCACATCCTCCGCATCCCCACCCATGGAGAACTGATTTACTATGATCAGGTGTACGATGGGATGGCTTGTAGGTGGGCATTTTAGGAGCCGACCATTGGTGATGACTCCATCCAGTGGGCTCATTTCTCTTCTTTTTTGATTCTTCCTGTTGTGTTGGGCACTTTGATTGGTGGCTTCCTCATCCTTGGCCATCAAGGACATGGTTTTGCAATTGGTTGGGGGTGCATCCTTGAGGATATGATCACCCAGCCATGATGATTTGATTGGGGCACTTTTGTATTAGCCTAGTTATACCATGAGCTGCACTCTGTTGTGTATCGTCGCGGGGTGACTCTTTCTACAAGGGTCATTTTGTTACAGTTGTGGACCTAGGAGCATATCCCTGTGACTAGATGAATTTTTGTATGACATCATAATCTACACTAGCCTTTCACATGGATGTATGAGGGGACGGTTGTCTAGGCCCACTTGGGCAAGCTTGATTACTGGCATCATGTTATTGATGATGTAGATTAGGTCATATGGCATCTGTATATAGGTTGTGAGGCATGGCCAGAGGATGTGTCAGAGCTACCCTTCATGTGTACACCTCGGTGGATGATAGGACGCACTCCACTGATTATAGAGTCATTTTGTTTCCTGAGGGTGTTACAATAGTATGGTCGCACACAGGGCATGCCATAGGGATTAGCGATGTATGCCCAAATACAAGTGGAGAGGTCACTTTGGGGGCCATAGATTGACTACCGTACTGCTCATCAAGAGGTACTGCAGTTGGGCCACCTTCCTTGGGATATGAGATATCATGTCATAGATGTCGGCATGATAGATGATTATGTTAATTGGTTCACTTGGAACCCATTTCTAAGATTCATAGATATGATAGAGTGAGTGCCTGGCATAGAGGAGGAGTCTGATGATGATGGTGGGGATGGGGATGGAGGTGGGGGATGGAGATGAGGTCATCGGGGATGATAGGGAAGAAGAGTGGTCAGAGGAGGTAGAGTGGTGATCCTCTTGATTATTGTTGTGCCCATTCCTCCTAGGGGTGGTTTTTGGATGAGGGGTGGTCAGGTATGAGTCTATGGTGGTGGTGTGGATAGGGCTTTACATCAAGTTGTTTTGGATAGAGTGGCCAAATGGGGCCAACATAGAGTTAGATATCATAGGTAGGTTGGTGCTCAGGTAGCAGCACATGTGGATGCTCAGGCTGCTCAGATTTTATTAGATCAGGCATAGGGTATACCAGCACCTCCATAGGTCATGCCACAGGTTATTCCATAGGCTCCCTTGGTACAAGCTCCTGCTTCTTCTTCTATGCCATCTTCTTCTTCTTTCATTCCCTCTTTGTCCATTCCATCTTCTTATATGTCATCTTCTTCCATTCCATCATTTTCCATGGCTCCACCTCCACAAGCTCCTCCCTCATAGGATCCTACTATAGAGTCTCCAGCATTTACTTTAGATGTTCGGGCTTTATAGTTAGATGTATCATAGATCAGGCAATAGGTCATTCATCTTGGTAGCATGATGCAGGCATTTATGGCTGCCATGAGTTAGCACGGGCTACAGGCTAGTTCCAGCAGACCTCCAAATAGTGATCATGGTCCTAATTGTGGTCTTGATGGTGTCAATGGTGCTAGTGGTTTGACCAGTTGACTGTTCTTTTTGAGATGATATATATTCTTTCATTTATTGATGTATATGATGATCCATTTTTTATCTTGAGACATTGGACTCCATTTCTATTCTTTGATTAGTTGATGTTCTTTATTCTATGCTTTGATACTTGTTAATACTCTGATGGACTTTGATTTCCCGATGTTTATTGCTTTGATGTTGATACCATGGACTTTGATACTTAGTTGAGAGATTTACTTTATGTGATGTCATTATGTGTTGGACTTCATTTTACAGGTGTTTTACTATGATATGCAGATCTCTATGATGCTATCTCTTACATGCTTTCTTTTTATTCATTTTCAAATGCAGTTGATGATATGGATGCACATGTTCTATTTATTCTTAAATGGTTGTCTTAGGTATGGCATAGAATAGGTGAATGTATGTGATATGGATTTAATGATTTATAATGATTTATGATATATGATGTTTTATGGATGCAAATGATACATAAATGTGTTGTATGATGATGTAATGAATTAATGATTAATGTGATGTAATGGTATTTATGGTAGTCAAATGTGGTGCAATATGTGATGTACCTATATGATGTAATGAATGAATATTGATATCTAATGATTAATGATTTATATGACGCTAATTTTATAAATACTATATGGGTGAATGATGTTGATGAATGTAAATGCAATGATGGCGATGTATAGATTTAGATGAGTAATGAAATGTGCAATGTTTTTTAATGAACTAAATTGAATGCAATTAAAATATTATAATGATGAAATGAAGTTTATTTTAATAAGATGATTTAATGAATGTAATGAATATTACCTAATGGATTATAATCATAAATGAGTTTAATGTTTTAATATGAAAGATTTCTTAAAATGAATGCACACTAAATGAGACAGATCTTAAAATGAATGCAAACTAATGTGATAAACTTAGGAAAAAAAAGTCCTAAATGAATGCAAGATAACATGAATCTAACAAATGCAAGTGAACTAATGCAATGCACTCTTGTTTTTTATTTTGGATTTCCAACACACTCAATCACATATAGTTTTTGATGTTCATTTGATTTTTGATTTAATTTCACCCCCTTTCTATTTTTCTCTTGCAAATTTGTTTTTGAAGCTAAGAAAGGTAAATAATTTTAAATGCATTTAATCTAGGATGTATGCAACTAAATGTCACTATTCAAAAATTTAGAGCTTATATTCATCATCGAGCGATTTTTGGAAATCCAAAATTAGTACAACCTTCACTAGTTCAACCATGATGATATGAATACCTTTTTCACCTCTTACGTTGCTTTTCCATCCTTTGGTACAACTATCACTGATTGAAGTCAATCATGAGAGTATGAATACCGATTTTGTCAAAATCTATGTTGCAAGTGGATTTTGGTATTATGATATTTAACATCAAAATATCCAAGGTATCCTTTTGCGTAAACAAACAAAGATCTTAGTTTCATCATATGTACAAGTCCTCGATGATTCTTTGATGATCACGTCCTTAGACAAATAATACATACTTTAAAACTTTGATCTTAAGACAGTCATTCTAAAATCAATAAAATATCATGCTTTCATCATAGCTAGTCTAGTTTAAAAAGTTTCATCGATTCACTAGAAAGACATGATTTCATCAATCAAGTCAACACTTTAGAAAAGGTTTGCACTATTTTTCAAATCCATATTTCAAGTATAGTTCCATCCATTTCATACTTTTAATCTTGATAAAGATAAGGTCTTGTGAGATTTTCGATCAAATTTTGCGTTTGGTTGAACATTGGATTAAGATTAGGATTTGATTGAGTGTTTCACTTGTTCTTTGATGAATTGATTTGGTTTCTCATTCAAGTTTTCTTTTGATGAATCATTCCTCCTTTAGAGTAGATTTCCCCCAGTTTGATGTGATTATGTTTGTGGGACTTGGGACAATTTACAGATTAGGTGACCAAAATCTTTAGGTACTCATAAATGCAACTGTGGGGTTTTATTATGCAATATATACAAATGCTGGTGAATGCAATATTTACAAGGATGACCACTAGGTATGAGACTGACTTGGACTTCCAATAGTGCCTGTTTACTAGGTTTTCACTGATTGGATGGATTTGCTTTCTTTTTCTATTTTTTCAAGCTTTTTCCTTTTTTGGCTACCAAGGTACCTATTTGCTAGGTTTTCACCAAGGTGCGTTTTTCATATTTTTATTTTTTTGTATTTTCTCTTTTTTCAAATTTTTTAATCTTTTTTTATTTTTTATTTTTTATTTTTTTTCATATTATCAAGGCGCCTATTTGCTAGGTTTTCACCAAGACAACATCTTATTAAGGATCTTTTTTTAATGTTTTTGGCTTTCTTCATGCTCAATTTCCCACTATTTTTTTATCTTTTCTGCATTTCTGATTTGTTTGCTCTTTTCTATTTTTCAATGTTTTTGGTATTTTCAGGATCTCTTTTGACTATATACAATAAATAAGATTCTTTCTCATCTGATATTTTTGATACTCTTTTTCTCTATCCCTCTTCAGTTGCTTCAAGTGTAGAACCTTTTCAAATGTATACTGTTTATTGGCTCTTGCAACTCCTCTCCTTCACAATCAACTAGTTTGTAAGTGCCAGTGCCAAAAGATGAAGTGATCACAAAGGGTCCTAACCAATTTGCTTCCCATTTTCCTTTCTTCTCCCTTTCTGCTTTATTCTTGGGATTTTCTTGCAATACTAAGTCACCTATTTGAAATTTCCTTGGTTTGATATGTTTGTTATAATTTTTGGTCATTTGATTCTGATACACTTTTAACTAATCAAAATCTTGTTATTGTCTTTCATCTAGCAATTCTAGTTCATGCAACCTAGCAACTCTATAATCTACTTCACTTAATAACCCATGTAATGAGACCCTTAAGGATGGAATTTCTACCTCCAAAGGTAAAACTGCTTCTGCTCCATAGACTAGGGAAAATGGGGTAGCTCATGTTAGCATTCTAATGGTCATTATATAAGCCCATAGAGTAGGGTTTATTTGAATGTGCCAGTCTCTGCTTGAATTATCCATAGTTATCTTCAATATCTTCAAGATGTTCTTGTTTGTAGCTTCTGCTTGCCCATTACCTTGGGGGTAATATATTGAAGATGAGTGATGTATCATGTGGAATTTTTTACATTGTTTTTTTACATCCTTATTTTTGAAATGTTTTGCATTGTCTGTTATGATGGCATGAGGAACACCATATCTACAGATTATGTGATTTAATATGAACAAGGATATATGCTTTCCTATGGCAGTGGATAAGGGTATATCTTCCACCCATTTGGTAAAATATTTTATTGTAGTAATGATGAATTTATGACCATTTGAAGATGGTGGATAAATCATCCCTATTAAGTCCAAACCCCATTGATAAAAGGGCCAAGGTTTTGTCATAGGATGAAGCTCTTGTGCTAGTACGTGGACCAAGTTCCCATGATATTGACACTTACGACAAGTTTTTGCAAAGTGACAAGCATCCTTTTCCATTGAAGGCCAAAAATATCCTATCCTAAGAAGTTTCTTAGCTATGGTTAAACCATTCAAATGTGACCCACAAATCCCCTCATGAATTTCTTGTAAGGCTATGTTTGATTCCTCTTTTTCTAGACATCTTAAAAGTATTCCATCTAAACTCTTATGATATAATGTGTCAGATATTAAAGTATAACAAGAGGTTTGTCAGATAAAGCTTTTCTTTTGATTCCTGGTTTGGTTCATAGGTAGGATTTGGTGTTTTAAGTAGGTATAAATGGCTCCATACCAAGGTGATTAATATCCTATTAGCAAATAAATGGTATGAGGATGGGAAGGGTCAAATGTGGATTTCTCAAATTCTTCTACCAGGAATTCATATCTGGCACTTTGATCTGGTATTTGGAGAAGTGATGCCAAAGTAGCCATTGCATCCGCTGATTTATTCTTATCCCTTGGTACTTGCTCAAATGTGATGAGAGTGAAGTATTTATTGAGATTCTCAATCATATTCTTGTATGGTATCAATTTTTCATCCTTAGTTTGATATTCGTCATTAATCTGATTAATAACTAGTTGGGAATCTCCATAGATTTGTAGCTTTGTCACTTTCCATTCTAATGCCAACTTTATACCAATGAGCAAAGCTTCATACTCAGCTATGTTATTGGTGCATGGGAATAGTAATTTGTATGATTCTAGAATTGTAGACCCTTGAGGATGTAGTGCCTCCCTCATTTACCCCTTTTGCATAAGTATCCTTATGGTGTGGTTTTGACTGTCATTCTTGAAGGGTAAAGTCATGTAGGTCCCAAGTAAGGAAAATCCGCTAGGAGGATTGTTTTGGAGCATGTATCGATGTTCTGTGAGGACTAGGAGACATAGGATATGGTCTTGAATCACATTCTGGAAACCCTTAGAGTAGGGATGAGTCATTCATGTGGGTGCAGTGATTGTTACCCACTTTATGGTCAATGGCATCATGAGATGCTCTTTGCCGGATTATCCTTATGTTTATCTAGAGTTTATCTCTCGAAGTCATGTCAAGTGTTTTAAGAGATTCTATCTTGGAATTATCTTTTTTACATAATAGACTCAGTAATTAGAAATTTATGTTGTTGCATTATGATTTGTGTTCTAGTAGATAGAGGTTTGATTACCATTGTGAGGTACTCTTTTCATGTTACTTATACACTCAAAATCCTAGGCTGTTCTGTGTTTAAAATAAGATTAATTGAATTCAACTAATCATTGTGATAATACTATCAAGTGCACATTTTATAGAAATTGTATTGGAATAAGGTAGTTTAAATAATAAAAGGATGAAATAAACATATATATTCTAATGTAGTTAAATATTGTTCATGTGTGTATGTAATCTCTAGAAGAAATGCAGTAGGGAAGGTGTGAGTGTACCACTAATGAATGTTGAGATATTTCTATTTGGATATGAATGCTTACATAAAGGACTATTTGAATTTATTTTATGTTGAGACATGTATTAATAGAAAAGTGATTATTAGACCCTAATGTTGAACAGGAGATTTCACATAGAACGCTTTGATGTTATAATTATGCAAGAAAAGAGAATCATTTGAAATGTAGCTTGTAAATAATTTAGGACTTATTTTCACATTGGATTATTAGGTCTTGACTTATGGTATTGATGAATTATTCAAGTTAGAATATTATGCCATAATTTCATGTTTGTACAAGGAGAGTTTATGTGAGATAATCATGGTTAATAAATTAGGTTAATCGATATATTTATGTTCTTGAAATAGCTTGATTTGAAATTTAGAAAGGTATTATTGGAAGTAGGTGATTTTCTTGAGGTAAAGTGTGGATGCAGTTGGACTAAATGATGTACTAGAGTTTGATTAAGTGATGATGATATAAGACTCTCACTTTGATGTTATTTATTAGGTCATGAGCATAGTAATTGATGCATCTTTGATTTATACATACATGATATCTTGATGTTACATTATGATAGAAAATTTATGGAATGGATCATGGCTAGTATATTGGATGGAACATTATGTATCATGTTAATCCTGACTTTATGTGCTTTAGAATTGCAATATTGATGTTGAAATGTTGTGAATTATTATGAGATGCAATTAGAAATTGTGATGAATCAGAATGTGATTTTGATGCATTTTAATTTCATGTATATGTATATGATATTTAACTTTTCATGAGCTACTGATGCTTTGTCAAGTGTGCAGGTAAGGCCATGGAAATTTCAAGGAAATTAAAGATGGATAAATTGTGAAAACCCTGTTAAGCCAAGGTTATCTCCAAAGGGAGAAATTAACCTTGTTGTGAAGTGTTAATTTTGTAAAGTGATGTATGAATGTTAATTGTAGTATTATGTTTATTTTTACTTCATTATTAGTCTACTAGGCATGCCATGGGTATTGTTGTCATGTGAGTTATTTGTGGTGTCAATTGACACATGTCTCGTGAGTTGGCATGACCAAGTATTTAATGTGTGTAGTGGTCTCTAATTTTAGGGTGTCATGAATGGATTCTCTTTCATTTTCGGATTCATGCTTTGAGTGGTCTTTTGAATGGGTTTTAATGGTCATTTATGTTAGTCGAGGTTAAAAATAGGCTACCCCATAGTGGTGTCATATGTTGGGAGTCAAATTTTGACTAGTATGATGAATTTTGACTATTTTTGCGATTCCAAAAGATGCCCCTTTGAATAGTGACGAAAATTGGAAGAACCACTCTTGATTTTGAATTTTGAATTTTCCCTCTTAGGTTTGGTTTGTCTTCTTAAGGGGATGGAGGAAAAATTGTTGGGTAATTGCCCACTCTCCAACTTTTGGAGACTTGTGAATTTTGTGAAGTTTGTGTAGAGTTGGAATTTGGAGTTTCTTGAGTTCTTGGAGCTTGGATTGCAAGAGGGATTGTTGGTTAGCTCTAAGGTTGGGTCTTGAAACTCTTTCTATTTACCTTGTTGCTATGTTAATTTACTTTGCTCATGAAGAATTGTATATGTAATATGTTATGTGTGTCTTCATGTTTTATGTATTGTGAGTTCTTTTGTACAATGTTTCTTGGGGATTGTGCAAGGCTAGACTCACCCTTGGGAGGGAAGAGAGCCTTGATGGGTGAAGGGCACAAGTTGGGATTACCTTCTAGTGGAGAGTCCTTCCTCTATGCAGGAAGGGGAGAAAGCATGGTTGTATGGGCGGCCATGTGCCTCCATGTGCATTTTGTTGGGAGGTATAAGTGTGTGTTTAGTATGTGTATGTTACATGGCCTTGTGAAGGCATGTATATTTTAAGCCTTAACGAAGGTTGTATTTATATTTTTGCACTGGAGCCATCTCCTAGATTGTCAGTTCCACCTTCACCCCTACAGGAGACTAGTGAGGTTCTATTGTGAAAGCCACGGGAAGGGAATTTGGTGTTGTTCAAATGTTGTATTCTACTTGTATGTGTGTAATGTTTGCATGGTGTTGTTACCCCTTATCCATCCAAGTTTTCCCCTAGCTCGGGGGTGGCCATGTAATGGCCTAAGGTTGGGAGGTGAGCCTCCATGGCCAGTTGTTGTTTTGCAGATTTTTCTTGGAAATGGAACAACTTGCTGGTTTCAAGAAATTCAAGTGACATGTGGGAATTGTATTGTGCATATATCTTGCTAAAGGGTTACGAACCTCATAAATGTTGTTTTAAACATTGGCTATGTAATAAGCCTAGCATAGCATATGCTTGTAATGGATGTAATGTTAAATTGTATTCCTTCATTATTATCTCAGGAAGATAGTTGTACGATTCTATTATGTTCTCAAAGAAGTGTTAATGTTAACAATGTTGGATGATGTAAAGATAGCTATAATCATTTGATTAACTGGATTGGTAATCTGGATGCTTAAATCTAAGCAATACAAAGGTTGTGTTCACTTCAAATAATAGAAAGAATGTAATTTGATTTAGTGTGTATACATAGACACTCTCTTTTACAATAGGTTATAAATCTTTATTTATTATAGAAGTTTCTTGAGTACTGGTTTATGAAGATGGAATAGTTGTTTAAATTCTAATTTAAATATTAATTTGGTGTGGATTTAAAGATTGTGTAGATGCTTTAAAATAGTGAAATCTTTTTTAAATCCTTGTTACAAAGTATTAAAAAAATAAAACAGATTGATATTCTGTGAAAGTCTGTAAATTTAGGACTGTATTCATTGTAGAGGCTTAATTTTAGAAAATTTTAATCTTTCTTATGGAATAATATGCCTAGCTAAATGCACCTATTTAAAATTAGTGATGTTACCTAAACATTTATGTTATATCATTATTTTCACTAAAATACATACATACATACATACATACATACATAGATATATATATGTATGTATGTATGTATGTATTATTTTGTTTATTCTTACAATATATTTATATATATAATAATATATGTACTAAAACAAAACAATATTTTAAACATATATATATTATATATATATATATATATATATATATATATATAATTATTATTATATATATCAACTAATATATAATAATAATCATACATATAAATCTGTTATCTTTAAATTCTTTTATTTTCATCATTATAATTTATAAATTGATATATTATTATATATATAATAATACATGAATATATATTATCATCGAATCATATATCGGAAGTAAATATTGCATAACCTTCATTATGTTATCGGTACCCGAGGAGACCTCGGTAACAGTACCAAACAAAAAAGTATTTTAAAAAAAACTATGCACTTCGATATTATTTTTATAAATAAAAAGATATTAAGCGGATTCATTAACATTGTAATATGTGAATGTTAACATTGCTTAGTATTTGGTAAAAAGAAAATTTACATATGCATGTAAATTAATAACTTAAAAAAAATATTATAATAATGACCAATGAGGATAATCTATTTATGTACCCATCTTTTAATAAAACAAGAGTTTGATATTAATATGGAAAAATAGAGAAAAATCTACAGTAGTACAGAGTAGTTTTTATAAACGATTAAAAAAAAACAAAAAGAAAATATCCTATCTTTTACTGATAAAATAAAATGGATGAATTGTTCGGTGTGCAGTCTGGGTAGTTATCCAAGTCTACATAGGAATGTGTTCACAGCAAGGTGAATCACATTCAAGTGGAGCCTGGGATGAATACCTCTCGACTTGCATGTCCTCCTGGTGCAATCCCAAGTAATTCATTGAGCCTGCCCATGAATGTGTGCACACTTGGGTGTACTCATTCATGTGTTTGGCTAAATGAATTACTGTAGAAAATTGCATGGCATGGCCTCCATGAACTTGTGCAGAGTTAATTATGAAAAGAAAATAAAAATCTTGGAGCTAATGAATAAGAAAGTTCTTTATAGAAAATGTTAGATTAGGATTTCTTCTAGATTTTTTCCTTCACAAATAGAACTAAAATTTCTTCCATTAATTAAGTATTTTTCAAAATTGGTTGTTTCTTGTATTGTCATCTAGATATTCCCTAGATTTGTGGGATCATTATAGACACAATATTTCCTTTGATGTAATTACTTTTTTTTAGTTTCTTTAAAATTGGGAAATGTGGAAATTAGAAACTTTTGTTTAAAGGAATTAAATTTATGATTAATTATCTTGTGAGAAATAAAGTTTGTTTTTGCACAATTCTTTTATAAAAAGTTTTAGTAAATTAAGTTTATCCTATTACAGGATTTTATTCTAAAGGATAATTTTTAACTTATTTTTATTTATTTAGAAGTGATTGTTATCATGTATATCTTAGGATTAAAAAAATTAGTAGTAGTCAATTATCCTTGGTAAAATATCCTAGTAGAGATATTAATGTTTTATAATTTAGTATTTCGAGAGTTGTAATTTGCTTACATGGAAAATTGATCTCTAAAGGCTATGAGTTTAACCAAAGAGATCATACTCTTTAATTCTTTCAACCCCGTTTATTTACAAACGTCTTGTTCCTAGGTACACTTGTAAACCTAGGATATCAAAAGATAGTTTACGATGTTGAGTCTTATCCCTTAACCAATTAGGATAAGTATATATATATTATCAAATGATCTTATATGTATATATGCATCATTGTACATATAAGCTCAGACAGTAACATATTTATATAGTATCTTCATTGGCTAGTGCACCTTTCTGGTAAAATTGACCTTAGGGATCAAACCCTCCTACCTTATTGTAAGAGCCTTATTGAATTCTTATGTTATGGAGGTTATCCCTTAGGGTTGAGTATCTATGGTTGTGTTATTATGGAATTAAGTCTTATAAAAGAAAAAAAATTATGTGTGTGTTTTGCCCTGGTTTTGGGCATGACAGAGGAGTAATCAAAAGTATGTCTGCTCCTGATCCATGTTGTGTATAAGAACCATCAAAATATAATTTCCATGTTTTTTCTTCGACATTAACAATTTTAGAATCTAGAAATTCCACTTGAATTGGATGTTCATCTTACAATGGTGATTGCTAATTGATCAGCTATGACTTGGCCCTTGATAGATTTTCGGTCCACATATTCTATATCAAATTCACTTAGAACCATGACCCATTTGGAAATGGATCAATCTTTGCAATGAGTCAAATCTTGTGGGATAACATATAGTGGTGTAATTTTTGGGAAGCAAAAACTACGGCCAAACATGCTCTTTCAATGAAGGTGTAATTCAACTCATACTTCACCAAATTTCTTCTTATGTAGTATATGGCCTTTTCCTTTCCCGATTCATCCTCTTGAGCCAAAAGTGCCCCTAATGAATGTCCTGTAGCTGAGATGTATAGAATTAAGGGCTTCCCTCTTATTGGTGGCATCAAAGTTGGAGGGTTCATTAGATATTTCTTCTAAAAAGTGAAGGCCTCTTCACATTTCTCATCCCATTTGAAAACTATTTCCTTGTGAAGGAGTTGAGTTAAATTGTGGCACATTTCTACTAAATGAGAAATGAACCTTTGAATGGATTGGATCCTACCTTGTAGAGATCTCATCTGACTTATGTTTCTAGGTACCCCCATTTCCATGATGGCTTTGACTTTGGCTGGGTATACCTCTATTCCTTTTTTTGAAATGATGTACCCTAGTAGCTTTCCTGATTGAACACCAAATGAAAACTTCTTTGGATTTAACCTTACTTTAAATTGTTCCAATCTTACAAATATTTTCTCTAAGATGGGTAGATGTTCTTCCCTTTAGTGGGATTTAGCAAGTATATCATCTACATAATCCTCCATGAACTTGTGCATCATGTCATGAAATATGGTCATCATGGCCCTTTGATAGGTCGCTTCGGCATTATTTAGACTAAAAGGCATAACATTCCAATAGAATGTCCCCCATGCACATGTGAATTTCGTCTTGTCTTGATCTTTGGGTGCTATCTTTATTTGATTATGTAAGATATAAAATATGGATGAATAGGGTTTAGAATAATGCACATGAAAGAGACCCTAAACTCATATTTTACACATACATATGAATTCTAAGGGGATGGAATGTAAATTTGGAAATACTAATATAGAAATGAAGAAATAAAGGTACTTACCTCTGAAAAAGAATCGGCTAAAAACCCTGTCAAACGTTCTCAAAAACTATTGATTACCATGCTACCAACCCAAAACTGTGAGATCTATAAAACCTAGAAATATTTTTCTTTTTTGAGGAAGGTCATCCTTGACCCAAATGCAGGGTAAGATCCTACCCTGAAAAGTCGACCTTGACCTACACTGCTTTGATGAAAATTCTGTTCATAAATCCTAAAAGTTCAATGAAAAGGGTATCTAGATCTGCACATTAATTCATTGTCCCACACCTGTACCTGCAAGAAAAATGGTTTTGTTTGTTGGTTTGGAGGGGTTTGCCTTAGTCAAACCCCAATTTAGGAATTAACCTTGAAATTGAATTGAAATTGAATTGAAATTGCAGAGATAAACAAAGTAAATGGAACAATTCACCTTGCTTATGTTGAAAACCCTTGTAGAGGATTCGAATCCTTGAATCCACAAGTATGGATGCTCGAAATGAATGTAGAATAGGATGTCTCAAATCAATTGTCTTTAGATCTTCAATACCAATCTTGAGTGGATCTTGGAATAAGAAAAAGCTTGAATGGATGGATGGAGAAATCTTCAACAAGAGGGCTCCATAGAGCTTGAATCCTTCAATGGCTACTAATGGATCTCCTTGATGAATTGGATCTTGAATGCTTGAATGCTTGAAGGCTTGAATGCTTGCTTAAGATATTATGAAAAGATATGATTGAAATGAGAGAGGAAGGCTCCCTTTTATAGTGATTTAGTGCACAAACTTCTAGAGAGGTCACATAGAAATAAAAATAATTATTTAAGAGCCTTGTCATAAAATTTGAGGTAAGGCCAACCCTAAAGTTAATTTGAGCATTAGGTACAAAACTTGAGAAAGGATAATCTCCAATAATAAATTAGGAATCTTACACAAATCTCGAGAAAGGTCCACCTCAAATATTAATTTGAGAGCTCAACACTTAACTTGAGATAGTGGCCTGCCTCGAAGAGGGAAAAGATAAAATTTTAACGAAACCCCAAAACAGGAACCTAACCCCGAGGATCCCAGACCCTAGGGTCAAGGTCAAGGTTGAATTTGACCTAGCTCAAGGTTGAGGTCGACTCTGACCTAGGTCAGAGTTGAGGTCAAACTTGACCTAAAAGTTCAACCTTGACCCTGAGGTCAAGAATCTCAAGTTTGCAATTTAGGATGCTAGAATTATGTCAGGAAGAAGTGGAAAATGGGGCAGAACAGGGGAAAAATCTAGATCCAAGTCAAAGACCCATTCAAGGCATTTGACATGACCCCAAACCACTTACTCAGAGGGCTAAACCAATCCTAAATGGAAGTGCTTCCATTTTCTGATGATACAGATTATAACCACTAAACCCATCCATAAGTGAGAACATTGAATGTCATGTTGTTAGATCTATGATGGCGTCTATGATTGGTAATGGAAAGTCATCTTTAGGACATGAAAGATTAAGATCCCTAAAGTCTGTACAAATTCTGATAGATTTTTCTACTTTGGAAACATGCACAATATTTGAAATCCACTCGGCATAATCAATAGCCCTTATGAACCCTACTTTCAACAATTTTTCCAACTCTACTTTTACAAGCAAAGCTATGTGTGGATGCATCTTTCTTAGTTTCTGCTTTACTAGTCTCACTCCTTTTATGTTAAAATGATGCATGATCAAATTTGGATCTAATCCAGGCATATCATCATACGACCATGCAAAATTAATTTTCTTTTCTTTGAAAATTTTGATGAAATCCTTTCTTTCTTCACTAGATAGAGATACTGCTAAGTGTATGATTCTTAGCTCTAATTATGACCCAATATTCACTTTCTTTGTTGGTTCAATTAAGATGGGTGATCTTTCTTCATAGTGCTCAGGCAAAGTATCCAACCCTTCTTCCTTTGGTGCCTCTGTTGGGTTTTCACCATCGGAAACGTTCTTTATTTCTTTTTCTTTTTTATTTAATGTTGCCAAAATGTGGTTTTCAACATTAAATTCTTTATAAAAAATTTATTTATTTATTTTTCAATTTTTTCCAAACTGAAAGGTTGAATACTCCCCTTTGTCACTTCTTCATGATATTTTGTGGTAGAATAAGGCTCAACCGCATTGAGGTATTTGGACACCAAGTTATCATTCAAAAATGTAGGAAGGATGGTAGGCTCAATGGAATCCCATTCAATTAATTCAGGATAGATAAGGGTCAAAGGATCAATGATTTGGCTTAGTCCAAGAGGATTTAGGGACATGAATTCATTTGAAGGTTCAAACATTGTATTGCTTAAGTCTATAATATGTGCTTCTTCAAGATGTTCTAGAGAACTAGGGTCAAAATCTTCCTCACTAGAATCCTCTAAGGTTTCCGTTGGATAACAATTTTGTGGATTAAACCTAGGGTTAGATTCTTCCATAGCAGGTCTCCATGAGGGTACATAAGGTTCTCCTATCCATTGATTTCTCTCAATCTCTTGAATTGGTACATTATCTAAGACCACTTGACTAGAACTTGAAGCTTGATTCTGATTTGATTATGAGACTTGTTCTTTGCCCTTGCTAGGAGTGTAGGTGTGGATGACATCAACTTCTTATATTTTCATGACTCACTTGACAATGAGTCCCATTCCCAATTGTTCGAGTCTTCATCACTTTGGGAACCTAGTTGTAATATTTGGTCATAAACTAAGGGATACTTCTTTTGAGTGTACCCTTGTTCTAGGTACCTTAACCCATTTTTCTCCTTACTATCTCTCCATGTCATTTCAATGGGTTCAATAAGTCCTTCATTTCTTGTTCCTAAAGTCCCTTGTCCCTTGCATCCCATTTTCTACATTATTTTAAATCCTTTCCCATATTGATGTGTGGGAATGCTTATATTTTGGATGTGCTTTTCATGTGCACTTGATTCCTCATACTTATATAGCCAATTTAGGATTTCATTATCTTCTTCATCCATGGATGAATATGTACTTTCCCTCACAAATTGATCATTGTATTTATGAGGTATATTGGATGGTCTTCCATATGATTTTGGAGATAGGGGTAGATCCATCATGGATAAGGAGTATTCACCTACACCCTTTTGTTTGATTTGACATTTCTTTTCAAAGTTTTTCATCATATGATCCATTTTTTGATAATGAGCATGTTTGGTGTAGATTTGAACAAATCTAGCTTGGTCTTATTTCTACTTCTCAGGAGCACTCTCCTCATTAACCGTCTCTTTTCCTTTTGTCAATGTAGTTAGGTTAGTAGGACTTTGGTTATTTTCAACAACAATTTCTTTTTCTTCTTTTTCTTTTCCCTTCAAAGATGGAAGATCTTTTGAACTTTGTCCTTGCTCTATTATTTGGGAAATGGACCCTTTTGCATTATGTGGAACTCAGGAGTCATTAATAGGCTTCATGTTATTACAATATTGAAAGGGGTTTGAATCCCCGCTTACTATGACTTCTTGTCCTAGATAGGGAAATTTGAGACATTGATGGTAGGTTGAGGGTACGGCCTACATTTCATGGATCCACGACCTTCCTAGTAGGATATTATAAGTCATCTTTAGGTCGAGGACTTGGAAAATGGTCTCTTTCTACATTGGACCAACTCTGATAGGAAGTATTGTGACCCCTTTGGAAGCTCTTTCTTCATCATCGTAGGCTTTTATGGTTATCTTTTTCTTTGGATCAATAGCCTCCTCAAAAAATCCTAAGGCCTTTACCAAGTTTAGGGTACAAATATTCAAGATGACTTCTCCATCAATGAGGACTCTTTTCACTCTATGCTTGTGGATCAGGACCTCTATATGCAAGGGCAGATTTTGCAATGGTTTAGAGACATACCATCTTGTTCTGAAAAGGATAAACAATGGGGTGCAAAAAGATGTCCTACCATGTTTTGAAATTTATCTGCATCTAACTTTAGAGGCACATTAGTCTCTACTAAGGCTTTTTCTAGAATCTCCTTATGAGTTGGTGAAAGCTTGAGTAATTCTAGAATAGAGATCTGAGCAGGGGTTCTTTACAATTGGTCTACCAAATTATATTTTTTTGAAGATGAAGATGAAGTTTGATTTGGTAGGAAAATCCTTGGGGCATTTCCTGGTAGAGTAATTTTTTATGCTTCCCCCTAGTTACAACATTAGATGTTGCTTCCCTTGGCTTCTCTTTCACCACAATTACATTTATGGTGTTTTCATCACCACTTAGAGTATTAATGGTTTTATCATAGGTATGAGCAAAATTGACTTTCTCATTACCTCCTTTATTGTTAGGATTGGTCTTTGATGACTCGCCCTTTTCATGGTTTAGGAAAGGGTTTTTTAAGGCAGTATGATCTTCATTATTTTGAGGCCCTTCCACCTTTATTGTTCCATCATCAATTAGGTCTTGGACAAGATGTTTCAATTTCATGTACTCATTGGTTTTATGTCCCTTATTATGATGATATTCACAATGATGAGAGTTGATCCACCAATTTGGCTTAACTTGGGGTTCATATGGTCTTGACTCAGGTAAGGTAATGATTTTTTTGGCCAACAAAGTCCTTAATGTATTTTCCAATGGTTCACCTAAAAAGGTGAATTTTTTCTTTTGATATGTGGAAATGAAAGGCTTAGGCTTGTTGACATTGGAATTATTAAAGGGATTGTTGTTAGAATTGTTATTGTTGTTGTTAGGATTGTTATTATTGAAAGGAGCTTTATTTGTTTGATCTACGTTATATGTTGAATTTGCCCCACTTGATAAATTAAAGGGGGTAGCATTTAAGTTGTGGGCTTCCACAACTCCATCATTCACAAGATTTTTATTATTGTTCTTCAACCATAGTATAGGTTTATCATTGGGATTGTTGACTCCTTTATTATTGTTATAATTAGATACATTATGATTGTTACTAGTGTTGGTATAGGGTTTATTATCTTTAAACAACTTGATTTCTCCCCTTTTAACCAACATATAATCAATTTTAATCCTATTCTCAATAAGTTTTTCAAAAGTAGGGGGACATTGAAGTTGGAGCCTATAGTTCATCTCCACATTTAATTTATTCATGAATATTTCCATTTTCTCCTTCTCAAGGAGACTTCATGGATATCTTACAAAAAATGTTCTCCACCTTTGAAGAAACCCTAGGAAAGATTCACCATCTCTTTGTTTAGTGTCACATAGGTTGGGCATGGTAATCTCATGTTTGATGTTGTAAGAATAATGGGTTACGAATTTGGAGGCTAATTCCTCAAATGTCTTTATCCCTTGCAAAAGTTTTGAGAACCATTCCATGGCTTGGCCTCCTAAACTTCTTGGAAAAAGTCTCATTAGATAAGTTGTATCATGCATAAATTCGATGATTAGAGTGAAAAACTCTCTAGGGTGGTCTTGTGGGTCTGATTTACCCATGTATTTGTCATACTTAGGAAAGACTACATTTATCAAAAAAGGTGCCATAACCAAGCTCTTATCAAAAGTAAATGGGCACAAGGCCTCGATAGAGAATGGCTTAGGTTCAGATGCCTTCTTCATTAAGTCGATTTGGGCTTGGAACATTTTCAATTGTTTACTCATTGCACTCATCGGATTATCATCTTCTTTGTTTTTCTTCACTTGGTCCATGTCGTAATCATGTGGAAGTTTTACCCCTGCTTGGGCTAGGTTTAGGAAAAACTTATCCCTATCTCTATCTATTAATATATCCATGACTTCAATAAATCTAGTGTTTTGAGCCACCCTATTAGCTTTATCTTCAAGTGTTTCCTTAGGCCCTTGGTTGGCATTATTAATATTGTCATTGTTTCCCCCATGGAGATAATCCTGAAATGTGGAGTTCCTATCCATTGGATCAATTATCTTTTCAAAAATATTTGGGAGACTATCGCCTTGGTTGTGATTTATGAAAGAGCTTTGAGATTAAGATTTGGGGACCTCTTTTGCAGTGTAAGTGTCATCTTCTTGTAAAGATATTTTGAGTTTATGTGATCATGTAGAAACTGACATTCAACAAGGTTTGATTTCAAATTATTTTTCCCCAATTTGGTAATTGTTTTCTTTTATGAAGAGATTTAAAAATATAAGATGAATTTTCAAATGGATATGTAATTCCCCACCAGGGAACCCAAGGGAACTTAACCTAAACATGCAACTAAGTTTGCAGAGTATTTTTTTTTTAAAGTTAACATACAAGATAAACATCAATGCAGAAGCAATTACCATTTACTCACATTAATACAAACAACCAACACAGGTTACAACTCTCAAGGGTTCCTCAATGAAGATTACGTTAATATAAAATTAATTAATTTAGATTAGACATAATTACAAACTCATATAAATAAATGAAAGACAAATACAACATCACATTAAAGATAACATAGATACAACTGGTACCATAAGGTAACCATAATAACCTACATCCATTGTACATGTCATAGGGTATGCGAATACAATAACTAAAAAGAAGTATGACATGATAACTTTGTAGAACTGATACAATGATACAAGATCACAAAAAGGAAAAAGAAGAAGAAGATCACATCTCCACCAAAGAAGAACAAGAAGAATCAACTGCCACAGGGATCATCCAGCACTGGTACACAAATGTCAGAATCTCAAATGGTAAGAGAATCACTACCTCCTGACCTCGTGAACCTAAATGGTCCACTCCCATCGTGCTGAGGAGATAACATCAGATCCCACTCGGATAACAAAAAACAACAAAACAAACTAAGGAAGTGATCCTGAAAGCTTCTAACTTAAAAGGTACAACATACACAACCAGAGGCAACCAACACACGTAGGAAACCTAAGATGCATAAAGGAAGTGTCATCACACGAGCCAACTCTAAGGTTATCCTGGTAGTCTCTTCAGACCCCGGCGCCCTAGTGACTCTATGTGGTATCAGTAACCCCTCGGGGAAGACCCTAGGTACTAACTATGCCATATCCAGTCCACATAGGCGGCAAGCATCTTCTCACTCTCATCCTAGTACAAAACTCAATTAGGAACTAGGGCATGGGCGAGGCACATAATATCTTATTAGGTTCATTTTAAACTCTCAATGTCATTAATTATCACTTATTAAGCTACTTGTAATAGGATATCCTGGTAGCCACTTCCAAGCTCCAGCACTAATTACAAGTCACTTCCTGTTAAACACTCAGATAACCTACCCTAGGGTTTCACAAGATCAAGTATATCTTCGAGTTAACACAACTCATAAATCTCAATAACTAGATCCAACATGCAAGACCAAAAATCACCATAGAACAATCCCACATAGGGTTAGAACAACTCATTCAACCTAACAGAGTATGCAAGGCAAACAAAAGTGATAGCCAAAACACCCAATACTCCCACCTCTGGATTACATCCCTAAGAGTCAACTACATCCCCTAATGAACAAATCAAGATGCATTGTCCAAAAGCAACTGAAGTCGCAACGACAAACCATGTCTACTAATGAATGCACATGCAAAATTTACTAAACAATAAAATCCCAATTAAATAAATAAAACAATCTTTATCATAAAAATTTCCTAATCATTCGATAATAATTTGTTTCACAAAATAAATATAATTCTCTTAATTAGAATTAATCCAAAAACATCTAAAATTCTTTATATCAATAAAAGATATAAATACTTAAACAATATAAATATCATTTATATAATAAAATAATCATTAATTAATAAAAATTATTAATTAATTAAAACTAGATATAATACCAAAAAGGAATTAATATAAAATAAAATTCCATTAATTTAAAAATATAATTCCTTTATAAATAAAAATACAACTTTTTAATAAAATACAATTTCTTATTTTAAATAAATTACAAACTTCAAATAATAAATAATAAATTAATAAAAAATTGTATAAATTAATTAGCATAATAAACCAAGCTATCATAAACAAACTAATATATACAAATTAATTCATTAATTTAAAAATTAAATTGAATTAGAATATTAATAAATTAAAATGATAGATAAATACTAATGAAAACTTTAAAAATAAATAACAAGTACAATGAGGGGGTTTACGTGGCCCACCACTTCCTTGTTTAAGAACTTATGCTTAACTTGCCCCCTAATAATAAATATGGATCGCATGGCATGTTTTTACGGTGGTGTGGTGGAGCCGCCATGCAAGGCGTGAACTCCTGATGGAATGAATTTTTTTTAATTTTAATTTTAATTTAATTTCTTTTCTTTTCTTTTATTTATTGTTTTATCTCTTTTTATTTTAAATTAACTACTGATGTAATTTCTGATTTTTTTTTCCAGCTACTTTTTATTTATTTATTTATTATTTTCTGCCAGAAGTTTAACACATAAAATAATAAGTATTATTTTATTTTATTTTTTTACATTTAAATAAATATGTATATATATTTAGTATATATATTTATTTATTTATTTATTTTAAAAGCTTCTTGCTTATACAAATGTATTTTTTCAAATACGAGTTTCTTAAAATATATAGAACTATTTTAATTGATTTGTTAAAATCAAACACATACGTTTTCAAACACCAATTAGGTTCAAACATAAGGGTTTTTGCCAAAATTTGAATCAAATCCTAATTGAAATCTATTCTAAAAAAATACGAAAGAAATGAATGCATGCGGCAAGGATCTATAGATTCAACTCCAGAATATAGAGAGAGAGAAATGCATAGGCGGAGATCCAGACAGGCATACAACCAAGCACGAAGAAGACAATCTTTCTGAAATTCACAAAACAACATACACATAAGGAAAATCAACCCTACCTCAAAACTGAAGGAAATATTTGAACGAAGACCAGATCTGAAGATAAATCCCAAAATCTCCAAGCTTTCCAAAATCGAATCCTCAACCAAAATCTCTCCACCTGCCTGCCCAATTTTTCCTCCAAAACCTGTCTAATTCTAAAATGAATACAATTCCCCTAATAGAGATTCAATTCCTCATTTCATGCAACCCTAAAGATAAGTCAACAGCTAACTCCCACTTCAACTCCAAATCAGAAATTGAAAGAAAATCTAATTAATAATTTAAAAGCACTTTTCATGCACAACTCAACTTTGACTTTTTAAAACAAGTTGATTACTTTTGAAAACAATTCAATTTCAATAATGCACATGTTATAATTTAAATATGTATTAAATAGATTAAATATTTAATGCATCCTAAAACCATGCAAATTAAATATTTAATTATTTAATAAAGTGCACAAGCATAATTAAATCTAATTTCTAATTAAATAATCAAATAATTTCAAATAATCAAATAATTGACTTTAGATTAATTTTCTCAAATCCATCTAGGAGCATAATTAACATTAAATTTCAACTATAATCATTAATCAATAATTCACAGAAAAATCACCCACAAGCAATAAATCAAATGAAGCCAAATGAGGAAAAATAAAACAAAGTAAAACCAAACAACACCAAAAAGGGATCCACGAATTCCTGTCAACTAGACAAATTCGGGTAGGGTAGTCAAACTAATACTTGTCCAATCCTAGGACAAATGGGCTTAGGTTAGGGTTTTGGATATGTGTTATCTCCCTTTTCTTACCATTTGAGACATTGCGATAGGGCACACTCATCCTGACAATTCAAGGAAGTCGATTCTTGGTACCTGCAAACCTGCATACAAAACCCGCATGTACATACATATATAAATATATAACAGACAATGGAGGGGATCGGCCGATCATGTGGATCTTGCAAGCAAGTTATTATGACTCCATCCCTCAACCACATCAGGCACGTCAAATAGAAATATAAAACAAACACATCAACCATACACATGCAAGTATGGGGTTAGTATCAATGATTTCCTAACATATAATCTTTCATCCTAAAATAATCATAACATTTATAAAATTGGACTAGGGGTGGGGTACTACAGGATATCTCTTACTTGTTGTATGTATTTTCCAAACAAAGCAATCACAAAGACACTTGTTCTTTTTAACCCTCTACACAAAGTATTTGAATTTGTAAGGACGTTATCACAGGTTTTTGCACAAAAAGACACTTCAAGAAATCTACCTATTTCACAATTTGGTTCGTAAACATGGCTCTACAAGGTAGGCTTTGATATTTTAACAAGGTATTTAATCATGATTCCGTTCAAAATGGACACTAAGTTTTCATCCTCCAAAATTAGGAGGCTTCCCACTGGTATGTTAGAGTTTTACGCAATCCTGTAAAACTACTCGAGGAAGTTTGAAAACTTAATATCCTTTTGTCACACATCCCATTAAGGATGCATGCATTTTATTTTAGAGTGGGTTGGATTTTCGTAGAAAAAGAAAATGTATCCCACTTTGGGTTGTCCCTCTCATCGGCCTTACTAAGGCAAATCTCAGGAGGCGAGCCCACTATAGATCTAGCATGTTCATATTGAAAGCAATAAAATGGAATGAAGAGATAGGTTTTGGGAGTTTGATTCACCAAAAGGTGAAGAGCATATCCCTATCTATTTCTCAATTCCCAAACACTTTTAACAAAGTTCAATTACCAAACCCACTAACTAATGGGAATTGAGTATTTCTACTCTTTTCCACAAACAAGGGGTTGTTCAAATTTAGTGTTTGATTTACTTAGCCTTTCTTTTAATCAAGAAATTTAATATTTTTGGCATTTTGATTCACTTATAAAGTGAAGAGCATAGGCCTAGTATCAAATTTCTTAAACAATAATAGGCTTCTTTAATTACTAGATTTTGAAATTGACAAGGCCACAATTTAAGAAAAAATTGACCAAGTTTTAGGCTTACCTTATTTCAAAGCTAGCTAAGGCTAAGGGCATTTTTTATGAATTTTTTATTATTTATGCTTACCTAGTGGTGATCATTCATTCCCATTCACTTCTCCGCCAACAAGTTAGTCAACACAACCAAACAAAGTGAAGGAAATCAAGAATAAATTTGAATCTAAGCCTTATTTATCAAATTTGACAAAAATTGATTAAGGCAAGTAAATCCAATTTAATGAGATGAACTTTGATTTATAAGCTTCTACAATTCTTAAGTACTATTCATATACCTCATTTTCTTATTGTGAATCCTCCAAAATCAGCTTGATGTGTGCAATGTTCTCCTCCTTAATCTTTTTGGTCAAAGCCTTCCCCTCACTATTAAATCTAGTCTCTAGTTTTTTTGTTTTTTTATGACCAATCATCATGCAGACATAGAGAAATCATTTTTCATATCTTAGATTCTGTACCTTTCAATTTAATTAAATGCGCAGTAGAATCTATTGAATCCAGTGTTAAAATGATTGAAAGCGCTATTTAATATATCAAATGCACTATAGAAAATTATTAAATGCGCAGGAATAGAAATTAAACCCGCTAATAAACTGAGCAAATGCATTAAAATAAATTATTGAATGTGCTGGAGGATTAATTGCATGCGTTGGAGAGTCAGGGTATACGCCCTGAAAGAAAGGAGATAGAAAATAGAAGGATTTAAATGCACTGAAACACCACATAAAGGCACAAAACTTTGTTGTAGAAGTGTTGTTTCAGGTCTTAAACGCACTGGAGAAACTATTGTACGCACCAGAGAATCTATCAAATGCGTCGAAAAACCTATAAAATAGAGAGTAAAAACAAGATTTGCAAGAAATTTTCAACTTCTCCGAATTTAAAAATTAATGAGGCCTTGTGCCCCACGGTGGGCGCCATTTTGTGTACTAGATTAAGTACCTTTATAGGGTTAGTGTCTCCAATAAATCACAATAACAAGTAAATAACCACAATAAACAATTTAACTAAGCAAAATTAAAGAAGATTGAACACTCTATGGCTCTCTAATTAGGGATGATAATGATGATCTCTTAGCAAGCTCTCACTAGTGATAGTCCTAATATGAGAAATGAATGATAAACAAGCTAAAACAATTAATTCTCAAAAGAAATTAGCCTAATTAGCTCCTAGATTTGCCTTTCTAACTTAAAATTGCAAGAGGTTTGATGCTTCTCAAAAATTATGGATGAATAATGCTTCAATTATGCCTTGCTTTTATATATTTTGGCAAGGGTAGGGGGTGTAGTTGATTTGATCATTATTAGGTGAGGGTTACGTCCATGGTTCCACCTTTGGAGACCATTTAAATATTTTATCCTCAAAGCTTAGGACCAAAGGACAAAATGAGTGAATAAGATGCATCCTCCAAGTGAGTGATTGAGATTCAATTTAGGCTAGATCCATGTGAGCTCAATCCTTAAATCCTATTGGTTGATGAACTTTTTCTCCCATTTGGTGGTTGAGGGAAAATAGGATTTAATCAATTGATTGGGAACTATGACCAAAACCAAAGCATCCCATCCGTTAGCTGCATCCAGATCTGAGGTCTATTTTGATGTCAAACATCGTATGTTGTTTCTCTAAAACATCTATACTAGAAAAATTCATGTCCATAGGCCACCAAGTGCCATTATCAATTAATAATTCAATTCATTATGAACTAGTCATATGTAGCATTGCCCCACATTCCTCACAAACACCTTTTTGTTCTAAAAAAAGTTTCTTATATATAAAAGTCTCACAATTCTCGCATATAAACCACAAATGTTTATTTTTAGCCATGTGTACCCCTTGAATGGGTTGATTTGATTTAAATGAACTATGTAATTAATTAGATTAATTACATAATTGATTGATTTATCATGCTTTATTTGATTTTTAATTAAATTTGATTTATGACTTGATTGCAATTTTGCTTTGATAATAGCTCGATTTGATTTAATTGCTTTGATTTTTGCCTTAGTTATTCACTTGATTGATCTTGTCCAATTTTAGGTGATTATAGGAATAAACTTTATCCAATTTTATACATTTCATTAGTTTACATCATCTTCAAATTTTAAACGCAAATGCCACATTTATGTCATTAAAGTTGAATTATTTGTGTATTGTTGACCTTTTCCTTTATAAAAATGTGACACAGGTTTGTACTTTCACCCCTTAATCAATATTAATTTAAAATCAATATCAATAAAATAAATTTGGTATTAAATCCTTAATTAAATAAATTAATAATAATTATAATAATAACCACAATATATATTTAAACATATTTATTAACACAAATATATATTAAAATAAATAATAATTAAAAAACTAAATTTAAATTAAATTTATAACATAAAAATTTTCTTTAAAACAAACAAACAAACATATAATTTAATAGGGGGGATGGCCCACACCCCACCCCTGTCTTGCGACCTCGTGGGTCCGTCAATAGTAGGGGTTTCTTGGTCGTGTGGCCCCCAAAGGGTCACCACCAGTAGGGACGCCATTGTCGTGCGGCTCCCTTGGGAGACCATCATCAAGGGCCACTGTCGTGCAACTCCCTTGGGAGACTGTCGACAGGGACCAGTGTCGTGCGGCTCCCTTAGGATGTTGCTGACAAGGTACACTTTGTCTTGCGACTCCCTTGGGAAAGTAGCCAATAGGGCTCCCAAGCCTGTGAGGTATGGGGGTGGTGTCTCATCCCCACCACAAAAGATTTAATTTCATTATTTATTTATTTTTTTAAACAAAACAACTCAAATAACATTTAAAATTATTTTATTCTATATATATATATATATATATATATATATATATATATATATATATATATATATATATATATATATATATATATATATATATATATATATATAACAAATAATACATCAGAAATTAATTATGGGACAGACAACATCCCTCCAGAATTTAAAATGTATATTTTTTAAATTTAAATAATAGATTTAAACCAAACTCTCATACATTTAAACATGCAAAAACATATAGTTATAAATTGATTTCCTTCAATAGAAACTAGGGTTTTTGACAAACTAATATCCAATGATTTGGACTTTACATGAAATTCTTAATTTAATCTTTTTTTGCAACATATTAAACACAAGATATCAATTCCCTACGATTTATTCTAGGGTTTTTCAAAACACCCAAAACAAAATACCAGATCAAACTAACATCAATTTAATACAAATTTTCACCACAATAACCCCTAATTAAAACATAAGCCAATTTCAAATCAATCGCATAACAATCCAAGAAACAAAGTATACAATCTTTTCAAAGGAAGAATTTGCAAAATATGAGGGTTTCAAACCCTACCTCAACCAACGTTTGAAAATATGAAGCCAAGAAAGACCCAAGCCAAACTTCAAAATCCAAGCCTTCAAACAATCACAAACAATGCCCACCAAAACAAGATTTCCCAAAAAACTTCTAATTTTTCCATAGCTCCTCCAAAACCCGATAGACATAATAAAAATAATACCCAAAATCCCTACATAAAGAAAACTTATCCCTCTTACGGTTTCGAAAACATGCAAATCCTAAAGCATAATTCAACTCTCTCTCTCTCTCTCTCTCTCTCTCTCTCTCTCTAATTGCATGATAAAATAACTCAAAAATAAATAATACACTTTTTAAATAAAACTCTAACTCAACTTTTAACTTTAATAATAATTTCAATTTCGCTTAAACCAAATGTGCAACTTAAATTGCATATAATTATTTAATTAAATAATAAATACTTTTAGCACACAATTAACTATGCAAACTAATAAATCAAATATTAAATAAATCAACTATGCCCTTTAATTTATATTAAAATTTAATAATTAATTAAACCCTTAATTCCAAATTTAAATCTTTTAAGTTAATCATTTAATTAACAAAGGTATTTAATTACCCTTAATAGTTAAATATACTCTATATAAAATATTTCCACATTAATAAAATATAAATATTCAAATCTCGAAATTACTCCTAGCTTAATTAATTAAATCAAATAATTCACACAAGTAAATCCACTTGACTCCCAAAACTTGAAAAATGACAAACTCTATATCAAACAAACACCAAGGAAGGGCTCACGAATTCACATCACCTTGATGAATTCAAATGGGTAGAAATAGATACTTGCCCAATATTTAGGACAATCAATCGATGGGGTTGGGATTTGGATTTGTATGTTATCTCCCCTCTCTTATGATTGAGATTTTGCGATAGGGCATGCTCATCCTGACAATTCATGGAAGTCGATGTCGGGTACCTACAATCCTGCACAAAAGACAAGCATGTACATACATGTATAAATATAAGCAAGAAATTGCGGGGATCAACCGATCATGTGGATATCGCAAGCAAGTAACTACGACTTTGTCCCTTAACCACATCAAGCACATCAAATAGAAATATAAAACATACACATCGACCATACACATGCAAGTATGGGGTCAGTAAAACCATAAGCATTCATGATATCCTAACATATGAATCGTCAAAAATGAAATATCCATCATATATATAAATAACATCATCATTTGCAATTAAATCAACATGAAAATAATTCAAAAGCATCTAATTCATGATTATTCAATAAATATGACATACATCCATAAATCTCAAATATCCCTAAAATAAATAACACACACATGAAAATGGCCTAAAAGGGCTTCAATAAAACTAAAAAGTAAACTATGGGAGGGGCATTACATCCACCTCCCCTAAGATTAGGCTTACTCTTGGAATCCTACAACAAAATAGAGATTTAAATCTTGAAATCTCAGTGCGCCCTACACAAACATAAAAGACTCAACATACGGGTCCCATTAGACCCTTCCCCGCTCCATGGAACGAACTATGCGGATCATTCTAGATTGTGAACACCTTGTGGAACCTACCAGCATCCCTAACTATAGGCTTAGAAGCTGCATGCCTCTATCCCAAAAACTGTGTTGATCGATTACGACAATTGACAACAATGTGGCCATGCTTCCCGCAAGAATAACAACCACATCTAATGCCACCTCTCCCAGCTAAAGGTACACTTGACTACTAGAAACTACCTCCACTAAAATCTTGATGTGCACTCTAAGTTGGCTGATCATTTCGATTGCGCATACTAAGCTGCCAGTTGTGATGGTTCCCTGATTGAGAACCACCACTATTACCATGGAAGAACTTATTATTCTACTGATTTTGATTCCCTTTCATAAAGGTAGAAAGATTCTTAGATTTCTTTGCATTGTGAGTGTGATTTCCCTTAGGCCTCAGAGAAGGACCCCTAGACTAAATGTCAACCTGCTCACCATGACCTCTATCCAAGTTCCCCTCAATCAATGTGGCCTTAATGACCGTGTCCCTGAGAGTCTTAGGTTTGAAAACCGTAACACCCCCAATGATGCGACTATTAAGTCCCCTAATGAAATGTTGCACCATTAGTGGTGACTTATCTTCATAACCTGCATATAGCTTGAGCTTGAAGAAATGACGCTCATACTCCTAAACACTCAAAGTCAACTGTCGCAGATTGTAGAACTCACCTGCACACTATTTTTGCCACTACTTAGATAAAAAGTGCTCTCAAAAGTTCTCAAGAAATAACTCCCAAGTGACAGTATCCATACTAAGTTCTAACTTTTGCTCCTCAATATTCCAGCAAGTCGCTGCAAAACCTTCGAGGTTCATGATGGCACACATTGCCTTGACATTTGTATCAAATTTTTGCATAGTAAAATAAAGATCCAATGCGATAAACCATGTCTCTGCCTCAAAACCAATACCCAAACCATTAAAGGGTGGAGGTCATGATCTAAGGAGGTCTCTCATCTGGCTAGCCTTAGTGGTCTCCTAACCAATTGTAGTTTCCTTCCTCCTAGGACTCTTGGATCTTTGTCTCTCCTCATTCCTAGAATGATGTGATTCCTCTCTCTTAGCCCTGCTATGGATAGGTAGACACTCTAGAATAGCCTAAAGTATCTACCTAGTATCAGGTTCTCTAGAATCACCATGTTGCTCACCACTATCCTCATGCAAACTCTCAAATCTATGACTCGCAAGAGGGCTATGAAGCTTACTCTTTCCACATCCTCTACCACGGCCTCCACTATAGCATCTACCAACAAATCTAGTCTTGGTAACCATCTTTCCTACAACATTCAAATAGAAGAATAATATCACAAAACCAATCAAGAAGAATAAACACATGATGCATAGTCATAATAGTTTTAAATACAAAATGTTATATGTCTTAGTTTGGTTTCAAGTTTTGATAGTTTAGACATCTAATGGTAACACAACTTTCTAGAGTTCTCAGTGTAGAAACTTGGGCTATGATACCAATTATAATGCCCCGCCAGGGAACCCAAGAGAATTTAACCTAATACAAGTCACTATGTTTACAGAATAATTTTTTTTCTTAAGTGTTTACAAACAATGATGATAACAATGAAGAAGAAATACATCCATGAGATAAAAACACATACATATACACAACTCAATTACATTAACAGAATGAGATTTCCACAATCCATTATGATGTAAATCAGTTTCTGAATTCAATTGTGTGAGTTTTTTTAGCATCAACATTTCGGATCACACTCTGTGATCCATCATCAGGAAGAGAGAGTGTGGGGATGGAAAGTAAAATATGCAGGCATAGCCTCTGACAAGGTAAATAAGAAGAGTTGGGAGGGAGCAACATGAAAATCAAGGAATAGAAGAAAAGCAAAAAAGGAACTGAAACAAATAAAAACATAAATAAATATCCAAAAAGGTATAAAAACATAAATACCAAATATATGAGTAAAAGTACAAATATATATGAATGCAAGTGAATAAATATGAATGTGCCTATGTATATATATGTGTGTGTGTGTGTGTGTGTGTGTGTGTGTGTGTGTGTGTAAAGCTAGATATACATATATATATCTGAATATACAAATATATGTATATACATATATACATGTGTAGGTAAATAACTAAAAATCAATAAAAACTAATGAATGAACATAAACAAAAATTGACAATATTAAATACAAATAAACCAAGAAAGAAACAAAGGGAAAAAAACTAATGTGAATATATATGTTCATTCATTAGTTTTTATTTGTATTTAATCTTGTCGGTTTTTGTTTATGTTCATTCATTAGTTTTTATTGATTTTTAGTTATTTACCTACACATGTATATATGTATATATGTATATACATGTTAGTATACAGTTTTTTCCCTCTTCTTTAAATTAATCTAATGCTCCTTCAAAGAATGAAGAGAAGAAAAGAATAACTTAATACTAACAAATGAGTTGCTAAAAGCCAACTCTCTACAAATTCACAAGGTGCAGCCCCTCGCTAGTGGATTTTCAATAAGATCTTATTAACAAAGAATGAATAACATGTGTGCCTTTAACCAGAAAACACATAAGGAAAAACACTCATTCCATCACCATGAAAAGAATGTGCAAAATAAAAGAACATTCACTTCTGACATAATCAAAAGATTCACTGCTTAAAACCAAATATATCCACTAATTCTCTCTGTTACTTCAAGCATAAAATCAACCAATATAACAGTCAAACCTTCTTCAAATATAATTTATTTCCATAAAAAAACAAATCATACTTTGATAAATAACAGTATCTACCATTCCAAAAGCTTAATCACATATATAAAACCATAGGATAGTATATATGTTCTATTATATCGGTTTTAGAAAACTGAAAACATAGAATTCATGAAAATAGTTCCAAAAATCTCAGAGAGCCAAACCCTTAATCAGTTTAAAGTTTTTCAATAAATAGCCACGTAGGGCCTTCATAACTAACTTCATAAAATTGTCTTTTTGAAGGTAAATAATTCTAGATCTAAGAAACTACCCTAGCAGTAAGCATAAAAACTAGACTGGGACTCAAAAATGCCTTTCAACTACTGCCAAGTGTCCCTAACGGTTACGGAGCTAAGGCTGCTACAAGTCATGCTGCTTTCCAGTCTTCAAATGAGGTGATAAATGCAAATATTATTGGCTGATGTGGCAGACCAATAAAATCGATCCTGTGCTTCCAAACTTCACTTTCCCTACTGAGATCAGTAACCTTTTTTATATGCATGACCAAATGATTTTGCTACAGAATCATCATTGAATCTATCCGTGCAGGTTTTGTAAAATGTTCATCTGTAGGTGCCTTCATGCTTTTGATTTCATCAAACCAGGTGCCTATGTTTTTGATTACCTGCTCAACTTGTATATCGGACTCCGCTTGAGCCTCCTGACATCGCTCACTAATCCATTTTATATCACTAGAGAGGATCTCCTTTATTGTTTTTAGCTCTTTCTCGAGATTCCTAATTTCAGTAATTCCCAGGACCATTGCTTCATTTCTCCATTCAATACACTCCTTTATGACATAAAGGACTTTATCATCTAGACCTGGCACTGCTTTCTCCTTAAGGAACTTCTGTAAACCATATTCTTCGACCTCTTCAATCCAATGAAGTTCTCTAACCCAAGTATTCTTTTCAAGCTCCCATTCTTCGATCCTGGTTTCTGTCTTCTTTATCAGGTGCTCTCCTCCATTATGGGCTTGACCTAAATCATTTAACATTTTGATAGTCTCTGACTTCACACGTTCAATCCAGTTATCAAATTCTTTGCTTACTACTTTACTCCTATAAACTTGATCAAGGAAACATTGGTTATCAGGAGACTTCATGTCAATCGAAGTAGGCATTTCACTTAGGGGAAATGGTTCAAGATGTTGAATGGCATTTATATGCTGAGCCATACTCTTTATTGCCTCTTTCAAGTCCTATTTATCCCTGGCATCTTTCCAAACCCGACTAGCGATCTTCTTATTTGACACTTTGAAAAACCTCATGTCGGCGGCCCTGGTGTCCTTTCCCAAATCTACCTTGGATACTTGAAAATCCTAGGCTGAGGCCTCTTCAACTTTATCACCTATGGGCTTTGCAATTTCTGCCACCCAGCGGCCACTACCTTCATCAAAATCGATCCTTGATTCCATCTTTGGCTTCTTAACCTTAGATGTTTTCCCCAGATATTTACTTACCACATCTTCAATAGGCACTGATAGAGGAACCATGTTCCTTTTCTTGGTTTTCAGGGTTTCTAACCATGGTGGAATAGTAGAGGATTTCTTTTGTGTGTCATACTTATTGTGAAGTGCCAGCAAGTCCATATGAGTGTTTCCTATTTCTTGAGGTGCCTATTGATCATCCACCATCTTAGGTACATTGTGATCTTCTATTTGTACTACTTCAGGATCAAGATCAGAAACATCTAAATCCACGACTACACTAGGAATAACTTTTTGCTTTTGAGACCTTTCCCTCACCCTTACACTAGACCGGGTCACTCGGACTTCAGGTTCAGCTGGGTGTTGAACTTGAACTTGAACTTGAACCTGTGGAGAAATTTATTCAAGTTCAGGTTCGACTTTAGATTTGGCCTTCCCTGCACAAGGTTGACTAACACTTAAGTTAGTCAAAATAGAACTTTTCTTTGCTGAACGCTTCTTTTTTATTTTCACTTGTCCTTTAGAGGACTACAAAGGAGTATTAGAGGCTCTTCTAGTTAACAACCATGCTTCTATTCTCTCAAACACTCTTTTCATTTTATCATGTAGATCATCTTCTTCGGGCTCTGACCAATCAAATTCAGGGATGGGAAGAGCTTCAACTTTCTCCAAATATAGGGAATCCAGAACATCAGCTTCATTATCTTCCTCTATCCTGTCTGTGTTCATATTCAACTTGAAAGTAATGATTTGGCTCAAAGTGAAACGAGACCATAATCTTTTCCTCACCTCCAATTCATCAGAGCAGCCAATCCAAAAATCTTCTAGCTCTGGGAGATGCATAAAGGCCTCTGGTACATTGAGATTTGTTCCTGCAAAGCCTCAGTAGTCAAAATTCACCCTGGGAATATAAGTCTGTAAACAAAAAGCATTCAGCTCCTCTTTCATAGCCAAAGCATCCTGGAAACTCTTACATCTATAATGTCCTAACTCAATCGGGAAAAGAATACCCGAAGATTTTCTTGGGGTCCCAGCCTTCTGCTCAACTAGAACCAACTGCCTACATAGCTCCATTAGGACTATATCGTCTAAATAAAATCTAGGGAGTTTGAAGGGTTCTCCATCAAATGCACCTACCCTAAGATAAGTAAACTTTGAGAACTAAATAAAATGACAACTGTACACATTGATTACTTGCTTGGCCTCGTCAGAAAGTCTGGAATTATCTTTATCTCTCAGCTCAAACACCAACTTTCTTGAAAATCTATCATTTACTAACTTGTAGGCACTGGGAAACCTCTCCTTCTGTAGGCATGTGAAATAATCATACACCCTCATATCGTTTGTCCACACCTCATGAGGCAACCCCTCCTAGGCTTGGCAATAGGCTAAAACATAAATCAGATTGGATGACATATAAAATGCAGACAAATTAGTAACATTTAAGAGTTCCTTATGAAGCTTCTCTGCTATTAGGTCTGCCCAATCAATAAATTTATCCCCTTCTATAATCTTCTGAATAAAACAAAACATCCAGTTTTCCCAATGAAAAGCATGAGAATTCCCTTTTACCCTATTTAGCAAGAGTACCATATCGGCTATGTCTTTGCGGAGGTGCTCAATTATAAGAGGCTTTGGCAACCTAGACCTACCTTTCTCTGGTTTCATGAGCCATACTTGGGCTATAGAAGAAATATACCTTTTCTTCTCTGCGTCATACACCTATTCTACTTCTACAAATGTCCATGGCTCATATGGTTCTTTTTCTGGAATACGCAGGGCTGCCATTATTGTTTCTCTGTTAATTTTGACCAAAATCTCCCCTGACACATCCCTAATGCACCTATCCTTTGCATCATATTTATTAGCACATTCCAACACTAGTTCAGGGCAAATCAGAGCTGAGGGAAATGCAGCCGCCTCTAAAAGTCTGTTTCCTAATAACTTCCCAAAAAGTTCCTCCTGAAGCAGTTCAAACTCTATCACAGAGCTCCCCAAGGTTTACATTTAACAAGAAGGTATCTCCTATTTCTAGGAGGGAAACTAGTAGGTGTGTTCTACTCTCTTCTTTAGGAAGTTTCGGACGAAACAATGGCATCTTAACAATATCAAGGGAAAAGATTTGCAACACAGAATGAGCCTCTGTAATCTAAAAACTGCAAAGGGAAAGAAAAACTCACCACTTTCCTGCACACAATTTCCTACAATTTTCACCACCAGTTTCGTCGCTCCTTCTCCTTCTCCAAGCAAAAATAACTCAACAGAGAAGCCTTAATCAATCAACATCTATTCACAAATACCGTAAGATCTAAAAAATCCTCAGGGCATACTTGTAATAAATATCATAACTGAAGGAATGATTGATTTGATAGGCCAAGCCACTCGTAATTAATCCGCCAAGTGTTTCGGCATGAAAATCTCAATTCCCAAGGAAAGTAGCCGATCTCCATATTTTCATATTAATTACTCCCTCTACGTCACACCGTCATTTCCAATTTTCACATGCATGAATTATCTAAACAGATAACACAACCTTTGTACGGCAGTTTCCACTTTTGAATAAACACTTAGAGTGCTACAAAATAGAATTCCTCTTTTTGAAAACCAGACAAACCCGCTGACTTTCCCGTACATAAGCTATCTTTTTACAATCATGAACTTGAACTTGAACTAACTTAAGGTTCGAGACTAGGTTCAAGTTCAGGTTCATCCTTGAGACCGACCGACCTTTTAAGAAATTGACAACATGAGTATTATAAGACTTTGAAGCGGGAAATGAGTTGAACTTGAACCTGAACCTATTTCACAGAAGTTCAACTTCAACTTCGACTTCAAGACTTTCTCTTACTAAGACTACACCCGAGGGTTTTGAGAAAAAATGAGGGTAACAATACATATATTTGTATATATATATATATACACACACGCACACATACAAACATCTATACATTAAATGTAAATGAACATATATACCTATATCTAGCTTTACACATATATGGATATATAGGTATATATGTTCATTTACATTTAATGTGTGTGTGTGTGTGTGTGTATATATATATATATATATATATATATATATATAGACACACACACACACACACACACACAGGCACATTCATATTTATTCACTTGAATCATATATATTTGTACTTTTACTCATATATTTGGTATTTATGTTTTTATACCTTTTTGGATATTTATTTATGTTTTTATTTGTTTCAATTCCTTTTTTGCTTTTCTTCTCTTCCTTAGTTTTCATGTTTCTCCCTCCCAACTCTTCTTATTTACCTTGTGAGAGGCTATGTCTGCATATTTTACTTTCCATCCCCACACTCTCTCTTCCTGATGATGGATCACGGAGTGTGATCCGAAATGTTGATGCTAAAAAAACTCACACAATCGAATCTAGAAACTGATTTGCAACTCTATTACAGTTAACAATCCTTGAGGGTCCCATGACATAGAATTATGTATTACAAAATAAATATTTAGATTAAAAATAATTACAATTAACTCATATGAATAACTAGTACATATAATTTCATAAGGTATACACAATGATACAACATCCTCTACACAAGTCATAGGGTATGTCACAGTAATCAAATACAAAATATAATACAATATCTACAACTCTAAAGCACTAGTACAAGATATAATCATGAACATCAAAAGATAGGAACAACTAAGCCTCCAATGAAGAATAAGAAAAAGGTAACATCAACAAGCATCCTCCAAGACCACCACAAGAATATCATAATCTCAAATGGTAAAAGAAATCACTACCACCTGAACTTGTGGGACCAAAGGTCCACTCCCACTGTGCTAAGGAGATAACAACAAACCCCACTCGGATAACAAACTCTAACAAAGATAACTAAGAAAAGGACATGAAGGATTTCTAACTAAATGTACCACCAACTAAAGATAAATAAACATCAAATAACCAACATGTACAAAAACACCAAATACCATAATATGGAACATGTACATAAACACCAAATAAAACAAAATAAACCACCAGGTAATAATGAGACAACAAGGATACACCACTAGAGGCAAATATAGAAACTATGGAGGAGACTTATGCTACATACCATGGGAGTGTCATCACATGGACAACTACTTGAGTTACCCTGGACTGGTCTCTCTAGACCTCGGACCCTCAAGCGTTTATCAAGTTGAGTTACCCTGGACTAGCCACTTTGGACCCTAGACCCTCAACATGACCCATGCAGAACCAGAATACCCTCTCATGAATAAGAGAAATTCTAATCATACCTACTCTCTAGGTATCATCTCATTCCCATCCTTAGCCTATACAAGCACTCAAGGCACGAGCGAGGCATCAATGATCAATCTTGTATTTCATGTTATCCCCAAGTTTTATTATTAGGTTATCACTTGTTAATCAATTTATGATAGGTTATCCTGGTACTGGCCTCTTTGGGCCCCAGACCCCTATTGTAAGACACTCCCCTAAAATGCACCTATTTAACCTCCCCTAGGCTCACAATCAAATAATAACCACATAGGTTCCAAAAAAATAATATAATAAAATCTTGGTCCATAAAAGACGTCAAGGACATGCATTGGCCTTAAATAAAAACATCATAAAAATTACACCTAAAACATACGTGCAATAAAAAATATGCAATCTTCAAGACAATTCCCAGATAAAACATTAACAAAACTCCAAGTGAACTCAATCCCTTCCTAAAGCCTCTGGTTTAAACAACTTTAAAAAAATGCTATAAAATATCATCACATCAGGGTACAAGGGAATGAATGAATAAACCACAAACACAATTATCCAAATAACAAATACATTCATTTTACTAAAGACCCAATTAGGTTGTGCAATAACCCAATTTTACTCCTACAAGATTTAGTGTGTCGATATCCATATATAATAACTAAAATGTCTCCACATAAAATATGAGTCCAACATCTTAAAGCAACAATAAAAATCTAGTGAACAATAATTAATATAACTTAATTAATATTAGTTTAAAATCAATATCAATTAAATAAATTTAATATAAAATCCTTAATTAAATAAATTAATAATAATTATAATAATAACCACAATATATATTTAAACATATTTATTAACATAAATATATATTAAAATAAATAATAATTAAAAAACTAAATTTAAATTAAATTTATAACCTAAAATTTTCTTTAAAAAAATAAAGAAACATATAATTTAATGTGTGGGGGGGGGGGGGGGGGGGGGGGGGGGGGGCGGTGACCCACACACCACCCTTGTCGCGCGGCCTCGTGGAACCGCTGACAATAGGGGTTCCCTGGCTATGCGACCCCCAATGGATCATTGTCGGCAAGGACCCCACTACCATGCAAGTCCCTTGGGAGACCGTTGGCTGGGGCCACTGTTGTGCGGCTCCATTGGGAGACTACCGACAGGGACCAGTGTTGTGTGTCTCCCTTGGGATGTTGCTGATAGGGAACACTCTGTCGTGCAACTCCCTTGGGAAAGTCATCGGCAGGGCTCCCAAGCCTGTGGGGTACAGAGGTGGTGTCTCGTCCCCACCACAAAAGATTTTATTTCATTATTATTATTTTCTAAAATAAAATAACTCAAATAACATTTAAAATTATTTTATTCTATATATATATATATATATATTTAAAACAAACAATACACCAAAAATTAATTCTGGGACATACAACATCCCTCTAGAATTTAAATTAAAAAAAATTAAATTAAATAATAGATTTAAACCAAACTCTCATACATTTAAACATGCGAAAACATATAGTTACAAATTGATTTCCTTCAATAGAAACTGGGGTTTTTGACAAACTAACATCCAATGATTTGGACTTTACATGCAATTCTTAATTTAATCTTTTTTTGCAACATATTGAACACAGGATATCAATTCCCTATGATTTATTCTAGGGTTTTCAAAATACCCAAAATAAAATACCAGATCAAACTAACATCAATTTAATACAAATTTTCACCACAATAACCCATAATTAAAACATAAGCCAATTTTAAATCAATAACATAACAATCCCAGACACAAAGTATACAATATTTTCAAAAGAAGAATTTGCAAACTATGAGGGTTTCAAACCCTACCTCAACCAATGTCTGAAAATCTTAAGCCAAGAAAGACCGAAGCCAACCTTCAAAATCCAAGCCTTCAAACAATCACAAAACAATGCCCACCAAAACAAGCTTTCCCAAAACTCTTCCAATTCTTCCATAGCTCCTCTAAAACCTGATAGATGTATTGAAAATAATACCCAAAATCCCTACATAAAGAAAACCTATCCCTCCTAGGGTTTCTAAAACATGCAAACCCTATAGCAGAACTCAACTATCTCTTTCTAGTTGCATGATAAAATAACTCAAAAATAAATAATGCACTTTTTAAATAAAACTCTAACTCAACTTTTAACTTTAATTATAATTTTAATTTCACTTAAACCAAATGTGCAACTTAAATCGCATATAATTATTTAATTAAATAATAAATACTTTTAGCACATAATTAACTATGCAAAGTAATAAATCAAATATTAAATAAATCAGGTATGCCCTTTAAATTGCATTAGAATTTAATAATTAATTAAACCCTTAATTCCAAATTTAAATCTTTTAATTTAATCATTTAATTAACAAAGGTATTTAATTACCCTTAATAGTTAAATATACTCTATATCAAATATTTCCAAATTCATAAAATATAAATATTCAAATCTCAGAATTAATCCTAGCTAATTAAATCAAATAATTCACACAAGCAAATCCACTTGACTCCCAAAACTCAAAAAAGGACTAACTCTATATCAAACAAACAACAAGGAAGGGCTCACGAATTCACGTCACCTTGATGAATTCGGATGGGTAGAAACAGATACTTGCCCAATATTTAGGATAATCAATGGATGTTGTTGGGATTTGGATTTGTATGTTATCTCCCCTCTCTTACCATTGAGATTTTTTGATAGGGCACGCTCATCCTGACAATTCAGGGAAGTTGATGCCTGGTACATGTAAACTACACAAAAGACAAGCATGTACATACATGTATAAATATAAACAAGCAATGGCAGGGATCAGTTGATCGTGTGGATCTCGCAAGAAATGAACTACCATCCCTTAACCACATCAAGCACGTCAAATAGAAATATAAAACATATACATCGACCATACACATGCAAGTATGGGGTCAGTAAAAATATAAGCATTCATGATATCTTAACATATGAATTGTCCAAAATAAAATAACCATCGTATATATAAATAACATCATCATTTGCAATTAAATTAACATGAAAATAATTCATAAGCATCCAATTCATGATTATTCAACAAAAATGTCATACATCCATAAACCTCAAATATCCCGGAAATAAATAACACACACATGAAAATGGCCTAAAAGAGTTTGGCCATAAAACTGAAAAGTAAACTATGGGAGGGGCATTACATAGACACCTAGTATATGGATGGCCACCCTCTTTACTTGATGTTCTAGTACTGTATTTTTTATCTGATGAATTATCATATGTATAATTATCCACTATGGTTATGTATTTACAATCTACCACTAGAATATTGGATAGAGTAGTGTATTGAAAAAATTGGAAGAACATTAGGCACCTTCCTTGACATGGACACTTGTAATTTAGATGAAAACATGGGCAAATATGTCTGATTCCAGATTGCAGCAATCAATACTATCCCCTTATCAATTGGGCTTATTATCAATGAGGATAAATGGCACCAAATGATTAAAGTCAAGGATAGACGCTTCTACATTCGGTGTAGGGCTCTATCACACTTTGAAAACTCTTGTAGAACTATGGTCAGAATGAAATCATTCTAGAAGAAAAAATTCCTAGATTACAACCATAAATATCCATCCACTAAGCCGATGGTGGATATTAGGAATAATTCAACTCTAAATACTACCAATCCCCTATCATAAAATATGATCACACCTCTTCCTATGGATAAGAAAGACATAATGATGGAGACAGTTAGATCAAAGAATCAGGATGAGTCACCAAGGAATCATGATTCCAATGCTTGTTCGATGAACGCTAGGGATAAACTTGGCAGCTTTGATTCATGTAGTTTAACAAACCCACACTCATAGGGGTAGACAAAGGAAGAATTAATTCAAGTGGAAAAATAAAGGGCAAAAAATTGGCTAAACAAATCAGGGAGGAAGAGGCTTCTTTGAAAGGATTCACTAGCATCAAACAATTTTTAAATTCCAAGGGAAGAAGCTCCCCCTTTGGAAAATATGGATGATTTCAAATTGGTGGTTTAGGGGCCAATGGGCCTCTGAAAAATAATGTCTCATTAGGAGGCATGTTGGTATTAATTTCTAAGATCTTATTCTTCTTCAAAATTATTGTATTTGATGTCCTGCATTATGATATTGACAACGGTTTTGGTGGGTCATTGTGGCATCTGTCTCTATCATCCAATTAGATTTTATGTTGAACCTTGACTGCATAATATTTAACATGAATGACTTTCCATATAAAATGTCAAGTATGGTCTGTGAGAGGTAATTGTGAAATCACAAGAATCACTGCTATGTTAATGACTTAGGGGTCATCTTTTGATCTTTTCGAAAGCACGGTGGCCATAGACTAGTAGTCATAATTTTCTTTGAGATTTTGAGGTTTCTTTAGTATGGAGTGATTCTCTATCTTTCTTGGGAAGCTTCAATTATTCATTACAAAGATAGTGCTTATGATGATATTGGTTTCCCTCTAGAGTTGCAAAGGCTAGAATCTGCAAATATTTCTTCATTGATCTTTTTTGCTATGGGCTTTTTCGGGAGGTTTTCTTGGCTTGGTTCTTTCCTCCCGAAGCCCTTACTGAGCCGCGCTTGTGATTTTTCTTTAAAACAAATTAATAACAATAAATTTTTGGGTTATGCCTCTTACCCATAAAAAAAATGATGATATGTAATTGGAGCCATGGAGAATGCTATGAATGTAACTTATAGAAATAAAATATAAAATATAAAGGGGAGAAACATGAAGCTCCCAATATGTTAAAAATATGGCATGATAAGAATAATATGTCTAAAAAGGAAGGCACACAATGCAACTAATATTTTAAAATATAAATAGAAAGTATACTTCAAAAGTAATTATCTTACTCGGTAAGCAATATATATATATATATATATATATATATATATATATATATATATATATATATATATATATATATATATATATATATATATATATATATATATATATATATATATATATATATATATATATATATATATATATATATATATATATATATATATATATATATATATATATATATGATGATGTGATCATGAAGGCACATGTAGAGCTAGTTGCCCTGAAATATTAAGATAAATAATGAATCTCATAAAATATATAGGGAAGATAATAATAAGAAAGGTAAGTTGAAACACTTCCTAGAATAAATTTAAAGAGAGCACTGTGTAATTTCAAAGTTTCAACAATTATAGAAAGCAAAAATACATAATTACAAAATAAATAATATATCATAAGATAGGTGAATGTGGGGAGAACCTTTTGGTAATAAACACCACTCAAAATAAATCTAATGTGTTATTCTATAAACACCAAAATTATAATATTCTTATAGAGAAATCTTTAATGGGAGCATTGAAACAATAGAGATCTAGAGAAATTTTAACAAATTAATAATATATTAAAAAATCACACGTTTTGTATCTCAAGAAACTAAAATGTAAGAGATACAATATATGAAACCATAAAATGGTAATTGGAAAACCATGAGTTAAAACCACATTAAAAAATGGTGCCCAAATTCTTATTGTAAGATTTGACTATGAAGATCTAGAGGCAATAGAAGGTATAATAAAAAAAGAGAATGAATATGATAAGAATAAATTGCATTCTCACCAAGAATACAATACAATAGATATAATGAATGGATTAAATAATTCATAGGAGACCCCTTTCTTATATAGCCAAGGTGAGTACAGAGTTAATGAGATAATGACAAGTGTCATTGCCTCATTATGTCAGAGTGACCCCACAATAGTGGGTTACACTTTTTTAGACATGCTGATTTTTGCTGAAATAATACATTTTTAATAAAATATAATTATTTAAGCCTTGAGAGGTTCCATTTGAAGGAATTAATTAAAAATGGTTAGCTAAAATCCTATTAGATTAAAAAAACATTAATATAACATCTATACTCATCATTCATACCTACAATGGAGTCTCCTCTGCACCTATTAAAATGCTGACAAAAAATCACTTCAACTTTATCTTTTGGTAGATCAAATGAATCCATTTGAAAAACCTATCTATGTAGTAAGGTACTACTGTATGGTGTAAAATATGGATGGAGTCTATTAATATGATTTAGAACAACATAGAGGGGGGGTGAATTAGTTGTTCTCAAGTCTAGATGTACCAATTTGAACATTCAAATAATTCAACAAACTCAGATCTAATCACCAACTCAACTCGGTCTCTAAAGAACATATATCAGAAAACATATAATATGCAGTCCACTATCCAATAGTATTTAACTTGCAAAATATCAAAACATTCATAACAAAATATTCAAACAAGTATGACCCCAAGATTTATAGTGGAAACCCAATTTGGGAAAAACCCACTTTGTAAGATGTTACTGATATTTTCACTCTTCTGAAGTGAGCTCTGTGAAAAGCCAACCTTATTAAAGGCTTACAAACACACTATTAGGTGTGACACTGTTAAAGGATTTCAATCACCCTGTTAGGAGTGGCCTGGTCAGAGGACTTGACTACATTCCATTATAATACCACCTTGATTAAAGGATTTATCAATGACTGTTAGGTCAACCTTGATTAAAGGATTTTAACTGCTATAATGGTTAGAAAGTAGCAATAGTTTCTAATCTATAACACATACAACTCACTTTGCAGATATCAAATCCAATTCACACATATATGTTGATTTACTGACTGAGTATCATTTCCATCTCCATATCTCATCTGCTCAGAATTCGCTTCAAGCAATCACAACTCTGATCTTCAACTTCAGCCTTCTTCTTAGACTTATCAGTCAATAACATCAACATCACTGACATATTCTGTAACCTCACCATTAGATTTCCTTTATACCTCTCCAAATAGATAGTTTTGTCTTTTGCCTCTTAATCTCCTTCATAGATCTTAGGTTAGGTCAGATCCAATGGATCCTTCCAACATTTAAGTCCATACTGTATACACCTAAAAATGGTCACCTAGACTATTAGCCCCCATTTGCTAAATCATCAATTGTTTATTCTTGATCAAATCCTAGTTCTATCATTTATTTGATTATTTTCTATGGGCTAACCATCTTATCCTAAGTATTTATTTATTAAAAGGAATATTCCCTCCCCTTTTAATAAATAAAAAGCCCCCACTTTTCCTCTTATCCTAAGTTGCACAAATAAAGCATTATTCTTATTTTATAAAAAGGGAAAAAGCACTTTTTGTCTCATATGGACACAAAAGTCAACTCTTATTTTCTCATTGGAGGATATTTGTGCACATGGATTGCTCCTTTTTCAAGCTGCACCCTTGATTAAATCTTTTGCCTCTTAATCTCCATGGTCCATTGATTTTTCACCTCCTATAAAAGAAGAGCTCTCTTCCTCATTTGCACACACAAATTTTTATGCTATTGTTATGCTACAGGTTTTATAGGTCATCTTGGAGCTTTTGGAGATATTCTTGCATCTAGGGTTTGAAGATTTGGAGCATTGTTGGCATTCATCTTGGATCTTCATCAACACTCTATCTTCTTGTCTTCATTCTTGCATCATCATGGCTTTCTTGCTTCATAGTTAGATTTCATTTCTTGCATAGTAGTTTCATTTTCATGGCATTCTTAGTTTAGATTTTCTTTATGCTTTAGATTAATTCATTGAATCTCTCATTGCATGGTTTACTAGCAAGGTTATTGGCTTAATAGCTCTAGCTGAGAGCATTCTTAAAACCCTTGCACTCCATGCCTAGGGAGCTATGGATCGATTTGTGATGGCTCATTCTTGAGTTTCCTTACATGTAATGATTCATAGAAGTGTGACACATTTATAGCACACATTTTTTGGCACCCACCGTGGGGCCAAACCACTTTTTTTTACATGCTGGTTTTGATTATTTTTTGAGCTAACACTTGCTGGTTCTGATTATTTTTGGAGTTAACCCTTGTGCAGATTTGTTTGGAGATGGGAAACCCTAGATTTTAAAGATTTGATCATATCTCCCAAACAGCTTGGTTTTTTTGTCTGAAACTTTTTTTTCAAGTTGGAGACATATTAGAGAAGCTCCAAAAAAAAATTTAGAATTTTCGGAGGTGATTTGTATTTTTTATGATTTTTTCTTGATTTTTCATAAAAAAATGATTTCTGGCAAAAATCATCATATTTTTCAGAAATTTTTACATTTTTAGAAAGGTCTTGGAATTCTATAGGGGTTCCATTCATTGTGTTTTTAATTTAGAGATCATATCATAGCTCATTTGGTTGATTTACAAAAATAGGTCTATTTTGGTAAAATGGCTCTCTAGGGCACAAATGAAGAGATTTTTCTGAAATTTTTACATTTTTGGAAAGCTCTCTATTTTTTGATAGAGGTCTATTTTTTTCATTTTAGGTTTAGGGTCCAAATTCATGTGGTAAAAATTAGATCTTGTTGACTAGGTCAAATGCAAAAAAAATAAAATTTTGTGATGGGTATGCACTTATTTTTCATTGTTCAATGCATGATATGAGTTATCATTTAGATTATTTTCTGGTTATCATTGCTCCTAACAATTAATTTTAATATCTAATCCTAGGGTTTGCATAAGTTGGATATACATTGCATATCTTGTTTACTTGTGTCTTATCTTGTTCATTTAAAGGTGCTCTTGCTTTCATGAAATATGCTTAAAACAAAGCGTTAGACTTGAGGTATTTTGTTACATCCCTAAAACACTTGGATCTTGGGATTAAAATTGAACCTCTCATGTGTTTGGCTTGAGTGTTTACATGCTTTCATAGAACACATTTCAATTGATGCTCTTAATAGGAAATGAATGAACATAGATTTGCTTTCATACAAGTTTGTGTAAGTGAATGTTTGTGTTTGAACCCTAAGTAATTCTTGGTTCCAATATCAAATATCTCATTGAGTGACTTAGGGCATGGATTCATTCTTTGTTTACATAGGGAGTTAAATGCACCACTTTGTGGACTCACTTTATGTTTGCTTGGAAAGTTAAATATTCCATTGATTCAACCCTTTGTCATTTGTGAGTAATATTGATAAGCAACTTTAGATTACTTGTGATTGATCTAGATTGCTATCTTGGGTTATTGGACTCGCTAATCTGCCGGCCCCTCATTTCCACCCCGTAGTTGCAAGATCAGTGCTACATTAAAGGGGAGGGGTCTACAGGAAAGAAGTGTTAATTGCTCCACTTGGCAACCCTTTTGTGTTTTTTGGAACTCACTTGTTTTCTAAGGTGTGGACTCACTTTGAGTTGATGTGAGGAGTTAAATGTTCCACTTTTGGGCTCACTTTGAGTTGGTGTGAGGAGTTAAATGTTCCACTTTTGGACTCACTTTGAGTTGGTGTGAAGAGTTAAATGTTCCACTTTTGGACTCACTTTGAGTTTGTGTGAAGGGTTAAGTGTTCCACTTTTTGGACTCACTTCACATTCTCTTGAAGGGTTAAATGTTCCACTTTTGGACTCGCTTCACATTATCTTAAAGGGTTAAATATTCCACTTTTGGACTCGCTTCACATTCACTTGAAGGGTTAAGTGTCCCACTTTTGGACTCACTTTGCATTTACTTGAAGAGTTAAGTATTCCACATTTAGTGCTCTAAATACTTTTGATAGTGAATTACTTAATTTTATTTTTAGAAGGCCTGCTTGGGGACACACCACCTCAAGGGACAACATTAACTCCTGTGTTCCGGCGGAGTATAAATAGCGGGTGGTGAATCAAAAGACACCTCTCTTGGTAATTGAGTTTGATATCACTCTTGGCTAAGCCTCAAAGAACTTTATACCTTTGAGAAGTGAAGGAGGAGATTTGGGTTACCGTCTCCCCCTGACTGTGTGATTTTGGATTCTTCTCATCTACGGATTTGGGCCTCACGTACCTTGCGTATATCAAGGACTCCCTTTAGAAAAGCCATGTATAGCCTTATAGATAGCATGCTAGGATGTTGTTGTGTTTTATGTGCCTGCTAAAACATTTTCAAGAACATACACAAGTAGCATCTCTAGGGAGTAGAAATACTAAGTCACTATCTCTGTTCATGTGCAAGGTTGTTTTGCCCCTTGCTCATTGTTTGAAGACAATTGCTTGCTTGAACTCCTTGATTGTTGTCTTATGTGCTTGATCAATGATAAAAATTTGTTGATATACTTACTTGATCTTTTAAAATGCTTCAAAACTAAGTTTTTCACATTCACTGGTCAAAAAGTCATACGAATCTGCAATAGTATCGCACGCCTTACTGAGAAATATCACGCGATAGTTCGTGCCCTACTATTTTATCACGCGCTTTGCTAAGGTATATCGCACGATAGTTCGTGCCTTCTGGACTATCACCCCGCTAGCTTGGAGTCTATCGCCCAACCATACTGCAGTCTATCGCCTGGCTTAAGGTGAAGTATCACCCGAACTGAGAAGTATCGCCCTGTCTGCCTTGAAAGTATCACCCAGAATCTTTTTGTTGTCCTGTAATTGCTGCAATTTGGAGTGGCTAAACTTGCACTTTAACCTGTCGTAGAGTGTCTTTTTCTGTTCTTACCCGAAACTAGTTTGTTACCTACATGCTTAGATTTGTTCTAGACTAAAACAAATGAGCTAAAACTATTGGGTTTGAGTTTAACGAATGCTACTCTTGATCACTTGTCGCATCACGGTTACCTCTCTAGCTACTTGCTTATTGAGCTTCTTGCTCGTTGCTTGGCTTTAGTCAATTGATTGCTGTAAGTGCTTGAGCACTTTTGATGAGCCATCTCTCTATTGTTCTACTTTGACAAGTGATCTTTATTAGCTTTGCTTATCTCAAATCTAAGAAACTTTGTCTCATTCTATTAGTCAACCAACATCTCTTTTCATGCCGGTTACAACTCGATCTCAATTTGAGCAGGAGAGTCATCCTCCATTGAATTATACACAGTTACCTTCTCCAACTAGATGTTCAAAAGCACCCATTAGCAACAACAGTTCTAGTTCTGACCAATCTGAGAATTCTAAGGCTACACCGTGGTATAAAGGAGGTTTCCTCTTTTCCGCATTCAAGACCCCCAAAAACACAGACAGTGTCTCACTCACTTTGACTGAACAAGAAAAGTTTCAACTCTTGCAAGAACACTTTGAGCATAAGGATAATCAAGCGCGCTTAGACAAAGAACACAATCAACAAAGGATGGATGCTACTAGGCGCATGGCTTATAGAGGGAAATTTCATGAGCAACTTGAGACTAGTAATCATGAGCATAGACCTCTTTTTAATGGCAACAATGGCAACAACACGCCACCAAGATCTCCTCCAAGAACCACTTTTGGTATGCCTTTTTCACCTCCTAGACCTCCTCCCTCTCAACATGAAGCAGAGGCTAATGATGAGATTTCTAGTGAGGATCTTATGAGATGTGAACAAGATGTGGATTTCCAACGAATGATGCATAAGCTTTTAGAGTGTAATGGCGATCAATATTTTCAATATATGACTTCTAGAGGATACAAGCTTCCTCCCGGCTATGATGTCAGACAAATTGTCCAACAAAGAGTACCAACTGAATTGGAAGTCCTTCAAGAAGAATTACGTCAGACAAATCAACACCTTACCCAAATGGCATTAGAAAGAGAGCCTCCAAAGGTCTCTTTTGTAGAATCAATTTGTGCTCTTCCTTTTGATAAAGATCTATACATGGTCCCATTTCCTAAGGATATTGAGCTTCCTAAATATGACAAATATGATGGAAATGGTGACCCTCATGACCATGTGCATCATTTTTATGCTCTTAGTATGGACTTTCTTCATGAAGACACATATCTCCTACGCTTATTCCCTCAAAGCTTAAGAGGCCAAGCTTTGGAATGGTTTGCGAAATTGACACCACCACTTAAGACTTTTGATGAGTTAGCTCAGTGATTTACCCAGCAGTACTCTTACAACATCCAACAACCTGTCACTGTGATAGATCTCGATAATCTAAGACAACATCAAGGTGAGCCATTTGCAACTTACTTACAACGTTGGAGGTCATTGTATTCTCGATATCCTCGTCAGCTACCCGAAAGGGAAAAGATTGATATTTTTGTCAACACTCTTATGCCTGAGCTGTATTATGATCTAAGGAAACAACTATTCTCCTCTTTCAATGACATGGTTGAAAGTGCATATCGAATTGAGGATGTAGCTATAAGAAAAGGGGATATTGTTATTAATAAAGATGCTAAAGACAATGGCAAAGACAAGAACAAACCTTGGAATAAGAACAAGTATGTTGTTAATGATGGGGTTGTTGATGCTCCTAAAGTTAAAGAGCCCGCTTTCAATCTCTCCAACACTATCTATGCAGCAAAACAACAAGAAGCTAGCAACACTCACAATGCTCCTAAACCTCAATATGCAGATAAGCCTAAGAAGTCATTTCGAAAGTGAGTCTATACCAAGTTGGCAGAACCTTACGATGTGATCCTTAAGACTTTGGTTGACAATGGATATCTTATGCTTCCTGATAAACCTGGTAACTGGGATCTGATAAATAAGCCTGATTGGTGGAGAGAGGATCATTACTGCCATTATCACAGAAACAAGGGACATCCAACAGACAATTGTTTTAGGCTTAAGGATGATATTTAGGATCTTATTGAGAATGGCACAATCTCCACTGATGGCTTAACTAAAAATTCTGATCACATAGCTTTCAAAGATCCTCTACCTAAGCATGATAAGGGGGAAACCTCTCAAACACATAAGAATAATCATGATGCTAAGATCAATTACACGTATCCTTCTAATACACCTATGATCAACATGGTAGAACCCGTTGAGAGCATTCTAATGATGAGGTCTCAAGATGATAATAAAGCCAATCATGGTAAGCCAAAGTTGATCTTGCAAACATGTGATAGTTCATCTTTACAAAATGAGACACTGAATGTTGTTACTAGGGGGCAAGCCAAGATTGTCCTTAAAACTGCGCAAGATCCCAAGCAAGCTTTGCCTTCCAAACAAGTGGCTCCTTCAGCCACCCCTAGCTATGATCTTGTCCAACATTTGCAAAAGACACCAGCATAGATATTTATCCTTGAGTTGCTTCGGTTATCCTCTTCGCATAGAGAGATTCTTGATGAGGCTCTACGTACAACACGTGTTCCTAATGACATTGATCCAGATCAATTTCAGGCTATGGTCAACCACATTTCATCTCCGCTATCTCTCTCCTTTTCTGTAGAAGATGACATATCTATTGCTCACCCTCATAATCTAGCTTTACACATTGAAGTTCTAGTCTACAATACCCGAGTCCGCCGTGTCCTGATAGACAATGGTGCAGGGTTAAATATTATTTCATTCAATGTCATACAACAATTGGGTTTGTCAGAATTCGCTGTGGATTCTAAAAAGAAGATTACTATAAAAGCTTACGATGAAGTGGAAAGATCTTCCAAAGGTCTTGTCATGCTGCCTGTCTGAGTGGGCCCTATCACGAAAGATATTAGCTTCCAAGTATTGGACATCCCACTTGCATATAACATTCTTTTGGGTCATCCTTGGATCCATGACATGCAGGCTGTTCCTTCCACTTATCATTAGTGCATCAAATTTCCATACAATGGCACTGAAGTTGTGATTCCTGGAGACCATACTATTGCTATCAATGCTCTTGTTGCTACTGAAAAATTTGTTCCTCATAATGAACCTTTTGTTGATCCTAGTACGTCTCTAGCTGCTACTGAGAAATCACTTAAGATGATGAGCCTTGGTATGGGTGAATATACACTGGGTTCCTTTGCTTCTATACTTGTTTCTCCTAGGTCATATGGGAGACCTTCTGATCAGATGAAGCCTTCCACTTCTGCTATGGTGATCTTTGATACCTTTGTTCCTTCATCCATTCCTTTAGAAGTAGAAAGAGAAGAACAAGCTATTCAAGAGTGGATCTATAGAGAGGATTCTAGAAATACTCCCATGCTCAGTAATTCAGACACAGATATAGATGAGTCACCGCTACACACTATGGCTCAAATGGGAGATGATCTTCCTTCTACTTCACTCCTTTGGGGAGAAGAATGTATATCTACTGATGATATGGCTGAGGTCTCTATGTCTAGAACCTATGTGCCTAAAGAATCATTGCACTATGATAGACAATGTCGCAACATTGCGCGACTGCTACAAAGAGGTGATCTCTCACATAATGACATGAGTATCTCTACTTCTCAGAATCTTAAGCCTCTTCTAGAAGATCCTCCCATGATAGATATGGATGTTGATGTGGTTCATACCTCTCATAACCCACCTGACATGGTTGATGGGTCTTGTGTGGGGTCTGATGAGTTTGTTCCTCGTATTGCCTTAGTGGACCACGCTGGTTCTTCTATGACAAGTCTAGATCTAGCTACTTTTGGAGCTTACTCTATAGGCTCAACCTCTCGTGTCACCAGAGATGACATCCTTCACATAAATACTATTGAACCAGTCACTTCATTTCATCTCACATCAACACCTGTTACTTCTTCCACCAAAGAACTAGCAACAAAAAAGATTGAATCAGCAATCAAACATCACGGTCATCAAGTCAAAAGAAAAGAGCAATGGTCGGATGGTGAAAACCACATTGTGGCAGTATCCGCACCTAAGAAAAGTAAAAATAAAAATCTGCTCAAAAATAATGATTCTCAAATAAAAGATGACAAGTTGATTCTCTACAAAAAAATGATGCACTACCTCAAGCATGATCTCATATCTATTATACTTCAGCCCATTCCTAGAGCTAAGAACAAAGTTAGTAATGCCTTGGTTACTTCAACATCCATCTTACAAATGAAAAAGCATAAATTTCACTTCAAGTTCCTGGTGGATGAATTACGCTATCCTGCTCACAAATCTTACAATCCTACCATCTTTTCATATCTTCCACCTCATATTCCTCTTGCAAATCCACCACGCCATTCCTTCCACCATCCCTTACACTTTGCCTTTGTCTCTGGTGACTTGTATAGGAAGGGTCTAGATGGAACTCTCCTTAAGTGTCTAGAAATAGAGTCAGAAAAAGTGCTAGCTGAAATCCATGATGGCATATGTGGATCACATTCTAACGATCCTCCGCTAGCTCAGACATTGCTCAGGGCTGGTTATTATTGGTCGAACTGGTTGAGACCTCCTATTGTCACATTTGCAGCATTTGGGCCTGGGGCCTATCAGTTCTCTACATCAGAGGAAGCAGATTCTTGATGCCCATTTCTGTCTGGGGCATCCTTTGTACATATTTTATGATCCTGAAAAAATACCAAAAAAATTCATATATGATGCTGAAAAAATCCTAAAAAGCATAAAAAGTACTGAAAAAATGAGCATCCTAGTGAAAACCTAGTAATAGGCACTTTGATGTCTCACCAAAAAAATCAAAAAATTTTCAAAAAATCAAAAAATTTGAAAAAGTGCCTTGGTGAAAACCTGGAAACAGACGCCTTGGTAGCAAAAATACAAAAACAATTTATAAAAAGTCCTAAAAAATTGCAATAAATCTATCAAGTGGTGAAAACCTAGAAATAGGCACTGCTTGAGACCCTCTGCACCTATGTCTATCAGTCTTGCGTGGTGCTCATTCACTCCACTTCTCGCTTTGTCTCTCCTAGCCTGGAATTGACTCTTGTCTTAGTCTAGGGGGCATACATTGTTTTAAGCTTATCTTGGGTCTCTTTGTGCGTCTGGGTTTCTTAGGCACCTCGCAAATGGTGTTTTTCAACACCACCCCAACTGTGTTTTTCAACACTGCCCTAGCATCAAGTGTTTCTTAACACTTATCAGATATCCTTCCCGTCGTCTTGGATGATGCAATATTTCTCATTGGCAGATGTGATACTCAAAGCTTGACTCTATGACCTACACACACGCACTTGACTTGCTGAGATTTGTTTGACTTTATTTCTTTGTGTGTTGTCTATGATGATTTCTTTGCTGAGTGTTCACCCCCTATGATTGTTTTTGATGATGCATAGCTAGAAGACTGAGGGTATGAGAACATGTTTTATTTCTTTATCTGCTTGTGGGTATATCTTGTTGGTCCTCACTGTCATGAGCATTTATGCTGGTCTTACTTGACACTATGGACCTACAAGGTATTATCCTTGACTGTTTCACGAGTGCATGCTTCTAGTCATCTTGACTTTCTTGTGTCTCGATGTGAGCATAATCTTGCTATATCAAACTTAGGTGATCTCACTGCATTAGTCATCTGGACCTACATGTCTTTGATGCCTAGGTGAGATTTCCACATTTCTATCTGATATAGATCATATTCAGATCCACATAGTTATGCTAGTGTGTATTGTATGATCTTGCGACACTACCAATAACGCTCAATGATGAATATTAGATGTCTATTGGCTTTGTGACCTTGCAAGTAAACCACTTTTCATGTAGCTTGCATTCTTAACTTCATATTAGTTTAGTTTTGCATCTTGCATATGGAGAGAGCTCTCCTTTCATCTTTCATGGACTTGTTAATCAACTGCGCTCACCTTTTGCTTCTTCCTAATCATGTCTTTCGCTTCTTGTCTTTCATATCACATCATTTTCCTTTCATTTCAGGATCAAAACCGAAATCCAAGTTCACCTTGATCATCCAAATCACCTTTTCCCCCTCTTTCACGCAGTTGGCTGACCTTTTGAGGCCTGATCCTTCCATCTTCACTGGGGCATTCCTCACCTCTTCATCTCCATCTCTTTCAAACTTCTAGTCTTTCATTCACTTTCAATCTCAAGTTCAAATTCTTCCCCCTCTCCATGGTGTTTTCGGGTTGAGGGACCGCTTGGTTCGTGCCCTGTGTCCCATGTGTGGGGCATACCTTCACTACTTGATGGTTGTTCTATTCTCTTCAGCTTTGATTATGATTTCTAGTGATTTGATCATGTCTCTCTTGCTTCTGCATTCCCTCTACCCGGATTTTGCTTTTGATCCCGAGGGGGCAAACACATCATATCTTATTGGTTATCTCTTTCCTAAGTGTTCAGTACTGTCGCTACTAGGCTGACCATGCAGGATTTTCTATCTCTTTGCACTTCATTCTTTGGAGTCAGATCGCTATTTGCTTGCCTTCTTGGCTATCTCTTGCTTTCTTGGCTGATCTGAGTTGCTTTGTGATCCCAAATCGATCTCACATTTCAACTTCATTCTTTGACTACATGTGTTCCCAGATCGATCACACATTATTCAAAGAGGGGCAAATGTATACACCTAAAAATGGTCACCTAGACTATTAGCCCCCATTTGCTAAATCATCAATTGTTTATTCTTGATCAAATCCTAGTTCTATCATTTATTTGATTATTTTCTATGGGCTAACCATCTTATCCTAAGTCTTTATTTATTAAAAGGAATATTCCCTCCCCTTTTAATAAATAAAAAGCCCCCACTTTTCCTCTTATCCTAAGTTGCACAAATAAAGCATTATTCTTATTTTATAAAAAGGGAAAAAGCACTTTTTGTCTCATATGGACACAAAAGTCAACTCTTATTTTCTCATTGGAGGATATTTGTGCACATGGATTGCTCCTTTTTCAAGCTGCACCCTTGATTAAATCTTTTGCCTCTTAATCTCCATGGTCCATTGATTTCTCACCTCCTATAAAAGAAGAGCTCTCTTCCTCATTTGCACACACAAATTTTTATGCTATTGTTATGCTACAGGTTTTCTAGGTCATCTTGGAGCTTTTGGAGATATTCTTGCATCTAGTGTTTGAAGATTTGGAGCATTGTTGGCATTCATCTTGGATCTTCATCAACACTCTCTCTTCTTGTCTTCATTCTTGCATCATCATGGCTTTCTTGCTTCATAGTTAGATTTCATTTCTTGCATAGTAGTTTCATTTTCATGGCATTCTTAGTTTAGATTTTCTTTATGCTTTAGATTAATTCATTGAATCTCTCATTGCATGGTTTACTAGCAAGGTTATTGGCTTAATAGCTCTAGCTGAGAGCATTCTTAAAACTCTTGCACTCCATGCCTAGGGAGCTATGGATCGATTTGTGATGGCTCATTCTTGAGTTTCCTTACATGTAATGATTCATAAAAGTGTGACACATTTATAGCACACACATACATCCTTCTAGAAACATCTTCAATCTCCTCATTGAATCCATAATAAAATTATTTACCATGCATTAAATTCTTCATATAATCAATTAATAAAGTCAACACGATTTACATAACCCAAGAATTCAACTGTGTCGGTTGGAAATTTGAATTCTTCCTCCAAATGTAAATTGCTGACGCTCGGTCAATGTTGTGTTCATCTCCTTGGGCATCACTATGTAACTTGGTCATCTCTACAAACTGTCTTCCTTGGCTAACACTGTCTTGCTCGGTAATTTCCTGTCACTCGGCATAAATTGATGTTCAGTCAACACTAGATTTACTCAACATATACTAGCGCTCAGTTGACACTAACATCACTCAGCTTAAACTAGATTTCTTCACTTTTTCTCTGTTAAGCCTACTTCTTCAGTCTTTCTTCTTACTTAGATAAACAATACGTTATCTCATCATAGTGCCAAAAAATCATGTACTCATTGAAGTATCAAATAACTCAACCTTTCCTTAGGTGCTATTGTTATCTCCCTTTCCCTAATCCTTTTCATCAACCAATAGATATAGTACTTTCTTAGATAGTAACTATCTTACTAGTTAAGGTTTGACATCAATGACAATACAACAGTTGTTTCAATTGCAATTTCCAATAATCTCCCTCTTTGGCATTGATGGCAACACCACATGAATACTACATGATTTACCAACCAATCCAAAAATTTTCATTGCATAAAAAATATTCATAATATCCTTAGCTTCATTTTGATTCTCAATAACTTAGCCTTGCTTGACGTTTACACAGTAACTCCCTCTGAATCTTTTCTGTATCTTTCCCTCTTTTATTGGATCCTCTTGATGTGTATTCATCTTTGAAATCTCTCCCTCTTTAACAAAAATTCCAAAGAAACAACTAGAATTTACATCATTCATATGTAAATGTCATCTTGTCAGTTCACTAACAATATTGGAGACATCTATCTCTTGATTCCTCTATCATTGCAGAATAGATTGAACTCATTTGATATAATCTCTCCACCTTGGTCAAATCTCAGACATTTTAGGCTCCTACCAATTTCTTTTTCAACCTTAGCCAAATACCACTTAAACAACTGAAATGCATCAGATTTTTCTCTCAAAAACATTATAGTCATCATCCTAGTGTAATCATCAACAAACAGAATAAAATACTTAGCACCACAATAGCTTTTCATTCCCATAGGTCCACAAAGGTCAGTATGAACCAAATCCAAAATGTTCTCAGAAGTAAATGTCTTGCTCTTGAAACTAGACTTTGTCATTTTTCCCAACTGGCATTGTTTACACATCACATTATTAGGTTTCTTCAATCTCAGAAAACCTCTAACTTTCTTCTTTTTACTTATATTTACTAGATTGTCAAATTTAACATGACATAGCCTCTTATGCCATAACCCTACATCATCAAATTGTGCAAACAAACATGTCTCTTCAGATAGATCTAGATAGAATAAATTACCTTTAATTTTCTCACCACTTCCAATTAGTTCACCAGTAGCATCAAATATTTTAGCCCTTCTGTGATGAAATTCCACTTGGTAACCAGTGCTATTAAGTTGTGCAACACTCAAAAAATTATAGTTAAGCCCTTCAACCCAATAGGCATTTTCACAAGTGATCTTATCACTTATCTTAATTGATCCTTTACCTCTCACAAGATGTGGTGCATCATTACCAAACTCAACACTTCTACCTTTGTAATGATCTAGGGTTTCAAATTTACTTTTACCACCAGTCATGTGATGTGAGCAAGCACTATCAATAATCCATTTATCACCTTTACTCACATAAGAAATAAGTGTAGTTTTCTCATCCTCATCAGAATAATCTTTCATAGAAACATAAACTACTTCAATATCAAAATTATCACTGTCACTATCAGTTTCCTCTTCTGCAATGTAAGAGGATTTCTTTCCTTTTTCCTTGTTATCTTTGTACCTTTGATGATCTCTATTATCTCTCTTATCTTTTTACTTTCTTTCTCTGTCTGCATCCTTCTTTCTTTGTCTGCATCCTTGTCATTCCTATTAGGACACCTTGTAGCCATATGGCCAACTTTGTTACATGAAAAATAGATTATAGGAAGTTTACCTTTGTATTTGTCTTTTCCTCTCTTCAATCTTCTAGCCATGAGGGCTTCAAGATCATCCAGTTCCTCATCAAAAGTGTCACTATCACTTCCACTTTCACTTTCACTTTTCACAAATTTATCTTTTTCTCTCTTAGATTTATGCAAAACCATTTGTGACTTGAATACAGATTCAACATTAGGGATAGTGTAGTTATCATAATTAGATAGGTCAAAAGTAGTAAGCTTACCAACAAGGCTTTCTAGAGTCAGAACATTACCAGGGTTACATCGTGATTCTTGAATTGCCAAAATTCTAATAGCATATATAGGAAGAAAAGTTCTTAATACCTTTCCAATGATAGTCTCATCATCAATGATTCCATTAGCTCCTCTAATAGCATTCACTATTTCTTTGATTCTTCCACAATACTGAGCAATATTCTCACCTTCTTGCATTTTCATTTCATCAAACTTACCTCTCAAGCTTTCAACTTTTTCCCTCAATACATTTGTATCACCACCATAGATGGTTGCAAGAGTATCCCATGTTGCCTTTGTAGTAGTGTAGTCCTTGATGTCTTCAAATTCAGGATAGCTTAAGGCAGATATAATCTCCAACATTGTTTGATTGTGTTCCTATTTTTTTTCATCTCCTCGGTAGTCATAGGTGTAGCAGGTGCAACATAGTCATGTTCAACATAGTATTTTTCTGAATCACCAATACCAACTAGATGCAGTTTCATCAGACTTTTCCATGCAAGGAAGTTCTCCTTTTTTAACTTCGATACCTCCTTATACATCTTGATCATTAGCTTCAATTACCTTTAAAAATTTTCTCTGTAAGCACCAACAACTCTGATACCAATTGTTAATATGATTTAGAACAATAGAGAGGCGGGGGGGGGGGTGAATCAATTGTTCTCAGGTACAGATGTACCAATTGAACATTCAAATACTTCAACAAACTCAAATCTAATCACCAACTCAACTCTGTCTCTAAAGAACATATATCAGAAAACATATAACATGCAGTCCACTGTCTAATAATATACAACTTGCAGAATATCAAAACATTCATAACAAAACATTCAAACAAGTATGACACCAAGATGTATAGTGGAAACCCAATTTGGGAAAAACCACTTTGTAACATGTTACTGATATTTTCACTCTTCTGAAGTGAGCTCTGTGAAAAGCCAACCTTGTTAAAGGCTTACAAACACACTATTAGGTGTGACCCTGTTAAAAGATTTCAATCCCCCTGTTAGGAGTGGCCTAGTTAGAGGACTTGAGTACATTCCATTAGAATTCCACCTTGATTAAAGGATTTATCAATGATTGTTAGGTCAACCTTGATTAAATGATTTTGATTGTTACAATGGTTTGAAAGTAGCATTAGTTTCTGATCTATAAAACATACAACTCACTTTGCAGATATCAGATCCAATTTGCACATATATGTTGATTTACTGACTGAGTATCATTTCCATCTCCATCTCTCATCTTCTCAGAATTCACTTCAAGAAATCATAACTCTGATCTTTACCTTCAACCTTCTGCTTAGACTTATGAGTGAATAACATCAACATCACCAGCATATTTTGTAACCTCACCATTAGGTTTCCTTTATACCTCTCTAGATAGATAGTTTTGTCTTTTTCCTCTTAATCTCCTTCATAGATCTTAGGTTAGGTCAGATCCAATGGATCCTTCCAACATTTAAGTCATTCATACATCCTTCTAGAAACATCTTCAATCTCCTCATTGAATCCATAATAAAATTATTTACCATGCATTAAATTCTCCATATAATCAATTAATAAAGTCAACATGATTTACATAACCCAATAATTCAACTGTGTCAGCTATAAATCTGAATTCTTCCTCCAAATGTAAATTTTTGACGCTCGGTCAATATTGTGTTCATCTCCTTGATCATCACTATGTAACTCAATCATCTCTACAAACTATCTTCCTCAGCTAACATTGTCTTGCTTGGTAATTTCTTGTCGCTCGGCATAAACTGATGTTCGGTCAACACTAGATTTACTTGACATATAATGGCACTCGGTTGACACTAAAATCACTCAGCTTAAACTAGATTTCTTCACTTTTTCTCGGTTAAGCCTACTTCTTCAATCTTTCTTCTTACTTAGATAAACAATACATTATCTCATCATAGTGCCAAATAATCAAGTACTAATTGAAGTATCAAATAAATCAACCTTTCCTTAGGTGCTATTGTTATCTCCCTTGCCCTAATCCTTTTCATCAACCAATATATATAGTACTTTCTTAGATAGAAATTTTCTTACCAGTTAAGGTTTGACATCAATGACAATACAATAATTGTTTCAATTGCAGTTTCCAACAGGGGTCTAGAACAATGGAGGTTTGCACATAAAAGAGACCCTAAACCAATATTTAACACATACATAATTTTTAATGATATGGAAAGTAAATCTAGAAGACTAATATTGAAATGAAGAAATAAAAGGTACTTACCTCCGAAAAAGAATCTATTGAAAACCCTATTAGGCGGTCTTAGAAACTATTGATTTTTGAGATTTTGACTGAAACTATGAGATCTACAAAACCCATAAATCTTTTTCTTTTGTGATCCAGGTTGATCTTGACCCAAACACGGGGGCACGATCTTACTCTGAGGCAAAATATTACCCCTTTATGTTGACCTTGACCTGCACTACTCTGACGGAAATTCTATTAGTGGATCTCGAAAGTTTTTTGAAAAGGGTATCTAGATCTGCATTGTAATTCATTGTTCCACACCTGTTACTGCAAGAAAATTGGTTTTGTTTTTTTGGGGGAGGGGTTTTCCTTAGTCAAACCCCAATTTATGAATTAACCTTGAAATTGAATTGAAATTATAGTAATAAACAAAGTAAATGAAACAATTCACCTTGCTTATGTTGAAACCCTTGTGGAGGATTTGAATCCTTGAATCCAAAAGTATGGATGCTTCAAATGAATGTAGAATTGTAGGATGTCTCAAATCAATTTTCTTTAGATCTTCAACACCAATCTTGAATGGATCTTGGAATAGGAAGAAGCTTGAATAAATGTGGATGGAGAAATCTTCAACAAGAGGGCTCCATAGAGATTGAATATTTCAATGGCTACCAATGGATCTCCTTGATGAATTGGATCTTGAATGCTTGAATTCTTTAAGATGAATAAATGCTTGAATTATTTCCTTCTCTTTCTTTCTTGCTTCTTTATTTCTTGATGTCTTGATTGCAAAAGAGAGATGAAAGATAGATTGAAATGAGAGAGGAAGGCTTCCTTTTATAGTGATCTAGGGCACAAAATTCTAGAGAGGCCAACATAGGGGAAATAAATTATCATGAAGCCTTTACCCCTAGAAATGGACCTAAATTAAATATAATCTAAGAGTTTACTATTCTGAAGCCCGAAACAGCTAACTCGGAAGTGGGAAATAAAACTTTCCAAAACCCAACATCTGGAAACTTCTAGATTTTGAATTTTGAACCCTGGGTCAAGGCAAAGGTTGACCTTGACCTCAAAGTTCAACCTTGACCCTGAGGTCAAGAACCTTAGAATTTCAATTTAGGATGCCAAAATTATATAGAAAAGAAGTGGAAAATGGGGCAGAGCAGGGGAAAAAGACAAATCCAAGTCAAAGACCCATTCAAGGTGTTTGACATGACCCCAAACCACTTACTCAGAGGGCTAAACCAGTTCTAAATGGAAGTGCTTCCATTTTCTGACGATATAAATAGTAAGAAAAATATTTCCAATGATTATAATGTTAATATATATTAAGTTTATTATGACTTTGTATTTTTAGTTATACTAAACATAGATATTTCACCATATGTCTACCTCTATGTTTGAGGCTTATGGAAAAATAGTAAATGAGAGAAAAAAAATTCTTAAAAATATATTTTCCCTAGGTATTGAAGTTCTCTTTCTATCAAAAAAAAGAAAAAAATATTGGACAAATATATGACAAGTTATAAGCCATGTAGTCAAGGTATGTCAAAATTATGGTTTAGTCAACTTCAAACATTAATAAAATATGCAATAATCATGATAATGTTGTCAAACCTATTGCATGCCCTTCGTATGGATGTTACAAAACTAAATTTGAAAGAAGCACATTGATATCTATTTTAGAAAAAAAGGTTATGCTCTATGAAAACAATGTAGCTCTTTGAAAATGACGTTTTCAGCAACATACCAATTTTTGTGGGGGAAAGAAAAAACATTCAAATCAATTCAAAAATAAAAATAAAAAATATATTTAGAATCTAGATATAAAATCATCTAAAACTCTAATTTAATTCATCTTCCGATTTCAAACGGTTTAACGACAATATGCATCTGATTCTGAATTATTTTTTTCAAAATGTAGAGTTCAGTGTCCGTTCAGGCAAAAAAGTGTAACCCACTATTGTGGGTTCACCCTACATGATAATCAAGAGAAAACTTATCACCCACCTAAGGTTGAATCACATATCCACTAGAGGTGGATCATCCTCAAATGTTTAATAAAGTATGTGCAACAAAGGTGGAGGGTGATAAAGTGATAAGACCACAAAAGGTGGAAAAGTTCATCCACTATTAGTAGATATGATAAAATAATAGCATGATAATTCTACATAAAGTAGAAATACTCCAACTACTCCTATGAAATTCCCAAAGTAAGCTTAAGTAAATTATAATTAGGACATAGGTATAAATTAACCAAAGTAAAATACCTTGATTATACCAACACCCCTCCTTAAGTGTAACTTAGGGAAATATTTACTCAATATAAAAATGCAAGATGGGTCCCAACAACTTGGCCATGTTAGGTACCTATAAAAAAATACAAATACAATCTCTCACAAGTGGAGAAAGGGAGAAAACCATGTGGGAGAAAACTCTCATCCAAAAGAGAGATGAAGACACACAATGCTCTCAATGATGTATGAGAATTTAAAAAACCTCATGCATGAGAAAAAATTCCCCCCATAAGAGAGAATAGGAAAGAACATGAATCTCCCCACCCTGCCATTGTAAAATATCCTCCAAAGATGGTCCAAGATGACAACCAATACTCCTCCATAGGAATAAAATCAAGTTAATGTTGCACTGAGAATGTCAAAGTGTGACAAAACTAGGCATTACTATCAATGAATGATGAATGATGAATCATCCATTATAGTATGATGAAGATTAGGTATGGAGACACCTACTTGAGAATCAATTGGATACTCACCATTAATGGCATATTAGCACATTCTAAGTCTCAACTAGAACCATGCACCAAGTCTCACAAGATAGTTCCTAATCTACTAAGTATAGAAGGCTTACGTCAAATATGTCATCAATGAAAAAGTACAAAGAATGATGATACTTTGTGATAGTGCATGTACAACATAGCTCATACAAGAGAATAGAACATCACATGACAAAAATGAAAACATGAAAATTGGTAATGATGTGATGCAAGAGCAATCAAGGTCTAAGAGAAATCCCGCATCACCCCAAAAAAGAAATTGTCTAGTTTTTTAATAAGGGTTGCTTTGGGTAGGATTATTGTTTTTGGAAAGTTTACTATTTTTAGTAAGTTTCTCATTTGAGTAGGGATTGTACCAATTACTTCCTTGGAGGTTCATTTTTTATATATAAGCATGTTGGTAAAGTTTCATTGCAAGATCAAGTATAGTTTTAAAAATATTTTTTTTAAAGATTTGGCGGAGTGGAACAAAAAAAATTGAACTCAATTTTGAAGGCCTTAGATGATCCCAAAGCAGCCAAAACTCTTTAGAGATGAAACTTCACTATACTAGGTTGTAGTGCACTTCAAGAGGTTTCAAAAAAGTGGTTATAATAGTAAATTGGGTGCACGAGCCAAAAGTTATGACTTTCGAAAGTTGTACCATGAAGACTCAAGTATCTATACAAAAAGGAAGAGAGAGAAAAATCACTTAGGTGGGAATTGAACCTTGGGTTCCAAAATGGGAAAGTTTCACTTTTTAAAATATTCTTAGTTATTGGTGCTAAATATATAGGGATGTAGGTGGGTTTTGGGCTTAGTTCCAGAAGGGTAGTTTATGTCTCTATCTTGTAAATTATTATACTGAAAATGTCCATGTGGTTGTAGCTGTTAGAATAACTAAGAGGGGGGTGAATCAATTATCCACTGTCCCAAATATAAAATGTATATCCAAAAATAATTTAAACAAATTTCTATAGCTCGATAACATATAAAAGTAAATTGTCTATGCTTTTACCGATTACCAGTCAATAACATATAGTAACTACCGATCAAATCTAATATGCAACATGTAAAGTATGATATCCAACAATCATCACAATCAACACATAACACAAGAGATTTAACATGGAAACCTTATAAAGGGAAAAACCACCTGGGACCGGCAACCCAAAAATTGTTCACTCTTATGAAGTGACGTCGGTGAAGACCCAACCCTGTTAAAGGTTACAAAACACACTGTAAGGTGTGACCTTGTTAGAGGATTTAACACTAACCGTTATCGTCCAACCGACATTCACTATAGGGTTGATAGGATAACAAATGTGCATTCTATGAATGACATTACAAGACTTTCAAGTCTACTCAGTTAAGAGATTTATCTGATTACAATGGTTAAACTATAACATCAGTTGATCTGATTACAATACAACTTGATTTGTAGATGTACAGATCTATATTATGCTTAATCAAATCTCTGATCAATATATCAATTCTATTTCAACAATATTTAGTAACTTATTGTCTCTCGATTATAGCTTTCTGATGCTCGGTAATCTCTTCAGTTCGGTTCTCCTTAACCAGTTTGATCAAGCATGCATGAAGCTTGTTCATGTGATATCTCTGCAGTATCATTTCCTCCAACATAAGTTTCATAATGAAACCCTAGTCTCTTAAATAGAAAAGTAAACCGTTTACTTTTCATCCATCAGATTTTGCCGCTTAATCTCCTTCATTGGTTTTTCCACTTAAACCTTCCTCCTCTAATCTTTCAGTAACACATTTCAAATCTATCTGTTAGATCTTCCTTGAATTTTGCTAGCCGTTGATCTCATAACAAACTTTATCTTTCACTCCGTGATCATACACTTTACAGCTCATCAACTTTTGTCGGCTAAACAAATCATTTAGTTCTTTTGTTCAATCTCTGGTTAACAAAGAAATGTGTCGATGAACACAAGCTCGATTTATATTGTGCTCGGTATACACTACACTGCTCGGTGTATACTGGAATGCTTCATTAACCAACAACACTTCTTTGTAACATTTTGCTCCCAACTTCATAAAAGATTAATGTAACATAATCAAGTCAACAATATGAAGTCATAGACTCATCAATAAGTTACCAAGAGTAATCCTTATCCTCATCTGTCATATCCATCTTCCTCAATGTAGATATCTCAGTTCTTCATCTTTGTCTTCTCTTCTACAAATGTGTTAGATGTTTGCAACTCCATGATAAGTACTATCAAAACTAGTTGACATCAATGACAACATAAAACTGATTCAATTATCTTACATAAAAATTTGGTGCTCGATGATCTCTAATCACTTAAAGTTCTTCAATTAGGTTCTTAATCAATTGTAGTTCATCAATCTCTCCCTTTGGCATTGATGGCAACTCAAGCAATATGAAGTATACCATACACATACCAAACATGTATTCTACAACTCTGTAAACAAATGTTGTAGCTCGGTAAGCTCTCTCATAGCTTAATATGTTTAATCACTACGTTATATAATAGCATTACAATGTGCAGACTATCTTCTGTAGATAAGATCTTTAGCAGCTCTCGAGTTCCTTTTGTTTATCTCTCCCTGTATCTTTTCAGATTGTCTCTCCCTAAGATAGATGTTCCAGTATTCTCCTCGGTTATCATATTGTGTATCTCTCCCTTTGACAACAATTCCAAAGAAACAAATAAACCATACAGCTCTATAATAGCCATGTAACTCTCTGTTGTCCAGTGCAATCATTGTATCTATGTATATTGTTATGCAAATCTATTCCAGTTCTTCACAACTTTCACAACTTTAGACAAAAATCCAAAGTGTGAACTATGTTGCATCAACATGAATGATCTTATGATAAGATTAGGCTGATGCAACCTCCAGATCACATTAGTGACTGGTGGACAGGGGACGAGCCCCAAGTCTAGGCCTCAAGTATTCAAATGTATCTTTCGGTAGAGGCTTGGTAAATATGTCTGCAAGTTTTTCTTTAGATGCAACAAATTCAAGCTTCACTTGCTTCTCCTGCACTTGTTCTCTTAAGTAGTGATACTTGATAGATATGTGCTTTGTTTTAGAGTGCATCACTAGATTCTTTGAAATGTTTATAGCACTAGTGTTATCACAGTATATAATCATCAACTTAGTGATTATCTCATTCATTCCTTCTAACACTTGCTTGATATATGCAATATTTGAATAGTTTGTAGTAGCAACAACATACTCTGCTTCGGTTGTAGACTAGGAAATACATGACTGCTTCTTACTTGTCTAGGTAACAAGTCTTTCACTAAATAAAATTGCTCCCCCGGTTGTGCTTTTTCTGTCATCCACATTTCCAGCCCAATCAGCGTCAATGTATACTTTAAGTTCAAACTTGCCTTCCTTAGGATACCATAATCCATAATCCTTTTTCTTCTTCAGGTATCTTAAGATTCTCTTTGTAGCAATCATGTGTGACTCCCTAGGATTTACAAAAAATCTTGCAACAATCCCCACAGTATGTGCTATATCTGGTCTACTGTGTACTACATACATTAACTTACCAATCATTGATCGGTACAGTGTCTAGTTCACCTCTGTAGTTTCATCCTCTTTCATCAATTTGTAGCCTATGACCATTGGTGTTCCAACTGGTTTAGCATCTTCCATGCCAAATGTTTTCAGTACTTCCTTTATATACTTGGATTGTGTGATGAATATCCCATCACTCTATTGAATCACTTGTAGTCCTAGAAAGAACTTAATCTCTCCAAACATAGACATTTCAAACTCTTTTCTCATCTCATCAGCAAAGGATTTACATATGTGACCTTGACCTCCAAAGATAATATCATCCACAAATATCTCAACAATTAGAATAGTATCATCAGTATCTCCTTTCATATACAAATTGTTGTTCTCACTAGTTCTAACAAATCCAATACTTAACAAATGAGTATGCAGCCTTTCATACCAAGCTCTCAGTGCTTTCTTCAAATGATACAAAGCTTTATGTAATCTACATACCATGTCTTTCTTGTCTGGATCAATGAACCCTTTTGGTTGTTCTATGTAGACTTCTTCTTCAAGTATCCCATTCAGAAATGTAGACTTAATGTCCATTTGATAAACTTTAAATTTCTTATGTGCTGCATAAGCCAATAACATTCTGACTCCTTATATTCTAGCAAAAGGTGCAAAAGTCTCACCATAGTCAATTCCTTCCTCCTGTGCATACCCCTTGCAAACTAGTATGACTTTATTCCTTGTAACCTCTCCATTTTCATTCAGCTTGTTTCTGAAGATCCACTTAGTACTGATAACATTCTTATTCTTAGGTCTAGGTACTAAGGTCCATGTCTTGTTTTTCTCTATTTGTTCAATCTCTTCATTCATTGCATTAATCTATTCTTCATTCTCCAATGCAAATTTAACATTTTTCGATTCATATTCACAAACTAAGCATGTATCTTGTCTTGACTTACTTCTTGTTTGTATGCCAGCTTGCTTGTCGCCAATAATTTGATTCTCGGGATGGTGTCTTCTAACAAATCTTGCTAGTATTCGATCTCTTCTTTCTTGTTCATCCTGTTCAGATTCATTTGCCTGCTCGGTAGGTCCTTCCTGCTTGTCAGTTTCTCTTTCCTATTCCTCAGTGTTGTTTTCTTGTTGACCGGTTGTCACTATCTGCGGTGTCGGTAGATACTTTGGATGCTCAATGTATGTAAATATACTGTAGTCTTTTGGTTCCTTTGTGCTTTCTTCTGCATTCTTGTCATCAAACTCATCAACCCTGAGATTAGAACTTTCTATCATTTTATTAGTAACTTTATTTAGACACTTATATGCTTTGCTTTTAGTGGAATAACCAAGAAATATCCCTTCATCACCTTTTGAGTTAAACTTTCCATTTCTTTCATCATTCAGAATAAAGCATTTACTTCCAAAAATTTTGAAATAACTTATAGTGGGTTTGTGTCCAAACCATAACTCATAGGGTGTTTTGTTAGTGTCCTTCTTCAACTGTACTCGATTCAAAACATAAAAAGTTTTTCTAACTGCCTCTCTCTAGTATGTATGTGCAACATTTTTCTCTATCATCAATGTTCTTACATAGTCAACTATTGACCTATTCCTCCTTTCAGCAATTCCATTCTGCTGAGGTGTCCTCGGTGCACAGACCTGTCTTTTAATACCATGCTCATTAAAAAAGTTAGTAAATTCATCAGAAATAAATTCACCACCTCGGTCAGATCTTAAGCATTTCAATTCTTTACCAGTCTCTTTTTCTACTTTTGCTTTATACCACTTGAACATCTTAAATGCCTCTGATTTTTCTTTCAAGAACATGACAGTCATCAATCTAGTATAGTCATCAACAAAAAGAATGAAATATCTATCACCATAATAATTATGAGTTCTCATGGGACCACACAGGTCAGTGTGAACTAACTCAAGTATTATCTTTGTTGAATAATATTTGCTTTTGAAACTAGATTTTGTCATTTTACCTTTCTGACACTCATGACACATAACATGATCAGGCTTAGATAAGTTAGGTAGACCTCTAACCTTTTTCTTTTTACTAATTTTAATCATGTTATCAAAGTTCACATGACATAACCTTTTATGTCATAACCAAGAATCTTCATTTTTCATCATTAAGAAAGAAGACTCATCATTGTTAAGATAAAACTAGTTACCTTTCGATTGTGCTCCTATTCCAACAAGTCTTCCTCCATCATCAAATATTTTTACTTTCTTACTCTCAAAAGCAACTTGGTGACTTGAATTGTTTAGCTGTGCCACACTTAGCAAATTATAGTTTAGTCCTTCTACCCAATAAGCGTTATCACATTGGATTCTATCATTTATCAGCAAGGATCCCTTTCCTCTAACTATGCAAGGTGTATCATTACCCATTTTTACAGATCCTCCATTATATTGCTCAAGATGATTAAATTTTTCTTCATCACTAGTCATGTGATGTGTATAGCCACTATCTATGATCCATGTATCATTTTTATTAACCTTAGAAATCAGTGATGTTTCTACATTCTTTTCTTCTTCCTCAAAATCATCCTTCATAGCAACAAATACTACCTCTACATCATCATTTGAATTAGAATCAGATTCATTTTCTTTTGCAAAGTAACATACATTTTTGCCTTTGTCATTATTGTCTCGATTGTCTCTGTTGTAGTGTCGGTAACTTCTATTGTCTCTTCTCCCATAGCTTCCTTCACCAGATCGGTCCTTGTTTCTGTCATCTTCCTTCCTATTTGGACATCTAGCAGCAATATGACCAACTTCTTTACAGTTAAAACATGCTAAAGGTAATTTGCCTCTATATCTACCTTTTCCTTTACTTAATCTCCTGGCCATAAGAGCTTCAAGCTCATCAAGTTCATCATCAGTATTGCTATCACTATCATCCTTATTATGTCTACTACTAGACTTACCAATCTTCAAAGAAGTCATAAAAGCAGATTCAATAATCGGTACAACACTATTATCATAGTTGTTCAGTTCAAATGTTTTTATCTTTCCAATCAAATTATCAAGAGTGAGAGTATTGTTAGGTGCTGACCTATTTTCATGAATTGCAGATATTCTGATGGCATAAATAGGAAATAAGGCCCTTAGAATTTTTCTTACCACAGTGTCTTCATCAATAACTCCATCAGATGCTCTAATAGCATGAACTACATCCTTTATTCTATTTCTATACTGCAAAATGTTTTCTCCTTCTTTCATCTTCATATCATCGAATCTTCCTCTTAAGCTTTCAGCTCTGGCTCTCTTGACATTTGTATCACCACTATAAACTTGAGCAAGTTTATCCCACATATCTTTAGTAGTAGTGCAATCTTTAATATCTTCAAACTCGACATCTGTCAGAGCAACAGCAATCTCCATCATAGTAATGTTATGCTCATGTCTATCTCTTAGTTGATCTAGAGTCAAAGGTCTAGTGGGCGGTGCAATGTAGCCATTCTCTAATAGTGTGAGGGAAGAATTCCCAATTCCAGATATATGTAGTTTCATTCAGCTTTGCCATATTGTAAAGTTATCCTTGTTCAGCTTTAGCACATCCCTCTTATACATTTTGTGATCTTTATGTTGAAGTCCTCAAAACTTTGTTCCAAGCAACCAACGCTCTGATACCAATTGTTAGAATAACTAAGAGGGGGGTGAATCAGTTATCCACTATCCCAAATACAAAATGTATATCCAAAAACAATTTAAACAAATTTCTACAGCTCGGTAACATATAAAAGTAAATTGTTTGTGCTTTTACCGATTACCAGTCAATAACATATAGTAACTACCGATCAAATCTAATATGAAACATGTAAAGTATGATATCCAAAAATCATCACAATCAACACATAACATAAGAGATTTAATGTGGAAACCCTGTAAAGGGAAAAACCACCTGGGACCGGCAACCCAAAAATTGTTCACTCTTTTGAAGTGAGGTCGATGAAGACCCAACCCTGTTAAAGGTTACAAAACACACTGTAAGGTGTGACCTTGTTAGAGGATTTAACACTAACAGTTATCGTCCAACCAGCATTCACTATGGGGTTGATAGGATAACAAATGTGCATTCTATGAATGACATTAAAAGACTTTCAAGTCTACTCAGTTAAGAGATTTATCTGATTACAATGGTTAAACTGTAACAACATTTGATCTTATTACAATACAACTTGATTTGTAGATGTACATATCTATATTATTCTCAATCAAATCTCTGATCAATATATCAATTCTGCTTCAACAATATTCAGTAACTTACAGCCTCTCAGTTATAGCTTTCTGACACTCGGTAATCTCTTCAGTTCGGTTCTCCTTAACCACTTTGATTAGGCATGCGTGAAGCTTTTTCACGTGATATATCTGCATTATCCTTTCCTCTGGCATAAGTTTCATAATGAAACCCTAGTCTCTTAAATAGAAAAGTAAATTGTTTACTTTTCATCCATCAGATTTTTCCACTTAATCTCCTTCATTGGTTTTGTTGCTTAAACCTTCCTCGGCTGATGTGTTAGTAACATGGTTCAAATATGTTTGTTAGATCTTCCTTGAATTTTTCTAGTCATTGATCTCATAACAAACTTTATCTTTCACTCCGTGATCATACACTTTACAGCTCATCAACTTTTGTCGGCTAAACAAATTATTTAGTTCTTTTGTTCATTATGTGATTAACAAAGAAATGTGTCAGTGAACACAAGCTCAGTTTATTCTGTGCTCGGTATACACTACACTACTCGGTGTATACTGGAATGCTTCATTAACCAACAACACTTCTTTGTAACAGTTTGCTCCCAACTTCATAAAAGATTAATGTAACATAATCAAGTCAACAATATGAAGTCATAGACTCATCAATAAGTTACCAAGAGTAATCCTTATCCTCGTCTATCATATCCATCTTCCTCAATGTAGATATCTCAGTTCTTCATCTTTGTCTTCTCTTCTACAGATGTGTTAGATGTTTGCAACTCCATGATAAGTACTGTCAAAACTAGTTGACATCAATGACAACATAAAACTGATTCAATTATCTTACATAAAAATTTGGTGCTCGGTGATCTCTAATCACTTAAAGTTCTTCGATCAGGTTCTCAATCAGTTGTAGTTCATCAGTAGCATGTTATTTTTCTAAATGTTGTAATGTGATTTCATTCAAGATAATAGAAAGAAATTATTTCTATTCTTGCAAATGTTATGTTCTTACAATTTTCTATTTATTTCCTTAGTAGGGAAAGAGATGAAAGTGAGGATGAATTTAAAGAAGGATAGTTTGAATAAGAATAATAAATGGCCAAAGGTCCTAATGAGGTTAGGTTTTTAGGGTCATTTCAAAGATTGGAAAGAGATCAAAGGTTGACGTTTCCACATTTTCTAAAACTCTTAATCCAAGGGAGTTGATAGATTAGATTAATGATATAGAAGATTATTTTGAGTACGAAGAAGTAGAAGACCCTGAGAGGGTCATATTGGAAAAGGCCAAGCTAAAAGGTGATGCTAAAATTTGGTGGAAAAAGGTACAATTAGAGAGAAATAGAAGAGGGAAAGAGAAGATAAGAAGATGGGATTAGATGGTGGAGAAATTGAAGAGACACATTATTCCTATTGACTATGAGCTAGATTTGGTGAAGAAAATGAAAGGGTTGAAGAAAGCACAAAAATCTGTCTAGAAGCATACATAATATTTCTATCAAACCCCTATCAAAACAAGTCATTTTGAAGCCAAAAAGGAAAAGGTTTCTTGATACATAAATGGGTTGAGGCCAAGTATTCAAGAAAAGTTGATAATAATATTAATTCATACCATTTAAGATGCATATAAATTTTCTTTCAAGGTGGAATAAAAATTGAACAAGTTAGAGAAAGCAAAATGGAAGAGGTCAAGGTGTAAATCCTATAGGATGATCTTGTGGATACCAAAATGAAGATCAAAAGAAGAATGATGACTCTAATAGTAGTCAGAATCAGAGAGGAAGTAATTACTATTATCCTCATGATTAAAATAATGGAGATCAAAGAGGATGAGGATGAGGACTAGGAAGAGGAGTTTTCTATGGAACATTTTTTCAAGATGGAGAAGGACATAGAGCTTATGAGCGTCCCCAACATCAAAGAAGGAAAAATATGAGACTAGAAAATAATGCATGAGTTACACATGTAGATGAGGATGTTGATTCATCAAATTCTATAGATGTTGAAAGAGAAGTCCTTGTTACCAAAAGAGACTTTCTAAATGATGAGAAGGAACCTGAGAGAAGGAATAATTTTTTTCACACATGATGTAAGTGTAATGGTAAAGTATGCAATTTAATTATAGATGGTGGTAATAATGATAACCTTTTTTAGAGGAAATGGTTAATAAATTGAAATTAGAGAGAATGAAGCATCTGAATCACTATCAGATTGCTTGGTCATAGATGGACCACAAGGCTTTGGTCAATGAACAATGTCTGGTAAAGTTCAAAATTGGAAGCTATCATGATGAGGTATTGGGTGATGTTGTTCCTATAGATGTTTTTTTGTTGGAATATATTTCATATATGTGCTAACATTAATGTTTTGTCATTGATGTCAACATATTACATCATCTTGGATAGTGTTCTTGGTTTATACAATGAAGTCTTGTGATTTGTTAGAAAGTCATAGTGAGTTTCAGATGTTGTGATATTTCTAAGATGTTGAGGTGTGTCTATAATTAATCTTAGTTAAGTTACAAAGGATCATTGTATATTTGGAGTGAGTTGTAGATGATTGATCAAAGATAGTTTTCTGGTGTTCTGGCTGAGACAGTGTTATTTTTTTATTTGTGTGGCTAAGTTTTGTAATATATTTAGTTGCTAACTTATTTGTATGTATAGGACATGGATGCGTGTCCTCAGCTCGAGTGGTTCATGATTTAATTGCTAGCAAGATATTCTTCTTGATTGACATAGGTTGTTGTTCAATGTTCTTGGTGAAAAATATAGAGATGTTCATGGATTTTGGGTCAAAAATGTTTTTGTTGTCATTCTATTCTAATTTTCTTGTTGATGTTTCTAGATCATGTCCTATTCATGTTGCTAGATCACATTGAATTATGTAATCTGATTTAGTGATTTAGTGTAACATTTTGGTGTTTCTTATTGTTCTTGGTTGACTTGGTGTGATAGCATGTTGTGAAGATTTATGGCATGATTTATGGATCATGGCATAGTTGAGGATGTTCTTTTGGGTCCTATCTATGTCCCTAGTGATATATTTTTGATCGACTAATTGAGTATTATGTAATTCAATTAATATTTGTAATGAAGGTGGCATTGTCCGACCTTGTGGAATAAGTTGATGAGATGAGTATAAAGTTATAATTATTTATGAATGTGAAGCGAGTTGGTTGGATTCATGATGTGAATGGTGTATGTGTAAAGTGTGAAGATGGTATATCAATATTGTTGAGAAGAGGTATGAGTGGAATCTATTTATTGTTTAGTTATGATTCATTAGAATTATTCTAGCATATCATATGTTATCTGTTAGTTCATAATTCAATGGATTATTGTCCACAGTGGATTGTAGTCCATCTTGAGTTATCTCCCTTTTTGTTTTGAGCAGTGATCTCTAGTTAGTGAGCCTTAATTCATGTGCATTCCCTTTGTACCTTTAACATGGGTCTTCTGATAGTATAATATCTCGAGTGTTTGATCCCCACCATGGTTTTTTCACCTAATAGGGTTTCCATGACAAAAAAATTGGTGTTATGTGTTATGGTGTTATTTTCTCTTGTGTTCTATTGCTTATGTTTCATTTATAAGTGTTGAAGTTTATAAGTAGGTTAAAAGATTAAGTTTTTGGACACAACTAATTATGTTGGCAAGTAATATATTGAAATCACTATGGATCACTTGATGGTTGTAATTTATGGCAACACTTATGTTATAGTGATCGCATGAAGTGATTACAAGTGTTGGAGACAGTCATGAAAATGACTAAGTACAGAATCAGATTTATAGTATAATGCAGTATTGTTTTGGTCAGCGAAGATGATATATGATATATTATGGCTTGTGAACTTAGAGAAAGAAATTTTGAGATATGTATGACCTTTAGTTAAATTCGCATGTTTTTGTGTGTTGATATTAGTAAGTTACAGTGATATGAAGGCATGTAAAGATAGGAACAGTGAAACAGGACATATGAACAGTCGTGATGATTAAGGGAAGGCTAGATGGAATGGTAACGTGCTAAGTTAGATGAAGATTGTATATTTTTGACACTTTGGTAATATAAGATCCCCAACTTAGTATTTATCATTTGCATAAGTAATTATTATGTTTTTTGTTGTATTTGAGAGCCGACTGGATAGTTGAATAGATATAAGTATAGAGTGTTTTGTGGAAGCGATAAGTGTGAACTATGTGATGAGGTGATGAATGCGAACTTGGGATATTAGTGATGACTGATAGAAGATACAAGATTAGTGATTGACAGAGGTTGTTGTGAGGCATAACTGGAACTATCAAAGCATAGCAAATGCTTTTATTGTTAATTATTGAAGAACACTTTTGTAACAAAATTTTGATTGTAAGAGTTGTAAGCTCAGTATACCTTTAACAGGGTTCTTGTATACCCCTAACAAGGTTTATATTCCTCTAACAAGGAAATGTACTATGTAATACTCAGCTCCTAACAGTGCTAGATCTCCTAACATGGATTCTATATTTTAGTGCATAGTTGTGGGTGCCATCCCCACCGGGGTTTTCCCTTGGCTAGGGTTACCTCGAAAACAAATAATGGTATTCTGAGTTATGTGTTATATGTTTATGTTCTCTTCATTTCAGCATTCATATGGTTTATTTGCAATTGGTTTAAGTTTAAATTAAAGTTTTGTAATATTGATTCACCCCCCCTCTCAGTATTACTTAATCCTAACAATTGGTATTGGCCTTTGGAGAGAAAGCCTAACAGCTTAAGGGAGAACATAATGGATTCAAAAAGTTTGCAAGAGAAATTTGAAGTAGCACTTAATGACTTGGACAAAGAAAAGGCCGAGAATCACGATTTGAGATTCAAATTAAGAAGAGCAAAAGGTTTTATCAAGAAACTAAAGGAACAACTTAAACTTTCAAGAAGTCAAAGACAAGACCTAATGGTAAAGATCAAGGAGGATTCAGACAATGATACATCTGACTAAATAAAAAAGCTGGAGCAAGAAAAAGAATAAATTAATCTTCTGATGATTAAAGAGATTCAACATGAAAAGGATGCAAGATACAAAATTGAAGAGGCTCTAAAAGAAGTGAACATACAGATAGGAGAGATGTAGATCGAACTTGATCACTACAAGGACAAATGCCTAGAATTGGAGAAATACAATCAAATCATAAAAGGTGAACTTACTTAATCCAAATTACACATTGAGAAGTTAAACATGAGCAGTGATAAATTTGATGAACAAAGAGAGACATAAACCTGAAGGAGACATGACTGGAATTGGATACAATGAAGGAGAATTTTCTAAGACTCATGAAGAATCACATGAAGCGAAGACTAAAGATAGATCCACTTTTGAAGAACCTAAATATTAGATCATACCTTTTAGAGGTAGATTCTTTGGATGCAACAAACTTGGACACATGAAAAGAGATTGCAGAAGTAAATGTCCTCTCAAACCCTTTACTGGTTATTGTTATAATTGTTATGCACATGGGCATAAGGAAGAAGAATGTAGAAAACCTGATCAATCAAGAAGAAAAAAAGATTAAATCAAAGAAGAATCAATAGAAAAGATCACATGCTAAAAATGCAATAACTTTGGGCATATTGCAAGATATTATAAGCTACAGGTTAATCGAGACAGAAGATCACCTACATGTTTCAAATGCAACAACTTAAGACACATAGAAATTTTTTTTAGGTATAATGGAATGAACAATAGAAGAGGACCACCACTTGTGGTTATAAAGAATAATATTGGTGACAATGGTAAAAGTCTTAATGAGTACATAGATGAGTTTAAGAATCATTTCAAGAAACCAGCAAATGAAAATGATGCGAAGATATGGAAGGTAAAATATTTGAATAAGGAATTGGTTCAGGGAGAGATAGTAGATGCTACTATGTCTTCGCAAGATGTTAACATTGCTACATCAAACTAAAAGGTTGATTATGGCCTTAGGGGGAGCACTGGATGCAGATAATAGATTATATCCAGCCATTGATTATGTGGAATAAGCTCATGCAAGCTTAGATATGGTGTATATAGACATTATGGAGTCTATATCTATGATCAGGACACTTGGAGGTTCATATCCTATGAGCGCGAGATTTATGTTTGACCGGGCAATGTGTGAAGTTGAGCTAACTATGATAAATGCATTTACTCACCTTGCAATGGATAAAAGACCTTGAAGCACATCATTTCTTCACTATTTGATAAGCAACGACCAAGGAGAGTAGAGTTAAGAAGCACATCAACCACCTAGCAACCACACTATGTGATCGATTGAAGCACAAGTTCCAAAATTTGGCATATTCAAGGTATTTAGATCATATACTCTATCAGAATCTATGGATGCACCTGTTATATATGATGTTATTGATAGACCAAGGTACAAGTTTAAGAGGCACCTGTTTAAGTCTTGTGAGGATGATCCAGAAGGATCATTTTCGCAAACCCCATATGGCATGTTACAAATTGAAGACATTAGGGATTACATTCATTATAAGTATGAGACCATAGGGGATGCAAAGATATATAGGGAGATAGATGAAATGATAGAGTCTAATGGGAAAATGAAGGAAGAGTTTAAACACTTGGAAGACCAATCAATCATTAAGCTAACCCTCCTAAATGAATTCTATGAAGCTGAATGGTTCAAAATCATACTAAGTAGAATCCATGATCAATTCATCTGGATAGGAGAGCAACCTGTAAAGATATGTAGCCAGCTAATTCATGAAATAATTGGGTTAGACAACACTGGATCCCTCCCAGTGGCAGAGAAAAACATCAAGAAACAAGTAGAAAACCTAACTCATTCCAAATGGGACAAGAGAGCGATGAATGTGAATGACATATTTCAGAAAGATGTGAGATTGGTAGCAATGCTACTAGGATATAAGTTATACTATAGTAGCAGGCCTAATTCTGTATCAGCAGGGGTAATCATGAGGGCTTATAGAATGGTAAAGGAAAACACAAAGTATAACCTATGGGAGATCCTAGCGCAATAATTCTTGGAGAATGTGGGGATTATTAAGAAAGATAAGTCAAAATCATTCAGATTTGGTTCACTCTTGGTTCACATATACATTCACATTGAGCACAAGTTTTTCGGAATGCACCCTAGAGCATGGAAGGACAGTGTACCTACTGGTATACAAATATCATAGAGCTATCAGAGATAGAATACAAATTGGGTAGATGGTGAGTTGTTTGCAATGACTAATATTATTCAAAGGAAAATGAAGGAGAGATATAGGATTCCTAAGGATTTAGTTGAGAAATACAAGGACACAATCTATTTCATGGTTGAAACTGATTGCATATGCTTTGAAGTAGTTGAGCCTAGAAAGAAATGGTGCTACCCTATGGGGTATGAGGTTAGTTATGAGGTTCTTACAATGCAAGTTGAGCTGTGCTAGCATCATAAATAGATACATATGAAGAGAGATGGGGAACCTATGATGAGAAGTCAGAAAAGGTTAGAGAGAAACAGGATAAAGGAACAAGGAAGAGGAAAATAGAGAAAATGGTAGATGAAATAGTAACAAAGGCTGGAATTAGAAGGGAAAAACTAAAAGAAGTAAGGAAAAAGATGACAGAAGGGTCTTCTAGCATGAGAATTGAAGCACATCCTCCTTCTAAAGAAGAAAAGACAGTAAGTCCTACTTCTAATGTAATTGATTTATCATTCATTCCTGAGAAGTTAGCACAAGAGGATGCACCTGCGAGCACTCCTATGAGATCTACAAGATCAAATAGGCCTATTAGCCCTAAGAAACAAAAGGTCAAGGTAGAGACAAAGAGAAAAGAGGACAAGGTGATAGAAAAGAAAGAAGTAGTAGAATAGAAGAAGGCAGAAAACCTATGGAAACTGGATATCAAAATACTACAGAAAAGAATAATAAAAGATGGAAATTTGAAAACACTAAATAGGTACTATAAGAGGTATGACTCTGAAAATCAATCAATGATTGAACATATAGTGATTGAGCACTTGTTAGCCTACAAGAAGAATTTTTTAGAGATTGAAGGTGGTATTCCTAAAGACTTGTATAGCAAGTTAGAAATCAGAAAATACTTGGCTCATAGTGAAGATGAAACAATAAGAAATAAGGCCATTGAAGATATGTTTCCTGTAGCATCTGTACAAGAAATTGAGAGAATCATTAAAGAACGGAAACCTCAATTAATAACTAAGGTTGAACTTGTAAAGATAATGGAAAGGAAATGTGATGAGGTAATTGAAGACACGTAGAAGGCATTGGATCAAATTCTTATGAGTGACATGCTTGAGAAGTCTTTATTACAGAAACCAGAATTGGCAGATTAACGGATTTCTGAATTATTGTTATTAATGATAGAGGAACAAATGTGTCCCTTATAAAGGATTACAAAGATGTTGTTTCTAAAAGAAACAACGTACACTGAAGATGAAATCAGAAACAAATCTAAAGACAGGATAGGAAACATTCCTATCTAGACTGAAAGATGGACTACAGACAAGTAGTTGACCATTATAGAAAGTATTTAACTAAGGAGATAATATCTTAATAAAGATATTAAAAATATTATCTTAATACCCTCCCTTAATGGTCAACGTACGGATGTCGAAACATTCTGTGATAACTGAGACCCTCCCTGGATCTAAAAAATGTTGAAACCAAGAAGCTTTGCCAGAAGAGTGCTATGACTCAAAACAGACTACAATTACAAAACTTCATTTTTTGTGGAAAAAATGGTAAAAACTCAGAATCCCATGCAACCTTGCGTATTACAGACAACATGAAAAGATTTTTTAGGAGAAAATCAACAAACCCAAAAACAAAAATAGAAACAAATTCAGAAGGCAAAAAAAGAAACTTCACCTTGATCAGGAAGCTTGGCGACTTGTGCTGTTGGTTGGGAAGCATTTTGCTTCGCTTGGGTAGCCAAACGTTTTCGACACTCAAACTTCATATGGCCAAACTTGTGACAGTAATTACACTGCACATTTTTCTTCGTAGAGCCATCCAGGGATTGAGCAGAAGGTTGATGTTGGAAAGGCTGAGAAGAATGATGGTTGATGATGTTCTGTTGAAAGGATTTTGCAGCAAATGCCTGCTATGAGGAGGTTGTAGAAGCACTACTGCCAAATTGTTGTTTCCAACAATCCTGCTGCAGGAGTTTGGTGCATAATTCTGGAAACTTCAGATCAACACTAGTTGATGTAATGTTGAGTGTTTCTATGAAGTGCTCATAGGATGATAGTAGACTTTTCAGAGTGATGACTACCATATCCTCTTCCTCCATTTTCTGACCAATAGCTTCGAGCTGATCCCAGATGTCCTTAATCTTTGTCAGATGCTCCTATAAGGACATATGTTCATCCATCATAATGGAGAATAGTTGATTCTTCAGAAAGAATGCTTGACTCTTGTCAGATGTTTCATGCGGCTCCTTCAGATATTTCTAGATTTGTGCAGCTGACTTGCTGGAAGGAATCTGCGGTAGCTGGTCATCGATAACAAAGAGCTTGAGAAGCATAAAAACCTCTCGATTGCGATCATCAAACTTGTCCTGTTCTCCTTGGTCGGAGGTCAGACGAGTCTTTGTGCCTAGAACAAGCTCATCCAGGTGACGGTACTCGAAGATAGTTAGCATGTGCTGCTTCCAAGTGTTATAATTGCGGCCATTGAATTGTTGACTGCCCTCCAACATTAGATTAGTCAAAGATGCCATTTCAAAGAATTTAGGTACAAACTTCAAGACTGAAATTCAACAGGCATAGATTTTAAGGCAAATTCCTAGCTGACTAAGAAAAAATTGATAGGTACCTAGAAGAACTAACACAAAACCCAGAAAGAATCTGAAGTCAGATTTCAAATTCATAGGCTCAAAAATCAAGGCACAAAAAACAAGGCACCCACAAAAATCTAATGAAGACCCATTTTAGCTCTTGAAAAACCCACCAAGAATTTATGATCAAAAAAAATTTCCAAGCCAAAAGTTAGGGTTTTCGAACAAAACCCTAGTCGGGAGCCATTGATGGAAAAAAGCTGCAAAAAAAATGGTGGAATCTGCAGAACCGACAGCTTCTGGAATGAAAAATGTCGTAGATGAGGTCATTTTTGCACTTTGGAGAAGAAAACGTCACTGATTATTGAGAAAGGGACATCAAAAATGGTGAAAAACACCACCAAAAATGTGCACGATTTGCAGAGAAGAATAGCGCATGTTTTTTTTTCGGAGATAAAGACACAGATTCCAGGCATTAATAGAAGAAGCGAATGCAGATAAAGACATCATGTTTGGGTAAATAACCAGCAACAGAAGTCTGGGATAAAAGCTCAGATCCTTGCGCGCAAAAATAGGAGTACGACTACTTGAAAACCCTAGACGGGTTACTCAGAACGAGCACCAAGAAATGCACAGAATAATTTTGAAAAATTTATGCACTGATAATTTCAAAAGAAATTATAAATTTTTGAAATAATAACATATTAGGCTCTGATACCATATTACAAAAACTAGAATTGGCAGATTAACAGATTTTCAAATTATTGTTATTAATTATAGAGGAACAAATGTGTTCCTTATAAAGGATTATAAAGATGTTGTTTCTAAAAGAAACAATGTAGACTGAAGATGAAATTAGAAACAAATCTAAAGACAGGATAGGAAACATTCCTATCTAGACTGAAAGACAAACTACAGACAAGTAGTTGACCATTATAGAAAGTATTTAACTAAGGAGATAATATCTTAATAAAGATATTAAAGATATTATCTTAATAATCTTCACCTCCCAAAGCTACCAAGCCTACACCTTTAGGAATGGGAGAAAGCTCTAAGACAGATGAGCAGAGTACACAAGAAAGTGAAGTTGACAAGCAACCAGACTTCTTTGTTTCTGGTGTGCCTATATCACTTGAAACTTCACTTGATGTAAATGATCCTTTTCAAGGAAATTTGGATAGTGCGATGAAAGTAGAAGGAAAAATAGCAAGAGGAAGAATAAAAAGAAGAGATAGGAGCAGAAAAATAAGAAGAGGTAAGAGTTGAGATTAAACAAGAACTAGACACCTCCTCCACCCTATTGTTGGCAAGTATGCCCAAACCAATGAGCACTGATGTGGAAAGCATGGATGAAGATGAACTAATTAGATTATCCTTCATGGCATTTGCTAAGGAAAAGGAAAGTTCAAAACAAAAGGGGGATAAGAAGGTAAAGGTGATTGCTAGGGCAGTAGAGACTGTGAATAAAATACTCCCTACACCTCTTACATTTCAATGAAAGGATGATGCTAAGAACTTGAACATGGCACTGGACAACTTTGACAGCCATTATGAGTCACTTTTGAAGATTGCAGGGGATAAAGCTAAGAAGAGATACCTTCAAAAGAAGTTGAAGGAAGTCTTCCAAACTATCTCATGGGACTTGGGCATTCTGAAAGCAACTACTATCAAAGCCAAAAGATGTGTGGCACAAGGAAGAAAATTGTACAATTATTGCATCAATCCCACTAGACACAAAGAATATTGAGGACATCATAGCCAATGACATGGCTGCATTGAATAGCATGATGGACAGTTGTGAGACCTCCTCGCAAATTGTGTTAGAAATGGATAAGAATACATCCAAGATTTTGGACAAAGTAAATGTCTTGGATGTAGAGAAAGGGAGAGTAGTGGCAAGATTTGGTTTTCTAAAGAGTCTAGTCACTCCTAAGCTATCAATTCTTGAAGCTCATCTCACTAAGATGGAAAAGATTGAGAATTCAATGAACTCTGTACCCACTGAGTTGAAGGCAACAGAGCCTGCATCTTATGCATTGAATGGATAGATCCATGTCAGTGAAATATTGATTAAGTCATGGATGATGAAGTAAAGACCTTGGAAGATTCCTTCCAAGATATTCTAAAATTGGTGAGCAAGCACTAAATCCTAAACTTTTTAAATTTTTCATTTTTGTATGTACCTTTGCCATTGATGTCAAAGGAGGAGAAGAAGAGAAAATAAAAATCAGAAGAATAAAATTGTTAAAAAAAGAGAGAAGAAAGAGAAGAAGAATATGTATATGTATATAGGAACAGAAAAATAAGTGAAGAAAGACTACCAACCTCCTACCCACTGAGTTGAAGGCAACAGAAAGAGAAGAAGAATATGTATATGTATATGGGATTAGAATATTGGGAAGTGACAAAGAAAGACTACCAACCTCCTACATATCTTTCTAATTCTTTTTTTAATGAGAAGGAATTTTATTTCAATATGAGAGCCAACGAAACCTTGTATAGTGTGTTAACTGATGCAGAGTATATTGATGTCATGGACTTGACAAAAACACATGAGATCTGAATAAAATTAGAAGATCTACATGAAGGAGTGTCCATGTGAAGTGAGAAAAATTTCAAAGTCTAAAAGAAAAGCTTGAGAATCTAAGGATAGGTGAAGATGAGAACATTACTACTTTTGTGTAGAAGGTAACCGAATTGGTTATTGGAATCAAATGTATCGGTGGTAAGATGGAAGAGGATAAAGTTGTCTCAAATATTATGATATACTTTCCTCCTACTTTTGATACCAAGGTTACTTCTATTGAAGAAATCAGAACTTTATGTACTATGATAAGAGATACACTAGTTGGTAAGTTATCTTCTTTTGAAAGGACTAAATTTGGTGATAGCTTACCTAAGTTTTTGTTTACATTTAAAGCTAATATATCTAAGGATAAGAAGAAATATGATTATGGTGAAAGTTCTCTAAAGTTTGTATCTATATATATTAAGGAATTGGAAGAAATTGAAGAAGAGGAAAGAAAGTTAGATGAGTTAGAAGCTCTGTTTGCTAAGAGAGTCTCTAAAGGTGCAGGTAAGTATGAAGAAAAATTTCCATTGAAATGTTTTTCTTGCAATAAGATTAGTCATTTTGCTTCTAGATAACCTAAGAGAGTGCCTAATCATAAGCCTAAGAAGTATCAACCTAAATACTATAAAAAGTGTTATTTTTCTAATGAAGGTGTGATTGATAAAGAATCTGAGAAGAGTGAAGATGAAATTGTGTTTATTTTTATTAAGTGTTGGTGCTCAAATCAATAGATTGGATTTCCTATGGACTTGCCAATCCAATGTTGGGAAACCCAAGTGATTTGACCAACTAAGAAGTTTCAACCAAAGGTAAGGTTGGGAACTTCTACAATTCTAGCTTTGCAGGACCAAGGTTGATAGGCCTTCACCTTAACTTATCCTCCAAGCTTAAGGATTTTTATAGCAGATCTGAATACACTTCAAACCCTCTCTCTCTCAAGTATGGCAAGTGCACTTAAAATAAATCCCTAAATTGGAATAGGACAACTTTATGATTTAAAAAATACATAAGAGTAGTTTAATTAACATGAGAATTGTTAAATATGAAATAATTATGGTTCAAAAACACTTACCTGGAATAATTCTACATCTGCTAAGTGTAAAACACATACATACCTGGAGATCGATTGACTACTTGACACATGCATTAGAACATATTCTCAGGAGTTGTAAATGGAAGAACATGCTTGATCATAGGTATTGCACATGATTATGCATAAAAAATTGCTTCTCACCCTGGAATCTAGAACTCTAAATTTTGTAAAATTTAGGGTTCCAACAGGAAGAAAACCCTATTTTTGATAATGAAGAGAAAGCTCTTGCTACACATGTTGAAAAGAAGGATAAATGGGTGATAGATAGTGGATGTTCACATCACATGATAGGAGATAAGACCACATTTGTGAAATTAGAGAAGCATGATGGTGGTGTTGTCAGATTTGGTGACAATACTCCTTGCTTTATCAAAGGGAGAGGATCAATTACTCTTTGATGGTAAGAATAATATTAATGATGTCTTGTATGTTGAAGGTTTAAAGAATAATATTTTGAGTGCAGGACAACTTGTTGACAAAGGATTAAACTTACAATTCAAACATGGGAAGTGCATAATCTTGCGAATTACAAGAATATATATTGCATTAGGTACAAAGACCAAAGGTAATATTTTTCATCTGAATAGTGCAGAGAATAGGTGTTTGATTTCTAAAATTGATGATAGTTGGATATGGAATAAGAGGTTTTGTCATGTGAATTTTGATAACATTATGAAGATCAATTCTTATAATGTTGTGAGAGATTTAATGCGATGTTTAAGGAATGTCAGTTGGGAAAGGTAATGAAATCTACCTTTAAGAGAAATGTTTTTTCTTTCATTAAATTGCTAGATTTGGTGCATATAGATTTATCTGGTCCTACTAGGACAAAGAGCCACTATCAAGATAAGCATTTCATTGATGGCTATTCCAAAATTATGTGGGTTACATTTTTGAAAGAAGAATGTGAATCTTTTGAAAAATATAAGATCTTTAGAGCTATGGTTGAGACAGAGACAAGATTAAAGATGAAATATCTAAGATCAGATAGAGGAGGATAATTTACATCAAAAGAGTTTAATGCATACTATGAAGAGCATGGAATAAAGAGGAAAATGTCTGCTCCCCAAACCTTCATTAGAATGAGATTGTATAATGAAGGTACAAAATGATTCTTGGCATAGAGCTACTACCGAGATAAGTATTTCATTGATGACTATTCTAGAATGATGTGGGCTACATTTTTTAAAGAAGAATTTGAATCTTTTAAAAAATTCAAGATCTTTAGAGCTATGGTTGAGACAGAGACAAGATTAAAGATGAAATGTCTAAGATCGGATAGAGGAAGAGAATTTACATCAGGAGATTTTAATGCATACTATGAATAGCATGGAATAAAGAGGTAGATGTCTGCTCCCCAAACCCCTCAGTAGAATGGGATTGTAGAATGAAGGAAAAAAATAATTCTTGACATAGCAAGGACCATGATGATGAGAGGAAAATTTATGTAGATGTATTGGAGAGAAGCTATAAGTATTGTATTCTATACTTTGAACCAAGTTCAAATAAAGCATGGAACTGGTAAGACACCTTATGAACTTTGGTATGGTCATACTCCTACTATGAAGCATTTTAGAATCTTTGGAAGTAAATGCTACATTAAGAGAGATGAATACCTAGGAAAGTTTGATCCAAGATGTGATGAAGGAATCTTTTTTGGATATTCTATAAAGATTAAGGCATATAAATACTATAATAATAGGATCAGAAAGATTCTTGAAAGTGATATTGTCAAAGTGGATGAATTTTTTTTAGAAACAAGAGAAACCCTACAGTTCTGAGTCAAATGATGAAGAAGAAAATTAGATTGAGTTAGTATAGAGCCTAAATCAAAATCCAAATGGATCAGTTGAACAAGTTGAAGATGATACAGTTGATGATGAAAATGAAACATAAGAGTCTTCTATAAGATAAGTTCCAAAAAATCCTAGGTATATAAAGATAAATCATTAAGATAATTAAATTATTGGTGATAATAATTTAAGTGTTATGACTAGACGAAGACATGCTAGAAATGAAGTTTGTTTAATTTTGCAAATTATTGAACTAAAAATGTTGATGAAGCTTGTAAAGATGAAAGTTGGATTAATGATATGAAGGAAGAGCTAGAATAGATTGAAAAGAATAAAACATGGATTTTAGTTCCTAGACCTAATGATAAGAATATAATAGGAACTAAACGGGTATTTAGAAATAAATTAAATGATGATGGTGATGTCATAAGGAACAAAGATAGACTTGTTTGCAAAGGATATTCACAAGTATAAGGTATTGATTTTGAGGAGGTCTTTTCCCTTGTTGCTATAATTGAAGAAGACAAAATGTTTCTTGCATATGCTACTTACAAAAATTTTAAGTTATATAAGATGGGTGTCAAGTCAACATTCTTGAATGGAGAATTGGAAGAGGAAGTCTATGTTGAGAAGCCTAGAGGTTTTCCTTTGACATATTAGAGTGATATGGTTTGTCAATTGAAGAAAGCTTTGTATGGATTGAAAAAAGCACCAAGAGCCTGGTATGCTAGGTTGGATAAATACTTGTTGACACTTGGATTTGGAAAAGGTACTGCAGATAGTCACTTATATTTCAAAGTTGACAATGATAATCTTTTGATTGTTGAAGTATTTGTGGATGATATTATTTTTGGTGGAAATGACAAGATGAGAAAAGAATTTACAAATGCTATGTAGAAAGAGTTTGAGATATCTATGATAGGAGAGATGAAATTCTTTCTTGGACTTCAAATTATATAATCATATACAAGGATTTTCATATCACAATAAAATATGTGAAAGAGCTATCGAAGAAATTTGTGATAGAGTATTCCAAATCTGTTGGAAGCCTTATGGTTACTAGTTGTAAGCTAACAAAGAAAGATGATTCACCTGATACAAATCAAACTAGATATTGATCAATAATCAATGGATTGATGTACCTAACACAGAAAAGACCTAATACGACTAATGTTGTGTGTATAGTTACAAAATTTTAGAGTGAACCAAAGGTATCACATGTCACAGTAAAAAGGATATTCAGATACCTGAAGGGAACAATTGATTATGGTTTATGGTATGAAAAAGATGATGATTTTACACTTAGTGCTTTCAATGATGCAGATTGGGTAGGAAATGTGTATGAAATAAAAGGTACTAGTGGTGGAGCATTATTTTGGGGTAAGAGGTTAGTTGCATGGGAAATCAAGAAGCAAAATTGTATATCTCAATCTACTATTGAAGCTAAATATGTTGTTGTTGTTGTTGTTATACACTAAGTTTGCACCCTTGTTTCAAGCTCTCTTGGTCTTGATAACCTAGTATAACATGGGAATCATCTCCAGGTTGTGGGACCTATGCTAACTGAGATGAGACCTCCAGGTTCTAGGCTGGTTCCTCTTGGATAATCACCTTAATGTGCTTCTTTGATAGGAAAGTAAATTCTTTGAGGGGAAAAGGGATAGAAGGAGTGCATGAAAGGGAAAATAACTGAAAGCAAATTATCCTACTAGGTGATACACTGAAAATATGGTATGAATTGCAGTATAAAGGATGAACTCAGCACACAATCTTAGGTCTAGGAGATCACAACTCACTAAATAGGCTTGCATCAATATTTTATGGAAGGGTCTACAATAGAGAGATGCTATGTAGGGAAAGAGATAATTTCACAAGGCAATAACACTCTTAAGAACTTAAACACAAACTATAACCTGCAAACAAACATTCACCTCTGCAATTGGGTATAGGAATGAGACAAATTGCCAAGGGTGGAAGTATACCCACAAGAGCATTCAAATCAAATCATTCATAGGCATACACATAAACTATAGAAAGAAAGAGGGATCAAGAACCCTAAGATATCACTGAAAACATACATATACTCCATTCAATAAGAAAAAATTCAGACAAGAAGGTATAGGGATAGAGAAAATGTCACAAAGTACCTTTGCAATATCTGAACAATTAATGAAAGTTAAAAACTACAGAAATCATAGGGTAGAAAGAATGCCACAAATAAATTCTGAGAAAGAAAATCTTCCTTTACAATTGTCAACTCTGAGCTCTAAAAAAGCTCCAAAACAATATATACATCTCCTTTTCCACGCAGGCAAGAGAAAAACCTAATTAGGGTTATAGATTTTCATGATAAAAACCCTAATTCTATCAACTCTAATCATAAATGTCATGGAAATATCTCAACTGATCAGATATCATGTTGCGTGTCCATCTCTGTACTGCATCTACCTGCAGACAAGCCGCTTTGATCCATCTACCCTCTTTGCAATTCGGCTCGCCATAACTGTTCAAATCAGGTACTCCAGATATTTGAATTTAAAATATGACTTAAATGGTCATAGGTGGTGCTAAATCTTCTGTATCTATGACCAATATTCAAATCTAACCCATCTTTAAAATGCAGTTGTTAGATCTTCTTACTTTACTGGGTACCACTTTCATTTCATAACCTTAACCCCGTACTTTAGCTCAGGTTCCCCTTTTTCCTTTGTCACTGAATCTTCCAACCCTTTATCTAACTTTGGTTTATCTTGGTGATTACGCGACTAAAGCCACGGACTTGGGCCCATTTGCCACATGTCATCATACCATTGATCAACTGCAGATAGCTCGAATCACCTGGCACAAGACCCACATTGCCTTCTTTTTAGTCTGATACTCAATCGATGGTCGTCGCATGATCTCATGGCCTCGAAAGATTCCTTAAGATCATGCGCTAGCCGTAGATCCTCAATCCTCTGCCACCTCACTTAAGATAATTCAGACCCATGCCAAATGCCACTTGTAATACCCGCTTGACCAATAAGAACTAACCATGTCGAACGAACCCACAAGACAGAGCCTGAACACTTGGAAGATTGAATGGTCGTCGCATGATCTCATAGGGTCAGAAGATTCTATGAGATCATAAGACAACCATAGATCTTAATTCTACTAACATCCCTGCAGATCCTGTGACAACGGTGCCACTGACATATCCCAGTCATCACTCCGTTGGCCAATCAGGATTAGACACCTCGGATTACATGGCAGTGGACCTAGTTGTCAACTTGAAACACTGCATTGGAATAAAGATCTACGGTTGTCGCATGATCTGAAGGGCTCAGAATATTCCTTCAGATTATGCGCTAGCCGTAGATCTTACTTTACTAAACTTTAACCGTAGAGTCGAGACTGCCAAACAAAACTTTAACCGCTTGCCTGATCGCCGGATGTTAAAGACTAAACCACTAGGAATAAGAGATTTCACGACTAAGGGAGAGCTTATAAAGTGCACATGGGAAATAGAGGCACTTAAGTGGCCGAAAAAGTAACGGCGAAATAGAACATGAGATAGGGTTTTAAGGTTTTTTGGCACCAACGGCTAGATTTTTGAATTTAAACTTGCAGACCAGGGTTTAAACAATTGCAGAGGCCATAGGACAGGACACAGGGCCATGAAATTTTTTGAGGTGCTCGACAGGGTATAAATGGAGGTCTTGGATTAAATTCAGCGTATGACCAAAAATTGAATAGATATGAAATTTTGGGCAACAGTTGTTATTAAATGTGATGAAACTGAAATTTTCAGGTTCAAAATGGATGAAACGTCAGGGAAGTATGATGTTTTATTTCAATTTTATATAATTTCCCTATGTTTAAAAAATTAAAATGATAAAAGAGCATATATGTTTCACTTTCTATTTTCATTTATTAGGTTGTTAATTATTTTATTCTAATTTATTTAATGCATATTTGTTTTGATTAAATAATAATTCTAAAAATAAAAAATAAAATAAGTTAAGCAAAAAAGGCGGCAAGAGGGAGTTGAACACTCAACCTCTCAAGCTGACCTTTTTCCTACCTATCTACCCTCCTACCCACTAACCAGTTAGTCTATTTGTTTTCTTCGAGAGGATTAGGAGAAGATACTTATTTATCTTTGTTTTTATGTGCAAGTGAGAAATAAAGTTCAACCTCTTACACAGGGAGTAATTTCTTCCCTAATTAACTTTCAAATTAAATTAGGAATTTCTTTATGTATTTTTATTTTTTTTCCATTTTTAGGAAAAAAGAATGGGGAGAGGGAATTGAACACTCAACCTCTCAACCCATTCCTTTTCCTACCTAACTACCCAACTCTACCCCCTACCAATTACTCTATATTATTCCTTGAGAGTATGTGTGTAAATAAATGTATAAATTAAAGATAATCTTATCTCCTTTAAGATAAATTATTAAAATTAATATTGTTTATGAGATAAAGTTTTTAAATTTTAGGATCATTAATAATTGTTTCAATTTTAACTTGTGATTTACCCCCAAAACCTTAAAAGTTAAAATATGATAAAAGGGGATATATTTTGATGAATGTAAATCTATTTAGAGTTTTTTATATTAATTTTTATGTATCCATATATTTAATTTGATTTTTTACCTTCATGATTTTTTAACAATTAATATTTTAGGGTAAAAGGCATGTAGGTTGATTGTTTATCTTTTAGGGTTTGAATAGTAACTAATTGATTTTATTTTTTAGTTTCAAATCCCTAAAAGAATTTTTCACTTTATTCTAATTTTAGGGCAAAGTGGATGTCAATAATTTCACCCCACTTTATTTGATTTTTCATGAATTAGTTAATTAATATATGTAGTACGTGTGGTTGTAATATTATTTTGTATTAAGATTGGTTTTTGACTTTAGGGTAAATGCATTTCTCCTTTTATTAGGGTGGAGTAACAAACATTTTTTTACCCTAAATGCTTTTTAATATTTCTATGTGGCATTATTATGTTATGTTTGTAAATGAATTTGTTATGTCTTATTTTGAAAATAAAGATAAAGTGCTAAAATATAATGTTATCTTATTTATTAATTTTAGAAACTATTTCATTATTAAAATCCTTTATAATTTAATAATTGATATAATTGCTATTTTTTTAGATTATTAATGTGGATGATATATTATGAATTTTTAACTTTATGATAAAGTATGACACATATTCATTTTCAATTAATTATTAATTAATAAATGAATAATGAATAATTTTGTATAGGCCTAATATATTATGTATGAAATGATTTCAGTTTTAAATTTTTAATATTAACTGACATTAGGTGTTTTTGTGTAGGAACTTAAATGCAGATTATTATGCATGAAAATACCTAAAGCGAGATAATCAAGTTGAATTTATGGGAAACATTTCCCTAAAAAACCATTATTATGGTTTATTTTGTGTACTTTAGGGGTAGTTGTATAATTAGGTCCTATGAAAGGGCATGTCCTTTCATAGGGAACCATTAGCAAATATATTTATAATAGTTCATATTGTAAACAAGACACAATTAGGATCATGACAAAAATTGAAAAGTCTCCCAAACTCAAGGATTTGAATTTAATGCTCAAAATCTCATGTACGAATATCATATAAGTGTTTGTACCTTAATGTTAATATAGTTTTTTATGTTCAATCAGTTTCTCAGATTACTCTATGAACTAGGGTATCCTATTGTGTTTTTCTATTTGATGCATTCATTTATGACTTAATTGTACAATTTGAATAATGGTAACATGGTCTGAGAACCTGTTACTATTTCCTTTTGGGCTCTTAAGTTGGGTTAAACCCATAGGACCTATTGTATAAGTTATTTTAAATTTTGTTTCAGTAGAAGCTTGTAGGGTGATGGTCTCTCTTTACAGGAGCAAGTTATCTTAAAACTGTCTCTGTTTATACGTAGGATTGAATGTATCTGACTCTATTCCCAATTTGGCATCAGGCACTGGTCTATTTGTTCATTTGAAATTGTCATTTTATTCTTTATGTGGTTTACATATCCTATCTATTATCTTCTTTACAAAGCTTTCAATTAGGTTTAGCATTACTTTCTAGCCTTAGTTTAGATTTCAAGTTGTTTGACATTTAGGATATTAGGTTTATTTTCCTCCAAAGGATTGTTAACCTCCTTTGGAAAGATTTGCTTTTGTTGTGCACGTATTTGTGCAGTTAGAAAGCATATTTGATTCAGGCCTACCAGCCTTGGCTAAATCAAGCCAGAATTGCAGAGGCACTTGTTTTGTGCCTGTCAGTTGGCCTCAAAATGGTCTAGCATTTTTGAGCACCAATAAAATGTACTCAAGTATTTTGGATGAAGAAAATGTTGAAAGACATAAGAGTGATTATTGATGAGCCTATTACCATTTACTGTGATAAATCTAGTACTATTAATATTTCAAATAATCTTATGTTCCATTTAAAGACAAATTATATATCTATCAAATATCATTTTTCTTAGAGACAAGGTGAGTGAGAAGGAAGTGAAGTTGTAAAATGTGGCTAATAAAGAACATATTGTAGATATTTTTACAAAGCCTTTTCCAAAGGATACTTTTGAGTATCTCCACGGTAAAATTGGGGTTACGTCCCCTCCTAATCAGAGCTAGAGATGCATGGAATTGCATCAGTCTAGTGCTTTAACATAAATATTATATTCTAGATTTATGTATTGGTGGCTACTAGTCAGGGGGAGTAGTTAGTCTTGAAGAGTTTTGGAGTTCAATTTATGATTCATTTTTTTTGGCCTCTATGAATTAGTGCATATGTGTGCCTTTTTCATTGATGTCATAGGGGGATAGATAGCTATGTGAAAAGTAGATGTTACAATGATATATGTGGTAAAGATTGAAGAACAGACTTAGGATGAGATTTTGATGTTGAGGTATTGAGGATACTATTGGTAATATTGTTTCTTTGTGCATTGATTGAGTTTTTTACACTCATATGTTTATATCAACGCCAAAGGGGGAGATTTTTGGAATATATTGCATACATATGTAAACATTGATGTTTTTTCATTGATGTCAACATATTAGATCAGTTTGGATAGTGTTCTTGGTTTATACAATGAATGTTGTGAATGGTTAGAGAGTTATAGTGAGTTTCATATGTTGCGATATTTCTGAGATATGGAGGTGTTTCTATAATTAATCTTGGTTAAGTTCCAAATCATCATTGTATGTTTGTAGTGATTTATTAGAAATATTTTTATGTTGTTCTGGATGAGACAATGTTGCTATTTTTTGGTCGGTGTGGCTAAGTTATGAAATATTTGGTTGCTAAATTAGTGGTGTGTTCAAGACATGGATGTGTGTCCTCAGCTTGAATGGTTCATGATTTAGTTGCTAGAAAGATATTCTCCTTGATTGACAAAGGTTTTTGTTCAGTGTTCTTGGTGAACAGTATACAGATGTTTGTGGATTTTGAATCAGAGATGTTTTTATTGCTATCATGCTATTTTCAGTTTTTTTTTATGTTTCTAGATCGCGTCCTATTCATATTATTAGATTGCATTCAATCATGTGATTAGATTTGGTAATTTAGTGTAACATGTTGGTGTTTCTTCTTGCTCTTGGTTGACTTGGTGTGATAACATGTTACAAAGATTTGTGGCATGATTTATGGATCGTGGCATGTTCAAGAATATTCTTTTGGGTCATATCTATGTCTATGGTGATATGTTTTAGATCAGCTCATTGAGTGTTATGTAATTCATTTAATATTTTTAATGAAGGACCAAGGTAGCATTGGCCGACCTTGTAGAATAAGTTAATGAGATGGGTATAAAGTTGTAATGATTTATGAATGTGAAGCGAGTTGGTTGGATTTATAACATGAATTGTGTATGTGTAAAGTACGAAGATGGTATATCAATGCTATTGAGAAGAGGTATGAGTGGAATCTATTGATTTTTTTAGTTATGCTTCATTGGAATTGTTCTGGCATATCAGATGTTATCTATTAGTTCATAATTTAGTGGATTGTAGTCTGTCTTGGTTTGTTTCCCTTTTTTTTTAGTAGTGAGCTCTAGGAAGTGAGCTTGAATGCATGTGCATTCCCTTTGTACCTTTAACTAGGTTATTTTTCTAGTATAATATCTTGTAGGTTTGAACCTCATTGTGGTTTTTCCCCTAACAAAGTTTCCACAATAAAAAAATTGGTGTTATGTGTTATGGTGTTATTTTCTCTTGTGCTCTATTGCCTATGTTTAAGTTCTAAGTGTTCAAGTTTATAAGTTGGTTAAAATATTAATTTTTTGGATATAACTGATTCACCCCCCCTTCTCATTTGTGAGAGCTGCATTGTTCCTAACATTGTCATCTATTGTTAGAGATACCATGGTAATTTCATCATCATGTAGTACATGATGGGTATGCAAATACCTACTCCTTGACAATGGATGGAATTTGACAAAAGATAAAGCCATTGAAGTAAACAAAGGAAAATTTATGTAGTAATAAAAGAATATGTTTAGTTGATGAAGGGAAGTTTCTATAAGGCATGAAGCATGACCATATGTGTTTTTCTTTAATTTCAAAAGCTGATAAAGAGGAAGTAGAAGATGTACGTGTGGAAGTTTTAGATTTTTTGGATGAGTTTCACAATATTGTATTTGATAATATACATGTTGGATTTCGACCAATAAGAAAGATTAGTCATCAAATGGACTTGATTTTTTGAGCCAATTTTCCCAAAAAGGAAACCCATAAAATAACTCAAGTAGAGAGTGAAGAGTTGAATAGATAAGTGCAAGATTTGTTACAGAAGGGGTTAATTCAAGAGATTTTGATTTATTTTATAGTACTAGCAGTATTAGGACCAAATAAAAATGGAGAATGGATGATGGATTCTTGGGCTATAAATAAGATTACTATCAAGTATAGGTCTCCCTTACCAAGGATGGATGACATTATGAATTGTTTGAGTAGGGATGAGTACTTCAAAAAGATAGATCTCAAGAGTGGATATCACAAAATTCAGATAAGATAAGGAGATGAATGGAAAACACCCTTCAAGATAAAGGGGGTCTTATATGAGTGGTTATTCATTCCCTTTGGGCTAACTAATGTATCAAGCACATTCACACAACTCATGAAAAAGGTATTGAAAGAATTTTTAAGAAAGTTTGTTATTATTTACTTGGATGATATCTTGATATTTAGTAAGACATTAAAAGAGCATATAATACATACTCATAGGTTCTTTAATAATTTAAGGGAAGAAAAGTTGTTGATTAACCTAAAGAAGTGCAGTTTTATGAGGAGTTAGTGTACCTTGTATTTTTTGTCTCAGTTGATGGTCTTAAAATGGACCAAGAGAAAGTGAATTCTATCCTTGAATGGACTATTCCAAGGAGTGCTACTAAGGTAAGATCCTTTTATATTTTGGCTATCTTTTACAAAAAAATTATCAAAAGTTTTAGTAGTATTTGTGAACCCTTAATGATGAAGGTACTCCCCTTTTTAACACAAACACACACAATAAAATTGAGAATGATAGGGACAAGAAATGAGATTTCTATTATCTCCAATGAAATGGATTTACAATGTTCATAAATATAACATGCACAACCACATGGGTATTTTTCATTACAATATTCTACAAGCCAAAGCCATGAGATGCTTCTTCCAAAAAGCTTCCCTAGATAACACTACGAGCCTTCATTATATAGGCAATGTTAACCATCCAAGAGGGTTCTAAAAATTTTAACCCTAAAGTTTGAGGTCGACCATCCCTAAGATATTATTATTCATTTTTATTACATTAGAATAGGCCCAAACAACTTTTGGAACTCAAAAAGAAAATTTGAAGGAATTTCATTTTCTTCTATTTTAGGTAGCGCAACTTTCGAAGACCATAACTCATCACCTGTTGACCGGATTGACTATTATAAACTCATTTAGCGAATGGCACAAAGTGCTCTAAAACTTGTAATTAGTGTAAGCTCAAGTTAGCCAAGGTTTCGACCCTATTCAGAGCCTCTAAAGCCTTCAAAACTAAGTTCAAAGTTTTTGTAACTTGCTGCCAATACCAAAAAAAATCAATATCTTCAAAACTAGACTTGATCTTGCAATGAAACTTTACTAGTAGGTTGATATAACCAAAGTGAACCTCCAAGGAAGAAAATAGACATTCTAAGCTCAAACGAAAAACTTACTAAAAATAGTAAATTTCCAAAAATAGTAGCTCTGCACAAGATAGCCCTTATTGAAAAGAAACCAAAAAATATTTGTGGGTGATGCAAGATTTCCCTTACACCCACAATGCTCCTGCATCAGACACCCAGGGTAATTTGAGAAGTGACCTTTTCACATCTCAGGTGTTAAAAGGAAAACCAAGATGGTTAACCTCCTCCATTGATAGCCATGATGAATCTTCGATAGGTCATCCTTTCCATTTGACCAAATATTCTTTATATGTCATGTTTTGTGTGCTTCTGTCAACATGACCACCCAAGATGTCTTCAATCTCCTTTGTAGCTAAATTAGTTGCTGGAATATTCCATTGTGCTTCTTTGACCTGATCCTCAACACCTCCTTCATAATATTCAGTCAGATATCAAATGTTAAATACTAGTAAAATATTGAGTTCACTAGGAAAATCTACTTCATAAGAATTTCCTGAATCAATGCTACTTGTCTCTCCTTTGCCCAACTTTATTAATTCAGATGCATTTTTGGGTCTACTTTTGTATACTATTTGGAATGGTGATTTAACAGTACTCCTATTGATAGAATGATTATATGAAAATTCTACGTGTGGTAAAATCAAATCCCATCCCTTTGGTTTATCTCCAACCAAGCACCTCAACAGATTCCCCAAACTCCTATTCACTACTCTTTTTTGTCCATCAGTCTATGCATAGTGTGTTGAGATGAAATTAAAATCTATCTTCAACTTATTCCACAAGGTTCTCTAAAAGTACCCGATAAACTTGGTGTCCCGATTTGAAACTATGCTCTTTGGTAAACCATGTAGTCTCACCACCTCCCTAAAAATAATTCTTCTACATGAACAACATAATTAATCTTCTTGCAAGGAATGAAATGTGTCATCTTTGAAAATATGTCTACCACTACAAAAATAGAATCATGCCCTCTCTAAGTTCATGGTAGGCCAAGAATAAAGTCCATACTAATATCCTCCCATGGCTTCTCTAGTATAGGTAATGGTTGATATAACCTTGTATTTTTATTGGCTCATTTTTCCATCTGACATACCTTGCAACCTTGTACAAATTTCTTAACATCTTGTTGCAACTGTGGCTAATAATAATTTTCACTAACTAGAGAAATGGTTTTATCTTGACCAAAATGTCTAGCTAGTCATCCACTATGCTTTTCTTTGATTATATTCTCACTCATGGAACTCCTTGGAATGCACAACTGACTACCTCTAAATAACATACCATCTTGGATTATGAAGTCCAACCATTTGGTTCTATCTAGAGTAGCAGGTTTTGTACAAGCTTTCCAAGCTTCTCCAAAATCAGGATCCTCATGGTATAAACGCTTGAGTTCCTTGAATCCAACAACCTCAATCTACATCTCTTTCAGAAAAATTTGTCTCCTACTAAGGGAATCTACAACTCAATTAGAATTCTTGCTCCTGTATTTCAAAATAAAAGTGTAACTTTGCAAAAAATCAACCCATTTCAAATGCCTCTGAATCAACTTCCCTTGACTATTCAAATATTACAAAGCTTGATGATCAATAAATAAAAAAAAATCTTTTGGAAAAAGATAATGTCTCCACTTCCTCAATTCCTGAACTATAGCATAGAACTCCTGATCATAAACATAATATTTTATCTTGGTATCATTCAACTTCTCATTGAAATAAGCAATAGGTTCACCTTCCTGACTCAAAATAGCTACAATAGCATTACCACTAGCATCACAGTCTACTTGAAACATCTTGCTAAAATAGGTTATTCTATAACTTTTTTTTTCAACAATTCAAAACTCTTGTCTTCTCTTTCTATCCACTTAAACTCTTTCCTATCCCCTCTCATTGTTTCAATCAAGGGTCCACAAATACTACTGAAATTTATGATAAACTTTCTATAAAAGCTAGCCAAACCATGAAAATATCTTACCTTAGTAGCACTCCTTTGAGTAGGCCATTTGAGGATGACCTTCACCTTCTCTGGGTCCATTTTTAAACCTTCTACCAAAACTAAAAATCCCAGATACACTAACTACTTCACAAAAATGCACTTCTTCAGATTAATCAACAACTTCTCTTTCCTTAACCTCTCAAAAACCCTAAGAACATGCATTACATGTTCTTCCAATGCCTTACTGAAGATAAAAATATTAACCAAATATTCAATGACAAACTTACCTAGAAATTTTTCCAGTAGTTTGCTCATGAGCCTTGTGAATGTGCTCAGTGCATTGGTTAGCCCAAAAGTTATGACTAACCACTCATACAAACCCTCCTTTGCCTTGAAGGTTGTCTTCCATTCATCTTCCTCTTTGATCTTGATTTGGTGATATCCACTCTTTAGGTCTATATTATTGAAATGCACAACTCCACTCAAACAATCCATAATATCATCCATCCTTGGCAAGGGGAATCTGTACTTAATAGTGATCTTATTGATATATTGAGAGTCCATACACATCCTATATTCTCTATTTTTCTTTGGTGTGAATATTATTGGTACAACACATGGACTCAAACTCTCTCGGATCAATGTCTTCTGCAACAACTTCTGCACTTGTTTGTTCAATTCCTCACTATCTGTTAAAGTCATCCTATGGGTTGCCTTGTTTGGCAAATTGGCCCCTAGAATCAAGTCCATTTAATGATTGATCTTTCTCACTGGTGGAAATCTATCAGCTACATTATTGAGTACAATGTCTTGAAACTCCTCCAACAACTCTACAACTTATGAAGGTACATCTTCTACTTCCTCTTTACCAACTTTTGGAATTAAAGAAAAACACATATGCTCATGTCTCATACCTTGGACTGTGATAGTGGAATTTGATAGAGTTAGTCTCTATGTTTTGAGTGTATCTTACAAGCGATGTGGATTTAGTGTATGCGAGCTTAAGGGATGACAGCTAACATATTGAGGAATGTTACTTGATCTTAGAAAGTCATGAGAAGCATGATGATGTCATCTATGACATGTGTTCTGGAGGAAACCTATTTGGGGATGATTTCACAATTATAGCGTGTATTATGGATAGCGAGCATGGATTATGAATGTTGGACCTTAATTGTTGAAATATAATTGATGTATACTTGCTATAGATACCATGTGTATCTGTATGGTCTTAAAATAGAAGCACTTCCATGATAAGAGAATTTAGCCCTCTGAGTAAGTGGTTTGGGGTCATGTTAAGTGCCTTGATCAGGTCTTTGCATGTATTTGGCTTTCTCCCTACTTTCCACTTCTTTCCTGCACTTGATTTCTTCATTCTTGGTGAAATTAGCGATAGGATCTCAAGGATTCTCCTGAATTTCCCTCTTTCATGGCTCTATTTTCTAGGTAGGACTTAGAAATAGGTCCTCCTAGCCTTCATCACAGTTATCATATGATTTTATGCTTGTCCCTAGCATTTTGTCCCTGTCTGATATCATTTCTAGGTCTCTGGGCATCCCCGAGACCTCCTGTCTTGGTTCTGACTGAATCTAGGCCTAGAGTCAAATTCAAAGTTGATCCTAACTAGGTTAGGATCAAGCTTGAACTTGACTAGGTTAGGATCAAGGTTGTACCTGACTAGGTCAGTCCCAACCTCGATTTTGCCCCCTTCCTTCAAATTTCTAGAATCTTTGATTTTCGGGTATCGAGCTTTCGGGATATTTGTTTTCCCGCCTCCAAGTTGGCCATTTCGGGTTTTGGAATGGTAAATCCTCTAATTGCATTTAATCTAGGTATATTTTCTAAAGGTTAGGACCTAATTGGATTTAATTCTCCAAGGTGGCCCCTCTAGAGGATTGTGCCCTAGTTCACTATAAAAGGAGGCCTTCCTCTCTCATTTCGATAATCAAGTTTTGTGAGAAGATATCCATAATCAAGCAATCCATTATCCATTATTCACATCACATCTCAAGTAATTTCATGAGAGAGCTTTTAAGTGCAAGCAAGTGAATTCAAGCATTCAAGTGTTTAAGCATTCATCCATCAAGGAGATCCATTGTTAGCTATTGAAGGATTCAATCTCTTTGGAGCCCCCTTTGATGATCCATCCTTCTACATTCATTCAAGCCTTCTCATATACAAAGATCAAGTCAAGATTGGTTTTGAAGATCAAATGCCATTGATTGGAGACATCCTACATTCATTCTATATCCATTGAAACATTCCTACTTGTGGATTTGAGGATTTGAATCCTCTACAAGGACTTCAACATAAGCGAGGTGATTTGTTTCAATTACTTTGTTTATGCACACTACATTTCAATTCAATTTCAAGGTTAAATCCTAAACTAGGGTTTGACCAAGGCAAACCCCCCTTACAACAAAAACCCCTATTTTCTTGTAGGTATAGGTGCGGGATTTCAGATTTGAGAGTGAATTTGGATACCCTTTTCGGCGAACTTCTGAGATTTGCGAACAGAATCAGAATCGGCCTTCAAATAAAGAATGTAGTATTTGACCTTTATGAGGGTCAAAGTCGACCTGAGCTCATCTTGGAGAAATATTTCTAGGTTTTCTCTGTCTCGGCATTTCCAGGCCAGAACAGGTTACAGAATTGCCCGAAAGTATACACAGACATCAGAAATTGACATTTTCCAGATCTGCCCTAATTTGAGGTTAGTATTTGTATTTCAATTATTTCAGATTTCAAGCATAATTCCTTTATAGGGAAACATTGGACTCTCTCTCTCTTTCATATTCTTCATAGATTGATTCAATTGTGCATTAACCTTTTGGTTGATCAAATTGGATCTCTCCTTTGGGAATTTGGATTTAGGAGTGAATCTCATATTTCCCCACACATCTATCTATCCACACACTTACACATTTCTATAGAGGTGATTCCAAATTACCTCTATTCAGTATCTTAGCAAGGGGTTATGTAATTATTTGTATATTAGGAAAGCCTAATTGGCCGACCTGATCATTTTATTGTAATAGGGTATATATGTAAGATCTTTTCTTTTGAAAATACAGGTAAGGTGTAAGAATTGTAAAAAGAGGATTGTGGAAGCTACGAGCTTGTATCTATTGGATGTAGAGTAGAGGATAATTTAAACTTCATTGGAATTGATCAAGCAAAGAAAGTTTCTATCAAATAGTTCACAAGGATTATATATTTCCTTTATATACACTTATGTTGCCAACAGTGAGTTTTAGAGGTGGACATAACCTTCTTTGGGCAGTGAGCCTACATTTCTTTGACTCCTAATAGGGTTTTTCCTTTAACAAGGACTATGTACTGTAATGTTTTAATAAGCTCCTAAAAGGGCTAGATCTTTTAATAGAGATACTATAAATTGTGGACTCCTAATTTATTTTATTCCAAGTTTTCAAAGATTAGCCTTATGATGTCTTATGCAAGTTGACATTATTGGTGGTGGAAGCCCATTAAATTTACTCTAGTAATTTGCTTCAGATTTCTTGTTACCTTGAATCTTTTGCATTTTTTTTGATAAAATTAGAGGTTAGACAATAGGTGATACAATAATTTAAACTTTAGAATTTTCAATCCATACAAGTTTCAATTTTCTTTATACTTGAATTTTTTATAAAAAAATTGTGAAATTGATAGTTTTCAATCCAGGTGTCTTCGAACCAACAAAGGCCTCCTTGTGTAATCACACTGATCTTTAGCATAGTCATGACCTAATCATAGAGAAACTTGTGAGTGATTCTTATCACTCTTTCAAGAGAGGGATTTAATTTTCCTAACTATCGTTGCATGAGGCAAACACCACAGTCAATAGTGATGATGTGGATTTTTCTAGTTTGATTTATGTTTTATCAATTTTAGTTTCTTTTTAGATATGTGTGTGTCGTCTAGCTATGGTTTGGTTTGGTTATTCATGCAAGATCTTATTTTGCAGTTTAAGGAGGAAAATTTTGTATAATATAAAATATGATATTATTCATGCAAGATCTTATTTTGCAGTTTAAGGAGGGAAACTTTTGTATAATATAAAATATGATATTAAAGATTTCCTTGGCATATTGTCTATAATGCAATTGAGTTTTGACAATTGTCAACAACTTGAAGCTTGTTTTTCTCCCTATTTATTTAAAGGGAATCCAAGGGTAATTGACTTGGGTTCTAAAATTTTTGAGTATTTCAAAAGCATTGTTGTACAAGGTGGGCATAGAAATATAAATATAGTTTAATTTTTCAAGTGGTTTATGTTAGAGTAATCATACTTTATGCTTATTAATTAAATCACTTTAGTTTAATTAATTAAGTCATTTATTACTCTATTTACTTAAGCTATCTTTTAGGTGCATTATAATTAATATATTTATTAATTATAATGTGCAACCTAGCTTTATTTTTTGCTTTATAGCTTTAGGGTTTTATTGTTCACCTATATGGTTGAACCCTTTGTACATTCTTTTTAGATAATCTGGGAATACAATTTCTCTTTACATGTCCATAAGATGTCTCTGGCTTTTTGGCCTCCATAGATTTTTCTTGCTTCTGTTCTTTGCTTCTTCCATGTGACAGGGTTATGCATGCAGGTGTTCTTGGGAGATTAGTTTTTCACCTAATCTAACATGGTATCAGAGCAGAGGGCGGCGGGGGCGCTGGCGGAGCCGGGGGTGGTGTGGTGGCGCTGTGGTCGGGCGCAGGTGGCGCCGGGGTGGCGCGACGGCGGCCCAAATAGTTAACACTGGCCGCGTTTATTTTAAACGCAAAATCATTAAAAACAATGATTTTTTATATATTTTTTCTCGATTTTCGAGCCGTACGGCCTTAGGAGGGCAAAAATTTTCTCCCAGATGCCACAGTGGCCAAAAATTACAAATTTTATATGGATTTAGGGGTTCTTGGGCCTTCCGGACACAATGGTGGTGTCCATTTTTGCCCAAGGTGAGCCAAATTTCAGCTCCCCCCAGATCCACAAAAAAACTTCTGAAACCCTTGAAAACCTCTTGCTTCTGAAACACTTCAACAAAACACGAACAGCGAGCAGCAAGATGGCTTTGATACCATGTTAGATTAGGTGAAAGCGGACCCGCGGCCCGGCCCAGCCGCCACCCCCGGCTCCGCCAGCGCCCCCGCCGCCCTCTGCTCTGCTCCGCCGGCCCGCGCCCCCGCTCCGCTCTGCAGGCCCCGCGGGCTCTTTAGCCCCCCACGGCGGTCACGTGGGTGACCGAGAGCCCTCGGCTCCACCCCCTGCAGGCGCCATGCGCCTAGGGGCTTTGCATTTCCAGCCCCAGGGGCTTTAAAATTTTTTTTTTGAAGCCTTTTTAGGGTACCTGGGCCTTTTTTGCAATATCTTGAGCATACGGAGGTCTTTTTTGGACTTCTTTATATCGTCGGAAAGCTCTTTCCGAGCTCTTTCCGATTATGGAGGTAAGGTTTTTTGGATCTGCTATTTTGACAGTGTTTTTTTCTGTCAAAGGTGGTGTTTATTTTTTGCCTTCCGGGAGCCATATCTCGCTCATCCGGACTCTTTTTTGGGCTCACCATATATCATCGGAAAGCTGGTTCTGTGTGCTATTCAGTGGCAGAGGTTATTTTTCCAGATTCTACTCCAGGTTTTCACTCCTCCGCGTTTGGCAGTTTATGCCCTCTGGTGGAGTGCTTGGTTCTACAGGTCCGGGGATCTCTTCTTCTGAGTTCATAGCTCACTCTTCTTTCTGACTTTTGAGCTTGCATGCTCTTCTATTGCATCTTTGTTCTGTAAACACACTGAGATAAAGTGCCTACTTTTGCATATCTGGGATCTTGTACACCTTGTGTTTGTTTGTACTCGCACTTAGTTATAAAGTGCCATGGGGGGTTATGATGTTTTGCCTTTTGTGCTCATCCACCTTTGTCAAGTGAGTGTACCTTCCACGACATTAGCCCATGCTGTGTGTCCAGAAGATCTATTCTTCTTCTTCGACACTGCCCTTTATCCTGTGCGTGTACTTCTGTTGCACTGTTGGTGTTCCTGATTCTTCTTCTTGCAGATGTTTCTGGCATTGCATTTCAGTGTTCCTGTCACCCCTCTCTCTGTTCAGCATTATGGGGGGGTTCACCTGTTGGCTCTATTGCTTCCTTGGTTCGGTTGAGTGATCTACGTATTCAATTTTTGTTCCTATGTACTAGGCGGATGCAGTGGCTAGGCACCTATGCATTTCGGTGAGATGGATCATCTACTATATAGACACTCATTCATTCCTACTTTTGGAGGCCACCTCTTCGATTGATCAGCTCTTCAGACTTTGTCTTCTCTACCTGGTCATGCACTATTTCAGTGGGGGTTCCAGCAGTTTCTTCTGACAGTGTTTGCAGTTTCATGCTTCGGAGATGCTTCATGCTCTTTCTTGTTCCTTTCTTTGGGACATTCCCTAGATTGGAGGCTTTGTTTCCTTCATCTAGTTTATTTCTTGTACTTGGGTACCTGATCAGGCCTTGTTGCCGGGACCCATTGCTCTTTCTTGCATTTTTGCTTTCATAGCTTTGCTAGGTTAGCTTCTCTCTTGAGCTACGCTTAAGGGGGGGTGTTAGAGTAATCATACTTTATGCTTATTAATTAAATCACTTTGGTTTAATTAATTAAGTCATTTATTACTCTATTTACTTAAGCTATCTTTTAGGTGCATTATAATTAATATATTTATTAATTATAATGTGCAACCTAGCTTTATTTTTTGCTTTATAGCTTTAGGGTTTTATTGTTCACCTATATGGTTGAACCCTTTGTACATTCTTTTTAGATAATCTGGGAATACAATTTCTCTTTACATGTCCATAAGATGTCTCTGGCTTTTTGGCCTCCATAGATTTTTCTTGCTTCTATTCTTTGCTTCTTCCATGTGACAGGGTTATGCATGCAGGTGTTCTTGGGAGATTAGTTTTTCACCTAATCTAACAGTTTAAAACATGGCATATGCTTTAATGGATTGTACGGTTGCATATTGAGCTTAATTAATGAAAATATCACCATGATTTGTCTCATGTTTTATTCTCTTTGTGTTACATGGTATATCTATTAAGGATAGATTAATACTATCATTATAAACTTTTCATGAGTGTGTGATGTATAGATTAGGTTATTTTCAATGGAAAGATTAAATTCAATCTATGTATTGCAGCAGTTTGAAGAGAATAACATAAGTATGATTTGTGGTAGGATGAAATTGGATGTTTGTGTAATGCATTAACATCTAGATCAAATTGTACACTTATTATTCAATCTATTAAGTGTATGACTCTGTTGACATAAATATAAGGACTAGTCTTAATTGTTCATATCTTCAATAACCGATTTATAAAGTCAAATCATCTTTTCTTTTATGTTAGTAGAAGTAGGTTTTCATAATGAGTTTACTCTCAGTTATTTATGACTTGCATAAAGTGTCAGAATATGGTTGATTTTGAAATTTTCAAATGTATATGAATCTAATTCACCTCACTAAGATTAATTTGTTTGTGAGAAATATTTGTTGTAGTTCATTCAATATTTGTTGATATTGCATAGGGTTCACTCACTCGGGTTTAGAAAAGCCCAAAGACAAGGAGTCTTTCCTTGCTTTGAAGGAATTCTTAAAGTAGTTGTCCATTTGTCTCAGGTTTCTATTGATATAATAAGAAAAACTCTTAGGAAATCTAGTGATACAAATGGATAAATCAACATGGGTGTCAACAATATTTTTCTCTTTATAAGCGGGAACTGGGATATTTTCTTCATCTTCCATGTCTTTAGGAATGTCAACAAGATCAAAATCTTCAATTTGTTCTAAGGTAAGTTGGTCATAGTCTAGCTTCCTTAAATCTTATTCTATTATACAATTAACCCATATATCTTTAATCCTGTGCAAATGAGTGTACAACTATTTTTAAGCTTATCCTTCATGCCCCTATAATCAAAGTATTCCCTTCTTTTAAATTTCCTCACAGTAACCCATTGAATTTATGTATCCATAACCTTACCTTTGGGTTATGTGGTTATTTAATACCTACCAATGGTTAGAAGGAATTTAAATCTAGACTTATGTGCCTTAGATTGCTTGCCATATATTATTATGATTTGTCAACATAATTCTATTAGCACAATCTTATTACTAGGATACCTAGGGAGCATATAAGGAAATTCATAAAAATAGCATATTCAAATAATAAGAGATATAATTCATTTCATTGTGGAAAGGAGGAGGAATTCTCCATCCTTGCACAAGGTAAATCAAAACTTGCAGTTCAAAGAAAATTTCTAAATTGTGTCAAGGAAATAGTAATGTAGTTCAGATTTTAAAACTCGACCTATACTGAAGAAGAGGGACAAGTGTCACTTATGTTTTAAAACTCAAAATACACTATATCACATAGAAGATGTACTATGAAGAAAATTCTCTACCCTTCAATGAATAAAGAAGGTGGAGTTTAGTTTGGTTTTTAAACTTTGAACTACACAAGGTTTGACTTGAGTAATGAAGTGTAGTTTGGAGAAAATTCTCTAAACAACATAGTGAATTGACTAACAATATTTTTGAAATGAGAAGACAAAGAGGGGATACATTGTGGGAAAATGGTGATCTCTCCCTTGAAAGGTGATGGTAACAACATTTAGAAGATGCAACATGGGGTATAACCCCCACCTTGTCATGGGGTAAAGGTGGCAACCATCAAAGAGGCTAGGATAACCTTGGGATAAATTCCTAAACAAGGCAAATATAGAAAACATAAAGGAGTGACATGAAAAAGAAATAAAACTGTAAGCAAACACACTTAAAAGGAAACTAAAATAACATAATAATAAGGAAGAAAAAGAATGATAAAAAATACCTAAAAAAATGTGTGATAAGGGTGATGAAAAATGATATAATCTCACTACAAAGAAGGAAGAGGTGATGCGATGGCACAAGAGACAACTTTTCAAAAAGATGAGAGATAAAATGAATAAAAATGGGTTAAAAATAACTTATACATGACACTTATGGTCATTAAATGCCACATGCATGAACGTGGGGGTGTTGTTTAATGCAAGGAGGAACGGGTGCAGTTGCAAAAGAAAATCTTTGCTACTACACCATAAACCATAGGTGTAGTCACACTAAAATTATCTGACACTACATCAAGAAGAAAATGACTAACTCCAAAAATATAATTTCATCAAATTTCAAAAAGACAAATGAGAGATCTAATCAAAATAATTTCCTGATAGATCAAAGCATGCATGAGAGCAATTGGAAATTGTCTCCACTTGCATTCCTAGAAAATGTGAGCTATGAAAAGTTTAGTTTTGTAGGGATTATGCTACAATTTGAGCAAGCTAAAATCAAGGATAACATGACCTAAATGTTAGAAACATATCAGTTCAATGTACTCCTCAAGCTACTTGAATTGTCCAACCCCATCAAACCAATGATTTACTGCTAGAACTCCCACCATCTCCACTATCCACTCTCTTTGCTCGCTAACTAGGCATTCTCAAATGTGGAGAGTGGAAATGAAATAAATATACTCTAAAGTTTAATCTAATCTCTCAAGGGGGCATATCACCTCCCTACTTGGGGCATACTAGGACATATACCACCTTATTTTTCTTCTTTGAAACAATGCAATAATTCACACTACGTCAAAGAGGGATATAATGGAGACAATAAAATTATCCCCACTTAATTAAATAAATATTTATTATTTAAATAATTTTGTGCTTTTTTTCCTATTAATTAATTAATTATATTTATTTATTTGGTTGATTCCTTAGCCCTTCTTTTCTTAATTGAATAAATATATTTATGTATTTATTTAATTCATTAGCCTTTTCTTTTCTCATGGTTAAATAAATATTTATTAATTATTAATTTTCCTAACTCCACCATTTCAACTATTAATTAAATAAATGTTCTTGCATATTAAACAAAATGTTCTTGCATATTAAAATCACATATGGATACACAAAATTTAGTCAATGGGGTGGCATGGGTCATTCTCAAAACCAAAGAAAGAGAATTTGGCATTTGCTCTATCTATGCACCCAATGACCATCAGGATAGAATTGAGCTTTGGAATTGGATAATTCTGAGGATATCCCATGGTGATGGGGTGGAGATTTTAACATGGTTGAGAGGCCCCAAGATAAGATAGGGGGTTTCTGATTTGAGTGGAAAGGAAATGAGAAGTTATTTTGGTTTAGGATGTTGAATAAGGATAATCTCTTTGACCCATTTACAAAAGAGAAGGAAGGACATAAAGGTATATGGTTCTCATTGTGTAATTTAAACAAAGGTATCAGAGAATATACAATAGACTTGACATATTTTATGTCAATAAAGACTTTTTTCTTTTGATATGAGTAAAAAAGGGTGCCTAGTCAATGTAGTTCCCTTTACTTTATTAGACCATCACCCCATTGTTACTAAAATATCTTTTTCTAGTAGGCCCAAGGTGGTTCAAGGGCATAAGGAAGCTTTTGATCTCAACACAACTCTACTTGAGGATGAGGAGGTTGTTAATGTAGCTTCCCTTATTGGTCGATTCAACAGATGGATAGTTAGACACAATAATGCTAGGGGCAGGTGGGAACAAAACATTAGAAGTTGGAGGAAATTGTTCCAATATATTGGAGGTAAGAGGGTGAGGGACTTTAGGATGAGGGAAGTTGAGGCCCATATACAACTAGTTGTTGCTGAGAAGTGTATCTAGGATGAAATATCTAATCAATAGGCCTTAGAAGTCTTATCTTAGGCAAAATATTCACTCAAGTAGATTCATAATTTTAGAGTCATGGGTGCCCAAAGTAGGACTAGGTTGAATTGGGTAAGTTGCAAAGATAAAGGCTGAAACTTTTTCTTCCACATGCTAAAAAAGAAGGAAGCTAGAGAAAGAATCAAGAAGTTGTGGGAGGAAGGATGCAAGTTAACTGACCAAAAAGATATACTGGGGGCCTTTTCTTCCTTTTACAATAGGTTGTTCACTTCCGAAGATCAAGGAGAGGATATGGAGAATGCTAGGAATAGAATCGTGAATATTATCCCCTTCAAGATTACTCTTGAGGATGTTTAGAACTTGAAGAAATAATTATCAATAAAAGAAATAGAGAAGGCCATAATGCATCTAGCCAATGGAAAGGTCCCTAGGCTAGATGGGATCCCAATAGAGTTTTATAAAAAGAATTTTAGCTAGATCTATAAGGAACTTCTGGAATTATATAATGAGGCCATCTTTGTAGGTTCTCTAGGAGAAGATATCAATAGTGGGCTCATAAAAATTATCCCTAAGGAAGGGGATAGGTCTTTGGTGAAGAAGTGGAGACCTATCACCTTGCTAAATGTCTCATATAAGATATTAGCAAAAATATTGGCTAAGAGATTGGTTGAGGTGTTTCCCAAGGTAGTAAGTTCAACCCAAACTGGATTTGTCAAAGGTAGATATATCTTAGAAAACTTGATATCTTGTTGGGAGGCCATGGAATGGGCTAAAGAGTTTGGAGAAAATGAATGCATGTTGATTGATTGATTATGAAAAAGCACATGATATGATTGAGTGGAGATTTATATACATGATGTTGGACAGTCTGGGCTTCTCTAAAGAGTTTATTGGAATGGTTAAAGTTCTTATGAAGGATAAAAGAGCACGAGTTGAGGTGAATGGTTGTAGATCATATTGTATTGAGTTGTACAGGTCCATAAGATAGGGATGCCCTCTAGCTCCAACCCTATTTGTCATTGTTGTAGATGCTCTTTATGATTTACTTAGGGATAGCCAGTTATCTAATAAATTTGAAGGTGTCTTGCCTCCCAATGGAGATGCCCTTTCTAATATATAGTTTGTTGATGACACAACAATATTGCTAAAAATGGAGGAAGACAACATCTCTACCCTTATGAAGAAACTGGATTTGTTTTGTAGTGCCCCAGGCAATAAGATCTCATTGAGAAAATCAATCATGTTTGGATGGGATGATTCATCCCCACATTGGCTGAGTAAATTCTCATTGCCTTGGGGAGGACCAAATCAACAAGTCAGATATTTGGGTATTTCATTCTATATCTTCCCTAACCTCAAAAAATAAGTGGGAGTGGGTCAAGGATAAAATTGTTAAGAAGCTTGGAAAGTGGGACAATTAGTACCTCTCCTTGGCTGGTAGGTTTCAGGTCTGTTAGAAGATCTTATCCTCTTACTCTATCTATTTCTCCTTATCATGACTCTTCAATATTGATGCCAATTTAATTTCATCCAAAAACATTTAAGACAATACCTTTGGTCTGATGGCAAAGACAATAGGAAACAACATGTGGTTAATTGGAAATGGTGCACAATGAGAAAATAGTGGGGAGGTTTGGGACTTAAAGACCCAAGAGTGCAAGGGATAGCCCTAGCATCCAAATGGATCTACAAGGCTCTGGTTGGAGAAGAGCCTTGCAAAATTTTGGTAAGGCATAACATTAGTAGGGGTCTCCTAGTCAAGGGGCCCTCATGGAAGGGTCTTCACCTTAGTGATCTCTTAGCTGGAGATTTAGCTATCAAAGTTAAAGGGTCATCTAGATCCATCTAGAAGGGATGAGAAAGTGTGAGGCATCTCATTACTAGCTTCAACATCATCACTGATAATAAGGAGGTGTGTGGGGAGAGATCAGTTTGGTGGAACCTTCAATATAAGGGCATATATCTAGCCTTAGTTCAAGGATGCCCAACCAGGGTATGTGATTCCAAGGGCATTAGAGACATGGAAGATATTTTAAGATTTGGAAGGTTGAAAACTAGGCAGGACTCACAAGAATAATTCCTTATACCTTAGTCCCAATACAAGACCTATTTCATCCTGAAGGAGGCTTGTTCTAAATTAGCTCTCCCTAAGATTTGTGCTTTAGATGATTAGAGATTTGTACAATATAGATGGTCTGATGGTACACCCTTACCCAACATTAAAACCAAACATATTTATTCACACCTTACCGATGACTGTTCTATTTGCAACCATGTTAACTCATGTTGGAACCTCAACCTTGAGCAAGCAGAATGGAAGAAAATATTTGATAACATTAGGACTAGACCCCTTAAACCTAAGAATAAATGCTTCTTATGGCACTTTCTCTTGCACATATTGCCCTTCAAAATGTCTAATGGGGAATCTAGTATTTGTAACCATTTTAAATAGCTTGAGTCTATTCATCATGTGTTTTCTAAGTGTCTCTTTGCCAAAGAAGTATGGGCTCTACTTGGTATTATATTTAATAATATTATTCAGTTGTCGATGTTGTTTATGGCTACATCTGTGGTCTTAAGAAAGCAAGCAATGCCTTTTTTTCTAGTTTTCCAGTTGAAATACTATGGCACATATAGAAATTGAGGAATGACAATATTTTTGGTGATAAGAATAGGTACCTTACTGAGTCTCTTTAGAGACTCATTTACCATGATGTTTCTATGCAGGTTTCTATTGCAATTAAGCTGAACAAAAAGAAACTTCAAAACCTATTGGATGATGGGATGGTGCATTTAGGGACATGAGAGCTATCACATGGTTATACCTAGTCCAAAAAGACCAAGGATCATACACCTTTTGAGGTAGCTCTAAATAACTTTATGACAGACCTGGAAGCACATAAGAGAGACAAAGAACATGATCCGGGTCCCCCTCTAGAGGTTTCTCCCATAGTTTTTGCTCCAACAACAATGGATCCTATTGCTGTAGTTAGAAACCATCCATATGAGCAGTTTATCAGAGATGATTTGATCCTCAGATGGCAAGGAGGTGATTTGGGTTGGATAGCTTGGACACCCCGCAGGGATGGTGATCAAGTCTGAGAGACATAATACCCCTTGTTTTTCATCCTCTTTTTGATGCTTTATATATTTTGATCAAATACTTCAAGTTGTATATGTTGTCATATATGTTATAAATGCTCATATATAGACCCATGCTGGTGATGATATTAATGAAATGTAAATGATTCTTGAGATCTATAGTTGTTAGTATAACATCAAATCTTATGGATGCTTGTATAACAACAAACTGATATGATACTTGTAATCTAAGTAAATGATAGTTAATAGAAAAAAAATAGTCAATAAAAACTAGAACAATTTAATATGACATGTTTGTGGTGCTTAAATGAAGAAAAAATAAAAAAGAATTTTTTTTTAATTTTACATTTTTTTACAACATTAGTATGTTGATATTCTTAAATATATAAAAATTATAAAAAAACATTTGTGCTTTGTTTCAAATATATAATATAAAACTAGTAGTATAATAATAAATTAGAAATAATATTATTAAATACGGGGAGTGAAAGTGTCCCTACATAAAATCTATATTTTTTGCAAGATAAGGATAAGAACAAATAAAAAATAAAAAATATAGCAATATAATAATATAATTTAATAATAATAATAATTTGGTGCTAATTTTTTTTCTCTTTTGTGTAGTATTTAATTGAAATAAAAATATAACAATAAGAATATATTAAAACATAATCAAAATTTAATTATAATTTAATAGTAATGACAATATAATAATAATTACAATATAATATATGCAAGTTTAATTAGTTCATTATCATCTTCTCTCTAATCATAACCTCACAATCTAAATTCATAATCACGTGACAAGTGTTTCATTCCTCTTTATTCTCATTTTCTCTCTCCTTCCCACATGAAAAAGTCAATGCACCTCTTAATCTCATCCCTCTATCCATTTAACGTTTTAGTCCTATTCACTTTCCTCTCACCTCTTAATCATGGTCATTCATCTTTTAACCTCTTAATCCAAGCCTTTGATTCTCTTGGAGATTTCTATAAAATAGGGTTTTCCTCTCATTTTGACATCTACATCTACAACTCGTATTATGTTGGAGTACTTGCTTAGAAATTTCTAGAGTTTACTTAGCTATCATTGTTTCATTGCTTTAATATTTCTATTATGTTGGCATCATCAATCAATCACACTTCACTCTTTCATACTATCTTGTGCTAGTGCTTAATACTAAGAGAAAATGCTAGTAATAGAATTGAAGAATAATGGAGTCAAGCTTATCACATTTGTGAAGGTATACTTTGTTTGTTTTTCATTTGCATGCACTTGATTTAAAGTTCTATTGGTGTTATTGATTTGCTTGTAGATTCTAGGCTTGTGGTTGGGCTTTCAATAAGTTTACAATAAAATTACATTTCAATGCATACAATATTTATACTACAAAGATAATAATTAAAAAAACTAAAATTTGAATTATAATGTAATATCTAAACTACATCATTGATACAATTTATAAACAAATACTTATTCTATAATACATTACATATTGTACCAAGTATTCACAAAATCATATTGTACATACACATAATATATTCCATCTTTCATTACATTCTCATTATTCATATTCTTCTTAACATCTTACTTCAATCTATACATATACCATTCTTGCATAAATTTTAAAACTAAATTTATTTATCTATCACATTTTTATTTTTTTATTCACTCTAATTAATTTTCTAACTCAATAACTAACTTGAACTTTACAACTTTCTCCACACCGAAAGTAAAACTACCCCATATCAAGATGGAAGCTTACTCCATGAAAATCTTGACTTGAAACAACACACATCTAGTTCAAGCCAAATCATCATTTTCAAATGTACATTTATGCCTCGCCCACATTCCCAAGAGCCAAGAAAATGATCAAGAACATTATAAAATGGTTTGCTACTAATTTTGAACAAGTAGCCACCAAGTGGGTAGGTCCATGTCATGCTTCGAACTAAAGAAGGCTTGCACTTAAAGATAACCTCAAAAACACCAAATACAAAAAATGCTCTCGGTTTTCCAATACTTTATTTTACCCTAAAAATATCCTTAGCTGAAGGTCAGCTTGTTCCAATCTCAACCACTCTCATGCTTGCATTTGTTAGGCCCTTAGCCAAAATATGACATACCACCGCATTAGTTTCAATTATAGTTCTGACACTTCACCTCTTACATATTTCATGGAGAGCCAAATGGCAAGCCCACAAAGCCTAAAACCCATCACAATGGCACTCAACACAAAGAACAACATGAACGCCTAACCCTTACCTCATGCTAACAAAACATTAATAACAAGATAAGGCAGTACACTGAATGCCCATAAGCTAAGAAAAGTAGCTCATTCAAATCAAATGACAGAGATGGATAAAGGGCCATTAGAGATCATAGTTTAAGATAGTTCAAGGAGCATTCAAAGTAGTACTCTCCTATTCTGCCTCATATCAAGAATATAGTATGTTTCCTTTCTCTTTCTTTAGAATGTTATACATAGATTGGTTTATATTTTGCAGCATCATCATTTGAACCATTTTGTGATTCTGATCAAGGACAATGATGGTAAAATAGAAATTGAAGAAAGAGAAAGGATATTGGGTGGGTCCTTCACTGCATGAGCTTCCATGCTCGTTGTACTTCATACCTCATAAATCAAGAAGGCCCTGTTATCTCCTCCCATTAGCCCGAGAAATCAAGTGTAATTACTACATTTGATATTAATGTTTTCCATTTGCATTGCCATCCTCAGCCCATTGAAAATAATAATCTATTCTCTTCGTTTGCCTCTGTTTTCTCCCCATCTGTCACAGTTGGGTTCTTCTGTGGTTTTGCAGTAGCCCTCAAACTGGAGGAAGAGGCAGCAGGAATTTGTTAAGTTGTCAATTCGGGAGCCAGAGGAAGTTTGCGTTCTGATATCTTTGTTGCCCAGAAGAAGAACCGCAATAAAACAATCAGCCCTTCTCATACCTTTCAGAAGCATAACCAGTTTGATTTTTGTGTAATGGTGGTTTTGTTTTTTCATTCTGTGGGTGCCTGTAAAAAATTTGTGGGTGCCTCTGAAAACTTTTTGGGTGCTTATAAAATCTTTTTGTATGACGTTTTTTCATATTTTGTGGTTACTTGGTGATTGGGCATTTATGTTTGGAAGGTGGCAATTGACATCATGGTTGTAAAAATATAAAACATCAAGTCTGGTTTATTGGTCACAGTAGTTTTATTTTTAATTTTTTCTTGTGGGTGCCGCTAAAACTCTTTTGGCTACCTCCAAAACTTTGTGTGTGTTTCAAACATTTCTGCGGGGACCTGCAAAATCCCGTGACACTGTGTTGGAATGCCAAGTGGCATTGTGAGTTTGCTTTCATTCTATGATAAGTCCTTCATGACTCAATTTACTTTGCATATAAACCTTTCACTAACATGATCACTAGTATTCTGGATTCTACCTCTCATAGTCCTAGCAGCAGTAGTTTCTCTTATTTGCTTAATCATAATAGGGACATGCCCACCGAACCTTTGTGTATGTTTGTAAATGTTCGCGCGTATTGGTCTTATGTTATTATTATTGGGTGGTTTTGATTTCATTAGGTGGCAATTGATAGCAGTTTTGGGAATGCAAAAAAATGGAGAAGAAAGCGATTGGAAGGGGCTGATTGATTCTGAAACCTTTGCAGGATTTGTGTTGTGTAGTTTTTTAGCTATTGAAGTATTAGGTGATTTCGTTGTTTTTATTTTCCCTAAGGAGGCAATTGATAGGTCTGGGAAAACAGACAGAAGGCCGAAAACATTGCCGATTGATGCTTTGGTGTGGTGGATCAGGGATGATCATTGATCTATGGCCAATCTGGAGCTTGCTGTGCAGAACTGCCAAGGGCAATTGATTGCTGTAGAAAAGGGAACAGCCAAGAAGGGCGCAGTTACGGCCATGAAAGATAATAACAACAACATCAGTAATAATATGGAGGATTCTCGAAGAGATGAGTGGAGTACAGAGGCAATTAATAACTTACTAGATGTGTATGAAACCAAATGGAACCACAGAAACAGGGGAAATCTGAAAGGAGGTGACTGGGAAGATGTAGCGACGAGGGTAAGTGCTAGAGGTGGCGGTGGCAAGTCTGCGAAATCTCCTTTCCAGTGCAAGAATAAGGTTGCTAGTATGAAACAGAAGTACAGATCCGAGACACTGTTGCAGGGGATCAATGGATCCAATACTTCAAGGTGGCCCTTTTTTGGCCGCATGGATGTTATGTTAAGGGTGAGGTCTCCTAATCCTCAACCTATTCAGGCGGTTGTTCCGGACTTGAGGCAACAGGGTGGACTGCAGAGTGGGGATTCTGAGCAAGAAGTTTTCAGAATTGGTGCTAGCGGTGGAGGTGGCACCGTTGGAGGAGGCGGTGGCAATGATGGTGTTATTCTGTCCAATGGAGTAGAACACCATAGAGTAAGAATTTGTGGAGTTGGTGGTGGCAGTGGTGGCAATGGCGGTGGTTTGCTCTCCAATGGGGAAGAACATAGAATGAGAATTAGTGGAGGTGGTCTTCCACTCTTTAATGAAGAAGAACAACAAAGGACCAGGTTTGGTGGTGCTCCCAGCAATGGAGAACAACAACACAGGGCAGAGTCTCATAGCAAAAATAATGATGATAATAATAACAATAATGAACATCACTATGATAATAATAGTGAAGACAATGGCGAAGGGGAAGAAGGCAACGACAATGGGGATGCTGATAATCAAAACGATGATGCATCCAATACGTTGCCCCACAGAAAACCCCTTGGGGAGAGTGATGATACTGGCACGCCCAGAAGCAAATCAGCCCATTTGCAGGCTGCTGCTGTTGGTAGTGGTATTAACAAATCTATTATTAAGCACAAGAAATATCTGAGCAAGGAGGTGGCTGCAAGCATAAGGTCTTTTGCGGACTCTATAATGAAGCTCGAGAGGGCTAAAATGGAGATGTTAAAGGACTCTGAAAGAATCAGGGCAGAGATGGAGGCCAGGAGAGTGGATATGGAATTGAAGAGAACTGAGATCATTATGAATACCCAGTTGGAAATCGCTAAGCTCTTGTCTGGAAAGACGAAGAAAAAGAAGCTGAAGAAAAAACCAGGTGGTACTATTGCTGTTACTGGAACTAGCACTGCTAGCGCTAGTACTGATATTACTGCTATTGCCACACAGCACGAAGTCTCTGCAGGCCCTTCTGCTGCTGCTGGTGGTATGTCATCTTCTCCAAGCAGAAATGGCGTCTCTGTGAGTGTGACTGCTGCTGCATTAAATTGTGTTCCATGTCAGGGCCTTGCTGATTTTGTTTCTAATGGAAGTCACCAACATAGTGGCAGTGCTGTTCAGCAGTCTTCAATGCTTATACCTCCTCCTCCTGTAGCAGCAATGCCGGGAACTTCTCATCCCAGGCCTATTCATCATCATTTCCTTCCAACTACCGTTCCAGTCTCTGTGGTCCAGCCCATTCCTTCTCTGCAGTTCTTGGCTTCACCAGCTTCTCAAACCAAGCCGGATTGAACGGTAAGCTTTTGGCATTTCAACGGGTCTCATTAGTTTAAACCTTATGATTTTTAAAGTACCCAGTGGATATATAACCGTACTTGCTAGGAAAAAAATTTCAGTTGGATTCGGACTGCTTTCATGAAGTGAATTTGGTTATCATTTGTACATTATATAGGTCTCAGTAGTCTAAACGTTTTTTTTAACAGTTACCCAATGGATATGAAATAATTCTTACAATTTCTTTTCCAATTCATATCAGTTTACTGTCATGAAGATCTGTTTGATTATCATTCTTGCAGTATCATCTCATTCTTTTCAAGCTTTAGTGCTATTTATGATACCCATTGCATATTTTATTCTTTAAATGGTTTTCAGACTTTGCTTTGGGTATATTCTAACATTTTCATTCAATGCCTTTCAAACATTGCTTTCAGTCATATTCCAACATTTTCACTTAAGTTTCAGGCTTTGATACCAGTATAATCTGTTTCATTGTAATGTAAAGGTTGTTCAATATTGACTCATTACTACCAAGCTCTAGTTTTTTAATTTCTGCACCCAATGCTTATGATAATATCATAATTAGTTTTCAGGCTTTTGCCTCCCAATCAATACGAGATGCATTCTATTCAAACCGATTCTCACATTGTTGTCGAGGTGTTTCCAGCCTCTTTTATTACACCTAATAATGGATGCTAATGTTTCGTCAATTATTTTTAGTATATCTTACATTTTTACACTGGTTTAAGGCTTAGTTATCAGCAATGACACTTGCACTTATCGAACTCTGCCTGTCAATAGTTCTCAACCAAAACCTCAATAAAACTTCCCCTCCTCCTACACGATTTGTCATTTGTTTGTAGACGTTGTTGTCCTCAAAGTCTGTTTGTTATTATGTAAAACTACACGTCACTGACATGCATTGCATTGGTTTCTCAGATTGTAATGAATATTGAAGTGTGCAAATATAAGTCCACAGACAGAACCTGATTGATTTCCTTCCCATCTCCAGTCAGTCTGGCAGAACTTCAGAGGTATTGAAAGTTGAAACAATTGAATGGAATTTTATCTTAGGGTCACTGCTTTCTCAGGTTTGTTTAATAGATGCCTTTGCTTCTGTTAAAATCAGATAGAACCAGTACAAATTCAGTAAGCCTCAATAATTTCCCCTATGTTGTAGACTAGGTAGCATTTGACCACATCTCCACCAACCTTTCGAATGCCCTCTGAGTTAGGGATTTGCAAACCCTCAAATGCCCAACATTTGTTTTGTTATGTCAAATGACGCCCATCTAATCTTGAAACAATATAATACATAAATTTACCTTTGTTATTACCAGTTGGGCCCTCTAATCAAAAGCTTTCTTGTTCCATCAAATGAATACTTTAATCTCCACTTGCCCTAAATAAATAATATTTACCAACTTCTAACTTTACTAGTGCTGTAACATCGCTTTCAAGTGGTGTATATGATTGCTTTGGTGTGACCATTGCTAACTTTGTAGGCATTAAATTTGAAAGTGAGCAATATAACTGAGGGTTTCTTGACCATGATTTACAACAGAAGAACTGATATTAAAAGGATCTTGAAAATTGTTAACAATGATATTCTCAGTCCTATAGACTGATGATCTCGCGGGCCTCATTAAAACTCATTCATTCATTCAATTACTTAGGCTCCTCGGTCCCCTAGACTGATGCTCTCATAGACCTCGTAAAAACGCACTCATTTATTCATTCAAATACTTAGGCTTCCTCTGAAAGGTTAGCACTTCTTCACTTGGGTATGAAGAGTGGTGAGGGGAAGTTGGCATAGTTTGGGTACCTTTGGGGTTATGCTCAAATTCATTTTTTATTGGGGTTATGCTCAAATTCAATTTTTAAGGCTGATTTGATGATGGATCTTCCATTATAAAACATACACAGTAAAAACCAAAATCAATCATTCACACTTATTTTGGGTTTTAATGAAGAAAGATAAGTTCACCATCAACAAGAACAAACACTTGTACAATGCCATCAAATATTATACGGATGTAGACTACTTGTTTAACTTTTAGGACTGAATTTCCTGAACTTGAAAGCCCACAAGGAAAAACCTACTGGCTAGTTTAACTCATTCTTATTCCATTTCTATTTTTAGGATACATAAACGCCTAATCTACTTCCTGGCAAAAGAACAAAATTCAAGAAATCAGACTGGCTATTTATAGAAAAAAATCAACTGGACTGACATGTAAAAGGATACCATTAATTGGGTACTACTGCCACAAAGTGCTAAAAATTGATGTTTACCATTTATTAGAAATGTCTAGGTTTGTTTGTATCCTTGTGTGCTGGAAGGAAGGCCACTTTTAACCAGAAGTTAATATGTAGTGGGGATCGGTGAGGATCAGAGTTGAAGTAGAGTTAAAAGTCCCTTTGTCTTGTAGCAGTTGTAGCATCTTTTATGCATTTTTATTTTCGTCCTTTTTATCTTTAGCCCTCGGTTCTATGCTCTCTGTCTCGAACGTCGTTTAGGCTATTGGGCCCCTGACCAACCGCTTTATTTGCTGTACGGGCCTGCCGTTTATTTGTTGTTGCAGGCTTGACTTTTCACCTTCCGCCTGCTCTCTAAAACAACGGCTACCGAGACGTACGGCCCGGCGGGGCCACTCAATTCATTCTACCTGTCTTTCTCAATTTATTTTTTCTTTTAAATTCTTTCGGTGGACCAACCGCCCTCTCCCTGCGTAATAAACTAGCAGTTATTAATGCTTTTAAAGTTTCCAGAAAAAGAAAAGAGCCCAGGAGGTTGGAATTGGAAGGTTAAAGCTGTGAATTAAAGGTAGGTTTTCTCAACTTTATTATCGACTGAATACTTCAGTTTCTTCAGCTATCGTTTTCTGGAGGGGGCGAACAAAATTTCTGATTGGGTGTTGAATTTTTTTCTTGTTTTTATATTTGGTTCTCATGGGTTTTATAGTACCAGGCAATGCTAAAAGTTTTAGCTCAGAATTTGTATGCATTCGTATCCCATATATTGTTTTAACTTGGTTTAACTCGGAATTTTTAGTGCCCTGGTATCCCTAGTTAAAGTTTTTAGCTCAGAATTTTTACTGCGCTGGTATCCTATATAAGAGTTAATTAGGTTAAGAAATTTAGTTGAGTCTCAATTTTTTTTTTTTGTTGGCTATTTTTAGTGAGCTGGTATCCCATGTGCTCAGAATTTTAAGTGCAGTGGTATCCCATATATATTTTCTAGCAGGAGTTAATTAGGTTATGAAATTTAATTGGGTGTTAAAAATTTTTAGTTCAGAATTTTTAGTGCCTGGTATCCCATATATTAGGTTAAGAAATTTAGTTGGGTCTTAAAAAATTTTTAGAAAATTTTTAGCTCAGTAGTTCATAATTTTTAGTGCTGTGGTATCCCTTGTATTTGTAATTAGGTTAAGAAATTTAGTTGGATCTTAAAATTGTTTCAGAAAGTTAATTAGGTTAGGAAATTTAGTTGAATATTAAAATATTTTCAGCCCAGAAATTTTAGTGCGCTGGTATCCCATATATATTTTTAGCAGGAGTGTAGGAGTTAATTAGGTTAAGAAATTTAGTTGGGTCTTAAATTTTAGGAGTTAATTAGGTTAAGAAATATAGTTGGGCCTTAAATTTTTTTAACTTAGAATTTTCAGTGGGCTGATATCCCATATAATAAGGTTAATAAATTTAGTTAAATTTTATTTTTTTCCAAACATTTTATAATTAGGTTAACAAATTTATTAATTAGGTGGTTCCATATATTTATAGTAACAGACAATGCTAAAATTTTTAGCTTAGAGTTTTTTTTGGGAATTGGGATTGGGCTGGTCATTCCTTAGGATTAATGTTAAGAAATTTAGTTGGGTTTTAAATTTCTTTAAGCCCTTTATAATTAGATGGTCTCATAGATTAGTGGCATAAGCAATAACAGGCGATGCTAAACATTTTAGCTCAGAATTTTTAGTGGGCTGGTTATTCCAATAGACTTTTAGCAGTAGAACTACTTGTTAAATTTTTGTAAGCCTTGGTCCCATAGATATTAAAGTAGCAGGCAAAGATAACAATTTTAGCTCAGAATTTGTAGTGGGCTTGCCATCCCATACATTTTTAGCAGCACTCAATGTTAATATATTTAGTTGAGAATTTCAGACGCTTTCTAATAATATTATTTAGAAAGAAAAATCCTCTAAACTGGTGGTGACACATTTAGCTTCATTTCAAAGGCTGTCATTTTACATCTGAGAATTAAAAAGTAAACTTAAAAATGAGATTTTAATTTGTTTGGTATCAGTTTTTTTTAATAATCTCATGGAACCCATGTAGAGGACCGCTTCCTTAGTGCGCTTATGTACTATCTGGTCCCATATTGGTGTAATGAAAGAGATTATATTTTTTATTTCAAATCCCACTAAAATGGGAAATCTAATTAATAGTATTGTTTAATAGATATAATCTGAGTGGATTGTAATTAATCTTAATGGTCCTATAGTTTGGCCACCGGAGGTTAGACCTGGAGAAAATGAATAGATGCTTTAAGAAATTATAAAACATTTTTTACATATGAAATAGAAAATCCTTGTTACGTTAACATGTGCACGTATCATGCATATTTTCAATTATATCATTAAACATGCCATCTTTTTAAAATTACAATAAATATATAATAATATATGTACTCTATTGAATACAAAAATTGGGCACTCAACCCTCGCCGTTGCTAACTTTAACTATTCCTGTTAGCCACACAATTCATAAATAAGCTGTTATGAAGTTATAAATGACTAATATATAATCTAAAATTAGTTTATGCTTTTGTATTTAACTTTTTTTTGGGTCACCTAGCCAAACATCGAATTGGGATCCTCTAGTCAAAGCCTACAAGGGAATTGTTTTCAAATCTATATATCATTTGTATAAATGAAACCCTTTCGGAAGTTGACATAGTTTATATATTGTTTGTTTGTACATTAGACCCATTTCTATATCTTAGAAGGGGATATTTTATAGTTATCTTAGTTATTTTAGTTTATATATTGTTTCTTTGTACATAGACCCATATATCTCATGAGACCCATATATTTTATAGTTTTCTTAACTTTTGAGGAAAACCTTTTGTTTTTAATAAAACTCTCCTATCTAAATAATATATAAATATGCTTTACAAAAATTAATTTAATCAACCACACAATTATACCAAGAGTCTTTTCTATATCTAATAAATTTTAAATACTTTTTTTTGAGTGTTTAGATATAAAAATTTTTAAAAATGAAAATTAATTTAATCAACCACACAATTATTCCAAGAGTCCTTTCTATATCTAATAAATTTTAAATACTTTTTTTTGAGTGTTTAGATATATATTTTTTTTGAAAATGAAAATTTATTTAATCAACCACACAATTATACCAAAAGTCCTTTTTATATGTAATAGGATATAAATGAGATGGCTTGACACACTATATTATATTTAGAGTTCATAAATGAATGAAATTATGTAATAAAATTCTAAATGAATAGCAGCAAGAGATTATATGATAGAGATTAGAAAGAGCCCTTTCTATATCTAATAAATTTTAAATACTTTTTTTTGAGTGTTTAGATATAAATTTTTTTAAAAAATGAAAATTTATTTAATCAACCACACAATTATACCAAAAGTCTTTTTTATATGTAATAGATTTTAAATACTTTTTTGAGTGTTAAGATATAAATGAGATGGCTTGATACACTATATTATATTTAGAGTTCATAAATGAATGAAATTATGTAATAAAATTTTAAATGAATAGTAGCAAGAGATTATATGATAGAGATTAGAAACCTAGAAATTCTGGAGAGATTATATTAGAGAGATTAGAAACCTAGAAATTTTGATGGGATGGCTTAACTAATTTTGATGGTTGAGAAAGAGTTGTTTATTGTTTTGATCATAACTTTTGGGGAAAAACTTAAAAAAAAAAAATGAATTTCTCCTCTTTGAATAATATATAAATATGTTTTAAAATAATGAAAATTAATTTGATCAACCACACAATTATACCAAAAGTCCTTTCTATATCTAATAAATTTTAAATACATTTTTGAGTGTTTAGATACAAAATGACATGGCTTGACACACTATATTTAGAGTTCATAAATGAATGAAATTATGTAATAAAATTCTAAATGAATAGTAGCAAGAGATTATTTGATAGAGATTAGAAACCTAGACATTTTGGTGGGATGACTTAACTAATTTTGATGGTTGAGAAAGAGTTGTTTATTGTTTTGATCATAACTTTTTAATTGTAGTTCATAATAACTTGAATTGGATGTGTTCAAAATTGGATTGCTCAATTTTTTTGGTTTAGATGCAACCATGTGTTGATCTAGTCCACACTTTGTGATTTCATCTTGTGTGGCATGATTCCATCCTAAATGGAATTTTGGGACCTTCAACGCAAGAGGAGAAGAGAGATTGGTTTCTTTACTAGTTAGGCCCCTAGATTACTTGAAAATAGGTGGTACTAAGCAACACCGTGGGGACCTTCTAGGCTAGAGGAGAAGAGAGATTGATGTCCTTACTAGTTAGGCCCCTAGACTGATCGAAAATGGGTGGGTGGTACTAAGCAACATCATGGGGACCCTTTGTGGACCTTCTATGCTAGAGGAGAGATTGATGTCCTTACTAGTTAGGCCCCTAGATTAATTTGATAAAAGATTGGATTAAAGATTAAAATAAAGATGTTTGGATGCTGATGTAGACAAATTTTTAAATAACCAATAATTTAATTTGCGAGTGTTAAGTGGCTAGCATGCGAATGTGTTGTTGTAATTGTTGATTAGTTGTTTTCTTAGGCATTAGGCTTATAACTCAAGGTTTTTAGGACTTGTAGCCACTTAAGAATGTAAACATTGTACAAATTGGTTTATTCTAGAAGGGTCTCCTGGTGCAGGAGCACCCAAGGATGAGCATGTTTGACCCTTGTTAATTTTGGCTTGAGAAGACCCCTAATGGGCATTGTGAACAAATAAGGACTTAATGAAGTCCAATCTAATCCTTTATGCAGTGTAGGTGGAAGGAACATACCTAATGTTCCTAGGTTGTTTTGTGGTTTAGTGCTCTAAGAAGTCTCTTTTGTGAAAATTGTGTTCAGAGGACTTAGAAAGCTTACTAAGGAAGGATTTGAAGTTCTTGTAGGTCAAAGAGTCCCCAAGACCTTGGTTTTAGACTTCATGGTTGAATAAAGCATCAAAATGCAAAAATGCCTAAAAAGATGTAAAGTTGCAACAAGCAATTTTTGCAAAATTGCTTGACAACAATGTTGCAAAAAAGTTGCTATTGTGTCCAAATTGGACAAACAGGGTTAGGAGAACACATGAAGGGTTGAGATACGTCATAGGAGGCTATATAAGGCCTTAGATGTCATTGTACGGAGGTTGGACTCCATTTTCTTTCAAAATTGCATATCTTAGAATGAGACAGTTTTCTGCTTTTTGTATAGTTTTGAAGTTTGTTTGCTTGCATGAAGTGTTAATGGATTGAAAGACTGATCTTTCTGTGTTAATCAGTTAAATTACTTCATTCCCTGCTTCTGTAGATATTTCTTGTGTGCTTTTGTACAATTTCTTTAGCCTAAATAAAACTCAAGCTCTACTGGCCTGTTCTCTGCCAGTTTTGGGGTTTGAGAGAAAATAATGGCTCTAGAATGAAATCTCACCGTGGGTTCATAATGGCCCTTAGAGGATGGATAATAGAGCCAATGTACATTCTGTTCCTTCTTGTACAGATTCAAAAAACCCAATTTGCTATTTTTGAGAGCTTGCCCTAGGCGAGTTTGTCAGTACTCGGCTGGGAGCAAGTTAGAATAGTCATTGTTTGAATGCAGGGTTGGATTGGCAAGAATGATCCAAGGGGTTTGTTGAGTTGATTAGAGGCTAAAGAAGCCCTAGGAAGAGTGACAAGAACTGGTGGGTCCATTTGATCATTGTGTACTTCAGAACAATGCAGATAGCACAAACCCTTAGTAATTAGGACCAGTTTGGGAAAAGAACTGTACAGACAGTTTGGAGACCCCAAACCCTAAAACTCTTTGAGGTCATCAAAAAGGGTATCAGGATAAAAGATTTGTTTTTGGGCTCTTTTGAAGATTTTGCAAGATATTTGTCAAAACCCAAGTTTAGAGACCTAATTGAGGGCTAATAGGGCTACTAGCCCTTAAATTGGTGATTCTTGGAAACAATAGGAAAAGTATCCCAAGATTAATCAAAATGATATCAAGAATGATCAAAATAGTAAGTTGGGAAGCCAAGCAATCCTGCAAGGTGGTTGATATGGTTATGGTGAATGGTGTGATGAACTTACCCTAGTGAGTTCAAGGCTAGAGTTGGATTTTCATTGGTAGAGAGGCCCTTGTGAGTAGGAGAAAAGTTGTGAGAGTTCTCCAAAGGGAATAGGGTTAAGGAGTAAACCCTTAGAAGGTCTAGGAAGTGGCCTTAGAGCTGAGTCAAGTTGACTCTTTGATAGAGCCTCCCTATCATCTCCTCAAGAACACAAGCATATATACACAAGGGTGCAAAATTAGGCGAGGATAAATGTCAAAGTAGCAATAATTGAATTTTTTTTTGATCAATATGAAGTTTTTTAGGACTGGGGACCACTACCGTGAAACTAGGTGAGTACGAATTGGTTAATTCTAGAAGCCTCAAGAACACAAACATATATGCGTAATGGCATGAAACTAGTTGAGGATGAATGTCAAAGTAGAAATAAATGAGAGTAATTGTGATCAAAAGATATGAAGCATAGTGGAACAAATAAGTGCGCTCCCAACTTGTAAAAGTTGGTCTAACAGAATTTGACTTGGTGGAACAAATAAATCCTCCTAACTTGTGAAAATTGCTTTATGGATTGAAATGAGATTAGTAATAATATGCCCCATCAAATTGTTTGCACTAAGGAAAATTGAGGAGACAAATAAAATAGTGATTGAAAATTGACCCTAAGAATAGAGTTTGAGATGTAAATGTAAAATTGAGCAAATAATGCATGCTTATTTGTGGGCGTCATCAATGTGAATGAAGAATATGGATAAAAAGGTGCTCCCATGTTTTTCTCTAGATGATCAAGGCCGTTGACACAAAACTTGCAACAAGAAACATCTCTGCGTACTTATTTGTGGGTGTCATCATTGTGAATGAAGAATGTGGATAAAAAGATGCTCCCATGTTTTCCATTAAATGATCAAGGCTGATAACACAAAACTTGCAACAAGAAACAATGCCTTATGCCCAAGCGACAAGATGAAGTGAAAATCATAAAAAGAATACAATTATTGCATACACAACTGTTGTATGATGAGCAAGAAAAATAAATGATAACTTTTGAAAATAACTTTAAGATTAATTATTAATTTCAATGAAATCAAGTGGACACATGGGTCTTCAATAGGGATCACAAGATGTGGCACATAAATCAATGCCCTAATGGAACTATTTTATATGATTTCATGTTGCGTCGACGATGTATAATCATGAATGTCTCTCTATGAACATAAACAATGTATAATGTATTGATAGCCTGACTGTGATACAATTTTTGAAATAATTGGTGTAGATGTTGCGATGTAGCTTTTATGTCCATGAGTTTCATTAGCGGGTATTTGTTTATGTATCTTTCATTTGCATCATTTTTGATAGCTTCACGTGCTTTGATGTAAGATTTTCTAGATATTATATTGGAATTTTCGTCAAGATCAATATCCTCATTATAACTTTACATTAGAAGGATCCTACTAAACATGTATTTTCGTGAACATAAACATTCTTTGCTTGTATCACAATTTTTCTCATAAGATCTTGAATTTTATGCCTGAGTGTGATTCATCTATGCATAGTATGTCCATGTGTTCTGATAATAACACAACTAATTAGCCTTCAAATTCAACAAGACAAAGCCTTCAAATGCAACGGGATAACTTTAGATGTACCGAAATCTCTTACGGGAGTTATTTTGATGAGTTGATTTTGCAGTTGTTTTAAAACAGTGTGTGGAGCATCCTCCAATGTAGCGAAATCTCTTTGAAGGATGTTTACATGATGATGATCATTGTTTCTATTTTTTATATTCGTCTTCTTGCTCCCATTTTCAAACTTCAACTCTAATGAGAACTCGTGGGAATGAGGGAAAGTGCTTGATATGCCATCATGTAACAAATCATTTTCTAATAAGCCAAGCTCACATTGGCATACTCGAGCACATAACTCAAAAAATGGATGACGAGTATTGAAGAGCAGTTTTTCTTTGAAGAATTTCTTGAAATGTGAATCTTAAAATTTATTGCCTAGGGGAGAGGACCTAGTAGTTGAACATCCTAACTTCATGCTTCTTAAATCTTATATGGAAATTTTAAATCACTCCTAAATTTTTACAGTAGCTTACTTGGCAAGTTCTCTGTTTATAACTAAAATTTCAGGGCCACATGATCAAATATGATGCCACATTAGGATGCTTTTTGCCAAGGTTTCCAACAAGGCCCAAAAAAGTAAGACCCATACTTGTGCACTAAGTCATGTTTTATTGGTACATTGATGGGGCATCACACGATTTGTTACTTTTTAGATCTAAGGAATGCATTTCATTCAAATTATGAGTACTCATTATCAAGTACTAGATCCTTTCGCCTCATAATTGGAAACTCATTTTAGCTATCATAGATAAAAATCGAAGCATATATGATTGTCTTTGTTACCTTAGGCAAAAACTGAAAATGATCAATGAAAGAGTTGACTTACTCTCCCTAAGAAGAACTGAAATCAAGTTCAGTGGTGATAACCTAGCAAGTAGTTTGCCCGCATAAAAATTATCTAAGCATGTAGTTTGAAGGAAAATATAAGAATTAAATCAATGATCGTATTGACTAACTCTCCCAAAGAACTAAAATCAAAGTTCAGTGATAATAACCTTACCTAACAAGTAGTTTGTCCTAAAAAAGTAAGCTAGACATGTAGTTTTAAAGGAAGATATCACAGAACTCAAAAGATGCATTGTGAGAAGGCATGATATTGTCCATAAGGAAAGTCATCATAGGCATCCAAATTTGGTGTATTAAAATGACACATGATAAGTTCACAAATCTCCTAAGAAATGGCCACTAGAGGACTAGAGGTTGAAAGATAAAAATTTCTAGACTGACATAGATAAGTTCACAAGATCTCCTAAGAAATGGCCACTAGAGGACTTGAGGTTGAAAGATAAGAATTTATAGATGAGCATGCTCTAGGGGCAAGAATAAAGTAATCCATGAAAACAAATGACAAAGCATGGAATGCTGTGTCATAACTATGTCATGCATCAAACTATTGTCTTGTTTTCCCAACCAATATATCTCCAAATGCATTCGTTAATGTCATATGATTGTTTATATGCTTGTAATATGAAAATAAAAAGGATGTACCATGTACCAGTATCTTCATTCTCACTAAATGCCTCTAGCACTAGGTCTCTAGCAATGTGTGCATTGGATATAACATGGACCACATCATGATGAAACAGGGAACCATCAAATAGTAGCGGCCTAAACAAGTATCATTAAGCTTGTTGCTAAACACATCACCAAACAGACCATAAACCAATGGATATAAAGGAATATCATGAGTTGCACGAGGGACTATCATCATGGGATCTAGCAATATCATTAATATTTGAACAATGTGGATACCATCATCCCTAGATGTAGCAATAGGAAACCGGGAGGTAGTGAAGGCATTAATCACTGTTACATTCCATAAAAGAAGTGTCATCAATCATAGTGGCAAAAATAGTGAGTTTGTCTAGGATGAAGGATGAGGTGGCCATGGCTATGATCTAAAGATCTAACTGAAGCATCCAAGGAAGAAAAGTAAATGCACAAGAGAAACATAGATATGATGAACAGTAAAATCAGAATCTAAATCTGAAATATGTGTGGATGTTTGTAATTCACCCGTAGACCCCAAAATGTGAACCAGTAAGGTATTTAAAAAAAGTGTGCAATGAGAGCATACACGAGAAATTCAGATATGATGAAACACTAAAATCAGAAAAAAAAATTAAAAAATTAGAATTCAGATTCTAAATCTAACATATGTGTGGAGGTGAGAGAAACCTCAAAATATGAACCAGTAAAGACATGTAAAAAGGTCCTCAGGTTTGTATGCTAGTAAGTGATCATGTTGTGATTTGATCCACATGTCACATTTCTGTCTCCATTGGAATTTGACCTTTGATACAAGCAGAGAATGTATGTTTGGTGATATACTTATGTAATGAAACTAGGTGGTGCTAAGAAACATCATTGGGACCTGCTATGGTGGAAGGGAGGAGAACTTCGTTGCTTGTAGTAGTCAGGGTTTTGGATTTATTAAAAAAGATGAAGTATATAATGCTAATATAGACAAAATAATTGTAGAATGTATGAAAGTGATAATGTCTTTGCTGCTCTAATTATTGATTAAATGTTCTTCAATATTTCAGTTTTATGTTGATAAAAAACCGAGTAGAATGATTCTTATAAATACACAACTTTAGATACATGTGTCAACTACTTAAGAGCATAAGTATATGTGCAAATTGGTTAGTTCTAAAAGGGTCTTTAAGAACATAAACAAGAAAGGAATGCACTTTTTCTTCTGCAACAACGGACCTATTACCCTGTTATTTCATACACACCTTTATAAGATATTATTTTTTATAAGGTAATATTAGAATATTTTTAGTACCGTTAATTCTTGCTATTTTAAGCTCTTTATTCTAATCTTAGTTTAATGGTCATTTAGGCTCTTTTTTTGTAATGTATTAATTAGTTTATTTTTAGTCGTCTATATTTAGATGACTTCGCTTTTTTGTTAAAAGTTTTTGTAAGCTCTATATATTCGGTTGAATAGTTAATACAATTACATTGGTTTTTAGAGTTTCATGGTATCAGACCAGTGAAATTTTTTGGGCTAACTTTTTTTGGTTAGAAATTTGAAATTTGTTTTCACCAATTTTTTGTAGTTTGCTTCAAACTTGAACTAGGGTTTATTGTGAATTTGTGGGTTTGTGCAGGTTCTAAAATTGCATGCATTTTTATCACGTGTCAAGGGTTTTTTGATTCAAAACAAAATCCACAAGTGTTGTTTTTTCTTAGACTTGTACAAATTTTTCTTGCAAAAAATGTGTTGTTTTGAAGCTGTGATCTGCGTTTAAAAAAATGAAAAATGCTTGTTTTGTGTCTTCTTTAACACAATTTTTTTGCATTTCAAAACCCACAAGTTTTCATTGTAATTTGCAGGATTTCTGAGTGTTCACATGCCATTTTTTTTTCGTTTTACACATGATTTTCTATCTTTTTAAAGTGCCAAAGACGTGCATCTAGGGCCCATGATTTCAGCAATTTACTTTGCAATTTTTTGCTGTCTACGGCTAGGGTTTTTGCCACAATTTTTTCGCATTTCAAAACCCACAAGTTTTCATTGTAATTTGCAGGATTTTCGGCTGGATTTATGAGTGTTCACTTGCCATTTTTTTTGCATTTTACACAATTTTCTATCTTTTTAAAGCGCCAAAGATGTGCATCTAGGGCCCACGATTTCAGCAATTTACTTTGCAAATTTTTGTGATTGTTTGCTAGGGTTTTTGCCACATTTACTTTGAGACGGTTTTATGTGGCTGCGATTATGCTTTTTTTGGAACTAGGGTTTTAAACCCTTAAACTCGTCTAGGGTTTTCAGTTATTTTTGAAAAAAAGAAAAAATTTTTGACAATTTTTTTTGTGTCAAGTTCATCATAATTCATTATTTTTGCTTCAATATTTTAGTGTGTTTTGCCTTGGAATTGTGCTAGTTGTTCACCAATGCTTATCTTGATTTTTTGTGCCTTCACATCATTGACTAGCAACTGCAGATTCCATGATGGCATCTTTGACCAACATTATGTTGTAGGAAAATCAATGATTTAATGGCTGCAAGTACAACACCTAGAAGCAGTGCATGATGACAATATATCGATGTCTCAACAAAATCGTTATGGGAAAAGAAATACATCCTACTCAAATTGGTTCAGATTAGGACAAATTTGATGAGCGTAATCAAGAAGCATCATGCTCATAAAACTTTCTGTTATAGATGATCAACTCCCCCAGGTGCCTTCCGACAAGACAGCTAGAGAGATCTGGGAACTCTTGAAGGATATTCATGAGACGTCTGAGAAGAGCCAAGTTTTCTTTTTGAAGAATATGTTGTTCTCTATCATGATGGATGAGCAGATGTCTCTCCAGGCACATCTTACGAAGATCAAGGACATCTATGACCAGCTAGAGGCTATTGGATGCAAGATGGAGGAAGAAGATATGATAGTGATCACTTAAAATCTTGCCCCAATCCTACGAGCATCTCATTGAGACACTCAATATCATTTCTACTAGCATTGATTTGAAGTTTCCTAATCTCTGCAACAAGCTTTTGCAACAAGATAGATGAAAGCAACAATTTGGAAGCAATGCTAGTTCGTCCTCTATTGATTAGGTGGCCTTCGTAGCCAAAGCCTTAGACAAGAACAAAGGTAAACCTCAATTGTCCTAGCAAAAAACAACAGGTAAACCTCAGACATCTTCAAAGAGTAAGAGTGTTCAGTGCAATTATTGTCACAAGTTTGGGTACATGAAGATTGATTGCAAGAAACAATTGGCAGCCGTGCAATCTTCATAGGGAGGGTCTCAGCCGAAGGCCCAAGCTGCTACACATTTTTTATCAAAAGGAGTCTGCCTCCTATGTCTTCGTGGCCACATGCCCATCAGATCATGAACATCATCAACCTAGTACATTGACTCTGGTGCCTCTCGACATTGCACACATCATCGGGATTGGTTCATAAAGTTCACACCTTTCTCTAATTCAATGTTCTTTGGAGGAGGCAAGGAGTATATAGTTGTTGACAAAGGCAACGTTCAGATTTCACTTGGTGGGAGGGATTTGATCTTTCTCAATGTAATACTTTGTCCTACGTATGAAGCTCAATCTATAGTCAGTCAGTCAAATTATGCTTTATTCTCCACAACTAGATGTTGTTTTTAGTTCGTACAAGTGCAACATTGTTGACAGGGAGTCTCACACTACCCTTGAGGATCATGGTCTTTATAGACTCATTGATACAGGTGATTCTCAAGAGTAGGCCATGGCAGCTAGGAGTACTTCCATTAGCAATCTTTGGCATTAGTGATATGGGCATTTGAATATTCACTATCTCTCTGAGTTGGCTCAAGGTAGTCATGTTGTTGGATTACCTAAGATTCAGACACAAAATTGAGGAGTCTGCAGAGCTTTTCAGGTTGGGAAGTAGCATCGGACTCCGTTTTCAAATGGTGACGCTTGGAGGGCATCCAAGGTCTTGTAGTTGATTCATGCAGATATTTGTGGACCCATGAACACACTCCATCAGTAACTGGCTGTAGGTATTTTTTGCTATTGGTTGATAATTTTAGTTGAGAAATATGGGTGTACTTTTTTATGCAGAGGAAGGGCTTTCAACCAGAGTTACAGGACTCGGCGAGTCCCGAGCCGAGTCAAGCTTGTCAAGTCTTTTTGACTTGGCAAGTTGACTCGGCCGAGTCTTGACCAAGTCCTGTAGGACTCGCCGAGTCCTAGGACTCGGTGGATTCGACGAGTCTCGTGCTCCGGACTCTGTCGCGTCCAGCACTTCCAAAAAACAAAAAATAAATTTTTTTAATTGTTTTTAATGATTCTTTTTTTCTTATATGCATTTTCTAAGACCTAAAAAGGTCATTCCATCATTTGCAAAGACTTAGAAGAGAGGAAAAAGGTTTGGGAGAAGAATATAGGGGTTTTAGAAAATAGATTAGCAAATCGATTGGCTAATCTATTACCATTTTACATTGATAAAGTCAAATTTATAGAATTGATTTTTAAAATCTCTTGTTTCAGATGCATGGTGGGAGATGCTTGGTAATACAGTGCCAAATTTACAGAGGATTGCAGTTTGTATCTTGAGCCAGTTGTGTAGTGCTTCAGGATGTGAACGCAATTGGAGTATGTTCGAGCACATACACTCGAAGAAGTGCAATAGGCTGGTAGTGAAAAGGATGAATGATCTTGTGTTTGTGCATTATAACCTTTGCCTTCGTCATAGACAGACCTTGGGCATTGACACATCTCTTATCATTTTAGAGGAGGCTGATCCACAAGTAGAGTGGAACACTGAGATTGATGATCCTGTATTCAGTGACGAAGACTTGGAATGGGTTGATCAGGTGGATCGAGAGGCAGAGGCAGTTGCAATGGCACAAGAGGAGGCTAGAGCTCGAGGAGACCTAGTGGAGGACCCCGAGGCTGAGAGTGAGGAATCTAAGGATGATGATGATTATGAGGAGGATGAGGATGCCACTGAGGTTGAGCCTCAGACACAGGGACAAAAGATGGCCGCAAAATCTTCCATGACCTATCTTAGGCATACACGCAAGAAGACATAGGGCCTTAGTCTTCTAGGCTCTAGCTTTTATTTTGATATATGTTTTGAACTTTTGATTCCATGGATTTCATATTCCATGAATATTGTAGACTTTTGACAGTGACACTAACTTATTTCCTTCAGAAATTCGCATTTATACTTATGTGATCAACGTAAACTTGTTTATGTGTGGTTCTATTTATCTCAATTATTGTGTCTTTGATGTTAATTGACTGAATGATGCATGAAAAAGTTTTAAATCCATAAAAATCTTTGAATTTCTTGGGTTTTTCAATTTGCCAAGTCCGGGCCTCGAGTCCGAGTTTGAGTTTGAGCCCGAATCCAGCTTGCCGTCTCCGAGGCAAGTCCGAGTCTTGTAACTATGCTTTGAAGCAAACAAATACACAAAAACTCACAATGGACTCTTCAATGCAACTAGACACATTCTAGGTGCTTTTTTCTAGACACTTGTCACTAGGCCAAATACATACCCTTACCAGTGCCCAATTCCAATAAAACTTGAATGATCAGACCTTATTTACTTTGACATTCCTCCAAGACATCTTTCTGAACTGGACAGCCCAAACCAAGCATCAACATAACAAAGCCTCATTACCAAGAATTGCACTTTGTCTTTCAATAGACATGACAACAATGCATTCCTAACTTGAGTCATTTCCATACACAAAACAGGCCTGACCAAGACTTATTAAATGTATTTAGGACCTGTACATTCCACGCTTCCAATGATCAAGCTAAAAATAAAACATTATAACATCAAACCCTCATTGAGCTAGAGCTTCAAACTACCATATTGTAATCTGAAGATAACAGTCATAATCAAATAATGAAGCTAATCGCTTTGGTGAGATTGAAGATGACACTGAAACAGACTTTTCCTCCAAATTTCATCAAGATCCAATGGTGGAAAAACAAGTTATAAAAGTTTTCCCAAAACTGGTAACCCTAGGTAGGGTTTGAGACAATTTTCACCAAAAGACCGTAACTTCTTCAATTCTTCATGAAAATTGATCAAACCACTTGCATTTGAAAGGTGATTCAATGTTCTAACTCCCCCCCCCCACATGTGAAGGTTTGTACTATGCCCTTAAAGGCTGTACAAATCACATTTTCAGATTGTAAAATTGGAAAGTGAAAGAAAAATCAGTCCTAACAATGCCAAAATTGCTATAACTTTCATAAAACTTGATGGAATTCAATGAGATCACTTGGAAATGAAAGAGGATTCACATTACTAACTATTCCAACCAGTTTCAGATCCTTAAATGAAGATTACAATCCGTACAAACTCAAAGAGCAGTTTGCAACATGAGGAAAACTCAGAAATAATGCACAAACCAATGGTTTTCTTCTTCTCTATTTCATCTCCAACCCCAAATTCAAGTTTGGGTGGCATTTAAATACATTTTCATTCAGATCAACTGCCTCAACCAACCCACCAATCATTATGCTTAACAAGTACATTAATTTTACAACTTTTACAAAAGTTGCTTGACAACTTTTTTTGTAATGTGACAACATTGTGCAACTTTTAACCAATTGACCTATAACTTTTCAAAATGGATCAATATGATCCCAAATGGCCTCAAAGTACCTTATTAGACTAAAAAACACCTAAACAGCCTAGAAACCAAAAAGTGACAATAATGCTTGTAATGAGGCTCCTGATGCTCCTGTGTCATACTCCCTAGGGAAAAGAAATTTGAGTTCCATCTCAAAGGATGGTCTGCTTTTTCTTTTTCTTCTTCCAATTGTGCTGCATGCTTAGCTGTTCTCTGACCTCCTCTCAGTCCTCTCCATGCTTAGCTTGATCTGATCCACGTTTCTTGGTTTGCACACTTTTCTTTCTTGCTTTCTTCTTGCATCTTCTCTTGCTTGTCTACATCTCTGCTTGAAGACTCCAAGATTCTATGGCTTTATCATACACCTCATTGCTTCTGTCCATTTCATCCTCTTTATTTTCTCCTTGGTTTGCACTTTTACAAACATTATTATCAACATGCATTAGATTAAAACCATGGGGACAATTTACCTTTTCTTCCTTGATCTCAACTATACCCATCTTCTTATCAATTGTCTGGTCATCACCAACCTGCTGGTTCCTTGGATGTACCTCATGCCAATGGACCTTGGCATTTGTGTCTGCTTGAGAAAATTGTACTTCCATGATTTCTACGCGTGCTTGAAAACTCTCGTGATCTCTCTTCATGTCCATGTCAATGAATGTCTCTTCTTCCTTTGTTTCATCTTCTCTTTTCAAAGTAACCATCCTTTGCTTTCTCCTTTTGTGAACAATCATCCTTATGGCCACTTCACCTTCTTTCTCATTGGCCAATGCCCAACTCTTCATGTCCATGTCAATGAATGTCTCTTCTTCCTTTGTTTCATCTTCTCTTTTCAAAGTAACCATCCTTTGCTTTCTCCTTTTGTGAACAATCGTCCTTATGGGCCACTTCACCTTCTTTCTCATTGACCAATGCCCAACTCTTCCTTGGTATTCTTACCCAATACACTGCTGCACTACAAGTTTAATATGTTCTTCCCATTCTGCCATCTATCTATCTCTGCATCTGACCGTATCTTATTGACTTTCATCTTCTTCTTGTGAGTTTGCTGCTGCATCTTGCTATCTCTTCTCTTTTCTTGTTTTGCTTCTTGTGATACCTCACCTAGGTTTCTTTCTTTTTCTTCGCTACCTAGTCTTTTGGCATCTAGGTTCTCCTCTTCAACCTGTCAAAAACAATACACAAACTTCCAAAACTTCCCTTGCCCAAATCTTTGGGCTCTCAAGCTTCTTTTCTTAGACCTTTTAGGCCTTGATACCAAAAATGATGCAGAGAAAGGACTTTGAACCAAGCAAATACACAAGAACTCACAATGGACTCTTCAATGCAACTAGACACATTCTAGGTGCTCTTTCCTAGAAACTTGTCACTAGGCCAAATACATACCCTTACCATTGCCCAATACCAGTAAAACTTGAATGATCAGACCTTCTTATTTACTTTTGACATTCCTCCAGGATATCTTTCTGAACTGGACAGCCCAAACCAAGCATCAACATAACAAACCCTCACTACCAAGAACTGCACTCCATCTTTGCATAGACATGACAACAATGCATTACTAACTTATCATTTCCATACACAAAACGGGCCTGATCAAGACTTATTAAATGTATTTAGGACCTTTACATTCCATGCTTCCAATGATCAAGCCAAAAACAAAACATTATAACGTCAAACCCTCATTGAACTAGAGTTTCAAACTGCCATACTGTAATCTGAAGATAACTGCCATACTGTAATTTGAAGATAACAGTCATCAATAACTTTCACAAATCAAATAATTAAGCCAATTGCTTCGATGAGATTGAAGATGACACCAAGACAAACTTTTCCTCCAATGTTCATCAAGATCTTGTTATTGTTTTGTAGCTTTGTGAGAAATCATTCTCATCTGTATGATACAACATAAGGATGAGGGCTCTGCAACTTGGCTCGATGCTTAGAGTTTTGGATCCTTATGCAGAGACAGGATAAGGGCACACAGGTTCCTTATGGCGGCCGTTGCAGCATGGAAATGGAATCAGATGTTGTGAACGATGGCTTTCAATGGCATTCAGAGCTTCTTTAGACGATGGTGATAATGGAGAACAACATGCTATCAGAAGCTTCTTTCATACTTCCAGAGTGTCCGTCTCGTGCTCCAGCTTTGTCTACTCACTGTGCTCTAAATGTTTTGAGGTGGACCGTAAATTACATGCTTTGACATCGTGCATTGTTGTCTTGGTGCTGTTCTTATGATGACTTGGCAGTATGAAGGTGTTGTCTGTCCTTGTGTTGTAACCATCAGTCCTTGTGTTGTAACCGTCAGTATTATGTGTCACCGTTGGTGGTCTTGTAACGTTGAACTCTTGGCCTTCCACAAGTAACTCTTTAGTCATATGGTGGAGTCTAGTCACACGCTCGCCATATAGTCTTGAAGATTGGAGGTATATTAGTCTGCATCAGTGAATAGTGGATTGATGATCAAGTTCGCAGTGGTTTTTGGAGAGCTGACTGTGTATGTGTACCGAGTTTTAATGGTAATAATATATATATATATATATATATATATATATATATATATATATATGAGTAAGGCACTGGTTTAAGAACAGTCAGTGGTCAGTTAATATGATTGAACTGTTATTTTTTTTAATGGATATTGTAAGAGAGCTGCACATGAATTATTCCGTGCATTGTAAGAGAGTAATCTGAGTATTGTCAGAACAGTATTCTTAGGGGTGTGATATATACTTTAGATCAGAATAGTTATTGTGTATTTGATCAGTTGATGATCAAGTTTATTTTGTTAGACTTGTGAGAAGTATAGTCTCGTATATTCAGCTTACTGTGAAAAAGGCTTATTGATTGACTGTTGAGAGTCATCAATTATAAGCAAGCTCACTGTATTTGTTTTTGAGCATACAATAAAGAGAATCTTTTTTGGGTGTGGCTGGGTTTTTCCCTCGAGTAGGAGGTTTTTCCCATGATAATCTTTGTGTCTTTTGTCATCTTGTTTATGCTCTGTTTTGTATGTTATTCTGGTTCAAAACATTAACAGATCTAACGGTGGAAAAGTGAGTTATGAAGTTTTTCCCAAAATTGGTAACTCTAGGTAGGGTTTGAGTCAATTTTCACCAAGAAGACCATAACTTGTATTCTTCATGAAAATTGATCAAACCACTTGCATTTGAAAGGTGACTCAATGTTCTAATTTTTCCCCACCTGTGAAGGTTCATACTATGCACTTACAAGCTGTATAAATCACATTTTCAAACTATAAAATTGGAAAGTGAAAGAAAAACTAGTCCTAACAATGCCAAAATTGCTATAACTTTCACAAAACTTGATGGAATTCAATGAAACCAGTTTCAGATTCTTAAATGAGGATTACAATCTGTACAAACTCAAAGAATAGTCTGCAACATGAGGAAAAATCAGAGATAATGCACAAAACAATGGTTTTCTTCTTCTCTATTCCGTCTCCAACCCCAAATTTGAGTTTGGGTGGCATTTGAATACATTTTTGTTCAGATCAACTGCCTCAATCGACCCACCAATCATTATGCTTAACAAGCACATCAATTTGACAACTTTTACAAAAGTTGCTTGACAACTTTTTTTTGCAATGTGACAACATTGTGCAACTTTACAACTTTTAACCAATTGACCTATAACTTTTCAAAATGGATCAACACGAACCCAAATGGCCTCAAAGGACCTTATTAGACTCAAAAACACCTAAACAACCCAGAAACCAAAAAGTGACAATAGTTTTTGTGATGAGGCTCTTGATGCCCTTACGTCAATTTTCTTCAACATAAAAATGAGGTGTTCAACATGTTTCAAAAGTTCAAGGCCTCAGTGGTAAAAGCGTTCGGTTGTCAGATTGTCACTCTTCGGTCTGATAATTGTGAAGAATTTTGTTCCTCTGACTTCTTCAACTTCAATGCATCACATAGCATCAAGCATCAACTTACCACACTTTACACCCCGTAGTAGAACGATGTTGTGCGTAGGAATCAAATAGTCACTGAGATGGCTCAATCGATGTTGGAGCATTGCAATGTTCCGAAAAAGGTTTGTGTAGAGGCGGTTTTTACTGCAGTTTATCTTCTAAATCGGTCTCCCATACACGTCGTTAAGAAGATGACCCTAGAGGAAGCTTGGTCTAGACGAAAGCTCAAAATCAGTCATCTAAAAGTTTTTTGGCTCTACAGTTTATGTTTGGATTCTAGATGCCGAGTGCATCAAATTGGATTCCAAGACTCAGAAATTGATGTTCACATGGTATAGTGATACACATAAGGCTTATCGGTTGATTGATGTTGATACCAATTGTCTCATATTCAGTTGGGATGCGGTGTTTGATGAAGAATGAGGGCCATTTCAGCCTTTTCCAATTTTGAGCCCTGAGGATTAACCTCACAGGTTGAAAATTTGGATGTTCATCTTCCATTCGGTTCACCTAATGGGAGGGATTTAGATGACATTGTGCCACCCGCCCCCTCGTAGGACGTTCATGCTCCACATTCAAAGATTCCTGGTGATGTTCCTCCTATAGTGGATGTTGGTTTTCCTACTCTCTGTCCTAAACCATTAGTGATCTTCATGATGATGAACTTGTTGAGGGTAGATCTCCCTAAAATAAGAGCAAACAGCATACCTTAGTCAAATTTGCTCTTATGGCAAACATTCATAGTAATTTTGAGCCTTAGACATATTTAGTGGCTAAAGGCATACTAGAGTGGGGACAAGCGATGGCAGTTGAACATTAGAGTCTCATGTAAAACAACACTTGGGTGTTGTTAGATTTTCCACTAGGGAAGAAGTCTATTGGCTGCAAATGGGTGTATAAGGTCAACTATAAGGTTGACGGCACACTTGATAAGTAGAAGGCATAGTTAGTAGCTAAAGGGTTATCACAGAAGGAGGGCATCGACTATGAGGAGACATTTGCTCCCACCGCCAAAATGAGTACCATTTGTCTTGTCCTTGCCCTTTCAGCCCAGTTTGGATGGTGAATCCATCAGATGGATGTGAAGAGTGTTTTCCTCAATGATGATTTGTAGGAAGAGGTCTACAAGACACAACCTCCAAGTATTCAGGTTGCCAGTAAAGAACACTAGGTTTGCAAATTGGTAAAAACCCTTTATGGCCTCAAACAGGCTCCTGAAGTATGGTACATCAAGATTGATAAGTATTTGATTGATCAAGAGTTTCAACGGAGTCCTTCAGATTCTAATCTGTATGTGTATCATGCTAGTGGTGAGATTCTTATTCTTGTCATCTATGTTGATGATTTGTAGGAAGAGGTCTACATGACACAACCTCTAGGTATTCAGGTTGCCAGTAAAGAACACTAGGTTTGCAAATTGGTAAAAACTCTTTATGGCCTCAAATAGGCTCCTGAAGCATGGTACATCAAGATTGATAAGTATTTGATTGATCAAGAGTTTCAACGGAGTCCTCCAGATTCTAATCTGTATGTCTATCATGTTAGTGGTGAGATTCTTATTCTTGCCATCTATGTTGATGATCTGATCATTATTGGTAGTGCAACACTTTGGTCAATCATGTCAGACATAATTTGTGCTAGACCTTTGATGTGAGAGATTTTAGACTTCTCCATTAGTGTCATGGTGTATAGGTTTGGCAAATAGATAGCTCCATCTTCATTTCTCAATCCAAGTATGCCAAAAGTCTATTGGATAAGTTTCGGATGCATGATTGCAAACCAGCATCTACACCTATGTAGAAAGGGCTGAAACTTTCAGTCAAATCAGATTCACTGGTGGTGGACGAATCAACATTTAGGCAATTGCTGGGAAGCCTCATCTATCTCACAGCCACTAGACCTGACATCAACTATGCTGTGAGCTACATCTCTCGCTTTATGACAGCCCCAAAAGTTGAACACTGGGTTGCAGGGAAGTGTGTGCTGAGATATGTGAAGGGCACTCTTGATTTTGACATTCTCTACGGTTTATAGACTCAGATTGGGGAGGTTTTGTTGATGATAGAAAGTCTACTTCTGGGTATGTTTTTAGTTTGGGCACAGGTGTAGTCACATGGACCAGCAAAAGAAGTAGTAAGCAATAGCTATCTCCTCTACTGAAGTTGAATATCGGGGTATTGTTAAGGTAGCTTGTGAGGCAGTTTGGCTTCGACGAATGCTTGTAGACATGCACTTGCCTCAAGCAGGACCTACTCCTTTGTTCTGTGATAATTAGGGAGTTCTAAAGCTAGTCAAAAATCTACTCTTCCATGAGCGGATAGAGCATGTTGACCTTCATTGTCATTACATCCGCCAACTTGTCAAAGATGGATTGGTGATGTTGTAGTATGTCCCGCCTGAGGACTAGACTGCAAATATATTCACTAGGTCTCTTATTTCGGAAAAGTTTATCAAGTTTAGGGGGCAACTTGGTATAGTTGATATTATAATATTTTTAGTACTGTAGATTCTTGCTATTTTTAGCTCGTTATTAGAATTTTAGTTTAATGGTCATTTAGGCTCTTTTTTTTTGTATTGTATTAATTAGTTTATTTTTAGTCATCTATATTTAGACAACTTTTCTTTTTTGTTAAAAACTTTTGTAAACTCTATATATTCGGGTGAATAGTTAATACAATTACATTGTTTTTTTATAGTTTCAATAACTGTCGATACAAAGTGACATGACCTTTCACTTTGCTGAAGCACACATTACATCTAACTTTTCCCCTTGAATAATTCCCTCTCATTTGTGCTTTCTTAAAAGTTGAGCTCTTCTCTAATGACACCAGTTTAAACTCATTGTGATTCTTTGAATGACTTAAGTTATTATTAACCTTAAACAGGATGACCTGGATCATTCATGGCTTCCAATAATGCATCAACATTAGATTTACGTTCCATCGTACAGTCGGACTGCCCCTTGAACAGATTGATTGTAGCCCATTTTAGTAATGTCCCATCCTTAATATGATCAACAAGGGCCTTTTTCTAAAGTTCTAAATCTTGCTCAGCACTCACTTGAGCTCCTGCATCCACCACATACCCTTCATCCATCGACTTTCCGAGTTTTAGATCATACACCAGTGCTACAAAACACCCATGCAGATTTTCCATTGACTAATAATTTGTCATCTGTTCTCTCTGCTTTTCCATGATAGATTTAGATGGATGATTTTGCTTTTCCCAAACAACTGCTTTGTCAAGAAGATGTAGGAGTGACCTGTTCAAACTTCATCTTCTGGTCATCACTCATCCTTAGGAGCATACTGGAAGAGTGGTGAACCAAAAGCAAAGAGAACAGAGCATTTATGATTTTTTTTGGTCCCCAAGCATCACACATCTCACAACCCAATCTTTACCATCAGTCATAGAAACGCTCCATTGAAAGGAGAAAGAAAAATCCATTATATTCTTTGCTAAAGAGCAAGAAAAATGAGAGATTATCCTTGATGAAATACACAATATAGGGTGACGTAGGGCCATTCTTTCCTTTATAGCTTTGCTGGCTTTGTTGAGAGTGACATAAACCCAAAGATAAATAAAATTGTATTCACTAGTTCAATCAACGAAAACGTGGAGACATTGTTTGTATGCCAAAGAAATTATAGTGCACAATGGCACATTGATCATTATTTTCTACAATATTTACAGGCACATAATATATTACAAAAAGCAAGGCACTGCAAAATTTTTTTGCAACAATTTGATTTGGTGATCAAATAAGAAAAGATGCTAAATTGTTCGTGGATATACTGTCTAGGCCACCTATTTTCAAATCATTTTCAGCTATTGTTATGCTGACAGAAATAGAGCCTTTACAAAAGACGCATATGTAGAAGACTATGTAAATGATAAAGACTTAGGTAGGAAATTCAAAGATTTGAAGACTTGAGGACTTGTTGAAAGCAATTAAGACTTACTCGAGGACTGACAAAAAGCATTTTAGATTGATTAGCTCATCATTTGCTTTTCAAGGTAGGAAAACTATGTGCCAAAGGCGGAAAGAATTTGTCTAAGATATGGCCTTTCGCTATTTTGGAGGCCAAAGTGTGGAAGTGCTTTTAAACTTGATCTACACTTTCATCCCATTGCTTTTTTGCCGATGAGAAGAAACTCTAGCCCCCTTATTCTTGGGGACAGATTAATTAAGCACCTTCAACTAATAGACCAACTACCTTAGAATCATAGGGGCTTAATTAATCAGCTTGCTAGAATAAGGTTGGGTGGGAGATTATAGTTGCCACCCAACGCCCCTTAAAAAACTATGTGCCAAAGGCATGAAGACTTTTATTAAGATATGGCCTCTCGCTGGTTTGGAGGCCATGGGCTTGGTTGTAAATTGTGAGTACTTATAATATTATGAGCTCTCTAAACTGGGTGAAGAAGAATACGTGCTACTATGCCGCAGTCAAAGAGGATGTAGTTTTAGAAAAGAAGAGAAGAGAAACTAGGAAGAGTCTAAGAGTCGTGGAAAATATGTTTCAGAGATTAGAAGGTTAGACAGGTAAAATAGTATTCTAAAGAAAGGGTGGAAGAATTCTTCCCCCACTTAGTGTTCCTTTAAGTTTGTGTGGGACCAAAAGCCTCTTTAGAAGGCAGGTATGGTCCATAAGGGTCATATAATTAAAATTTAATTAATAAGATGGATCTAGAATTGAGCATAAGTGAGAAAGAGCAAAATGCTAATATCTGTGGGTTTGGTTCAGTTTCGTGACTGCAGAGTCCACATCTGTGGAGGTTCAGATTTGCGTCTGAGGGATTTATCCTGCAGTAGTGGAAGTGACCTTGACTTGCAAATTTAAAATTCAAAATGAAATGATGTCCTTTGCACATTTATCTTCCAGAGGTTTCTTCTTGGGCTTAGGGGCAAGCTTGAGCATTCCACAAAGTATAAGTAGAAGTGTTTGGTAGGAGAGGATGGTGTTGATTATTCTAATGAGGATAATTAGAAGCTATTTTTAACTGTTGACGAGTTCTAATTTATAGGAGATAAACAAGAGACCTAAGGGCAGTAATTGTTGCATCCACTTGGACTATTCCTTCCAAATTAATTCAGTATGGTAGTAGGGCGTTTGCCACCACCAAAAATCGGTTTTCTCCTTGCAGGGTTTTCTATATGAATTCTTGGATGGAGTTGTGTGAGTGTTTATATTTATATTTTTGTAAGTAAAATATTCATACCTCTTTAATAACCTTATTTGCCTTATTTGTTTGAGCAAGTAGAAAAAAAAAAAAATGTTGAAATTATTTGTGATTCTTGAAATGTTCAAGTTTCAATATTTGTATAATTTACATATTCAAATGACAAGACACGAATTATCCAGTCATATTAAATTAGAATTTTCTCTTGCGTACTTTATTGGAGGGAAATAAATTTTGAAACAATCTACTTTGATAAGTAGGAGATATTTTCTACAGTAAGTCAAATTGTGATATTGCTATCAGAATTCAATTGTGTAGTTTTCAGGTCAAACTCATTAACTGATGTTTCAGGAGTAGTGGTTTACAATTTACTCTAATATTGTTCAAATACACTGAAACACTAAGGCAGGCTTGTGAATAGTATTTTCTAATTGTTGTATATCATATGTATCATATTACTATTGGATCTTGTTTATTACTTGTACTATGAACTAAGACTTCCACAACTTCTAGCCTCTCAATCGAGCAATTTAGTACTAATATTAACATGTCCTACCACAACTATTGGCGCCCTTTCTCTTAATAACATATCTTAATAACATGAAGTGTAAAGTACTAAAGATGTATAATGATGACAACAATAACGGAAATAAGAAATTAGTATCACGCAGTTCTTTGAAAATGCAAATACTCAGGCCTCCTTAAAAGTCTATAAATCAGGAAAATAATTTGTGAAATCTACTTATGAGGCTACTCAATAATAGTCTGAAGTGAACTTGCTGTCAACGGTTCGAATCTCTTCAAATATTGGAAAATTTCATGTGTAGCATTGAGGCATGAATGTCGCTAATTGTGTCTAGTTATTTGGCTCAGACCTATCTCCTTGGTTTTAAATGGAATGTATGGTGTATTGAGTCTAGGATTTAAGCCCTGAGCAAGTGATCTCGTTATCTAGCTCGATATATATATAATTTGAATATAATGTGGAACTTTCAAAATTTCAAATCTGTTCTAGAGATGAAAAATGACATGGATGTACGAAGGATGCAGAAAGAAACACACTCTATCGATTTCCTCTATCCGTTTCCCAAATATACTAGAATTTGTGACTACTTTCAATTTTTTGAAGAAACCATAAAAATCTCTTCGCTTAGGTGTCGATTTAATTCTTACAGGTTTGCAGATGTTTCACTGTTTTTTTTAAAATAAATTTTTTGTATTGGAGATGTTTCACTGTTGATGTGATGCAAATTTTCTTCTGTTGTGCTCATTCATTCTGTTTATTTTTCTATTGCAATGGAAAGTCATTAAGGCCAGTACAGAAGTCGAGATATTAAAAGTCTTTATTTTTTAATGTATGCAGAATAGATTGAGGTCTAACGATTACCCATGTAAGATATGTTAAATGAACCACGATAGGAATGGGATTCTCAAAGATTCAAGTGTGAGGCAAATTGAAGACAGTATGTGTTGTATTTTGCAGAATATTGAATATGAATTGTGTTGTTATTGCAGGATGTTTGTTACTTGATAGCGAAAACAACAAAGTTGTATCAACACTTCGGGAGTCTGAGTTTTTGTTTTAATTCAGGTGCCAGAATAACCACCAAAGAATGAGAAAGGGTTGCCTCTTTTTTAGCCAGTGGATTTTCTTGTCCAGTTTTTCCAAAGTGATAGAGTTGCACAGGAGATTCACCACCCTTGCCCTACAAGGCATATGTTGTTTAAACACTTGGGACATTATAATGTTTAAATTCAAGAAGTAATTAAATCTAAATTTCAAGCTTGTCCAGTTAATTTGATTTGTGATTGTCCTAGTGGTCATGGTGATTGCATGAAGTTTTTGTTGTTGACTAGATACTTATTATCTCGGCTTGATTTCTTAGAGGGCCAATTCATTGCTTGAATTTGTTTTGCGACTTTCAAAATATTCTTATTTCTTCCTATTTTCACTTCATTTTCTGTAAATTGAAAAAATTGTGATCTTGTTTCGAATTTATTGAGGCCCATTCGATGCAATTATTTCAGTTTATGATGACCATATATATTAATATCATTATTGTTTCCATCCTCCATTTATTAAGCATTTTCTGATAAGGCATGGAGGTTGTCCTTGCTCTAAGCTGCTCCTGGACATTCCAATACTAGCTATAGCATGGTATCTCTTTCTCAATAGAAATTATTCCATCATTGAAGAGTGTTAATATCAATGTTTTGGGATCATTCTCTGTTTTACCATTATCAATGTTTTGGGATCATTCTCTGTTTAACAATTATTTTATTGATTTCTTTAGAAATTTTACTTGAGTATTATGACTTGATAAAGAGGACAATTCTTAATAATTCTTTCATTTTTGCAGAAGGCGATATTTTGACTTTTACATAAGAAGATTATTAATTTATTAGGTTAAGGTTTTAACAGTGTGTAGTAGACGAGCGTCCAGAGAGTAGTTGGGTGGTTGGTATAACGAGGTTAAGGTTTTAACAATGTGGAATAAAGAGTAATTGGATTGTTGATATTAGAGTTTCGCAGTACGAAGACTGGAAGAGGTGGTTTAGATTTTCACGTTAAGAAGATTGCAAGAGTAGAAGGTTCAACATCGTAAAGAATAGGATGTGCTAAAGTATTCGGATACTGATTAAATAAACTTGTTTATTTTTTTTGTTGCCTAAAGATATCTTTAATCTCCTAAAGTTTATTGCTGCTCAGTCAATCGTTGCTGACCTGTGTAATTTATATATCATACTATCTTTATCTGAAAACAATGGATTCAATAGTTTTGACAAAGCCAAATAATTGCATTTACCTCTGGTTGGTTGGCCGGAGCATCACGAGTGGTTGGACTGTAGTCAACTAATTTATGCAATTTTCTCTACAATAGTGGGTACGTTTTTCTTGCTGCAGGAGCATCTGGGCAAATTAGCTATATGCAGGTTAAAATAGGTGGTGTCATGTTTTAATAATTCAGTTGTCAGCAGTCTGAATTTGTTCCTTGAATCTGAATTCACCTATTTGCATCCCATTAATTTGTGCTCTGAATACATCCATTATTCAGGATATAATCAGTGTTACCAGGGGAAGTGTTGATGGGTGTTTGGTGCTGGAGCACCTTAGGGTCCTAGTGAAGATCCTATGAAATTTTGGTGTGAGAGTCTTGTAAATAGGAGTGTCTAGTTGTTTAAGTTTCCTCCTACGCTTGGTAGTCTTAAATCAGTGAACTTTCAACATGAACCTAGAAGGGTCAACTGGTCAAATGATGGACCAAGACTTCAAAATGAGTAAAAAGTTAGTAAATGATAGCCAAGTGTGATTTTGGGACCATTAGGTTGATTTAGAATGGCTTTAGACAAGCTATAAGAGCAATGGAGTACATAGCTCAAATCCAAAAGATATAAAAGTTGCTCATGACAACTTTCCTAAAATCTTGCAAATGGCCTTAATTAGGTCTAAAACCCGACCTTAGGGCCTGAACACGTGGAGAAGGATTATATAAGACAAAATAAACCCTAATTGAAGGGTAGGTGGTCAGATTGTACGGATTGACTTGGTAGAGCCGCTGGTTTTGAGACTCAGAGATATTGTTTAACCATCATCCAGATCTAAATGGATTGAATGGTCTACTGTTATGCATTGATAATGTAGTGTTTTGTTTATAGACACCTTGTGTGGATTAGTTTTGAGCAATTTGTACTTTTCTTTAGCTTCATGCAAATTCTTTTGTTTTCTCTAGTTCACTGCTTTGAATAGAGGCAATCATGTAAATATGGCTCCTTGAGTTCTAGTGGTGGAATCCTTATGGCCACTTGGAATCAAGAAGGGCACTTTGTATATAGTATAAATATGGTTTGTGGGTTCATTTTATGCAGGGGAGCTATTTATACAAGCATGCCCTAGGCGAGTACAATGGTATTCGGCCAGGAGTTTGCAAAGTTGCAGAGGCAAGAAGACTTGCTAAATGGATTGGCTTGTGCCAATCTTGAGGTGGAGAGTGTAGGGGCATGAGACATGGTCATGTGGATGAGAAGAGAAGTGCATGGAAGTTCATTTGAGCACATTGGGAGCCAATAGAAGACAAATTGGTCTACATGCCCTAAAAACCCTTAAAAATAGGGGTATGTTGAAAGTCCAATGTACGGACACTTGGAGGAACCAAGACCTAGAAAATCTTAAAGCCTAGGTTGATCTTAGAAGGAATCCAAAGTTAGTTTGGAGGCTTGTTAAAGGAAATCTAGAGAAATTCCAAGTTTGCAAGTTCTAGGAGGCCTAATTGGGCAAAAAGGCTACAAGGCCTAAAATATAGGGAACCAAGGACCTGATTGCAAAACTCTTGAAGGATCAATGAAAAGGATCCAAAAGCTTGTTAGGAAATGATGGAGAAGAAGGTTGGACACCATAGGACCATGCCAAGAAAGGGTTGAAACATAGTTGCTTTGAATAGGACCTTTGTGTGCAGTGAGAATTGAGAAGAAGTGGAGATTGTTTGAAGTTGTTTGGTGAGATTCAGTGGAGTTGCGGATTGAAGAGAGAATCCTTTGAATTAGGGTAAAGATAGATTTCCCTAGGAAGGCTAAGAAATAGCCTTAGCAAGAGCAAGGAAGCTCTTGGAGTGGAATCTCCCCATCAGTGTTTTATGACCACACCAACATAGAATAAAATACCCAAAGTATCTTATCATCCTTTGATCAAAATTTTGTGTATGCTAAGATTGCAAGAAAGATCACATATATAATTTCTAAGTTTCCTTCTATTCAGTTGTCAGCATTCTGAATTTGTTCCTTGAATTTGAATTCACCTATTTATGCAGCCCATTAATTTGTGCTCTGAATTCATCGATTATTTAGGATATAATCAGTGTTACCGGGGGAAGTGTTGATGGGTGTTTTATGACTAACACCAACATAGAATAAAATACCCAAGGTATCTTATCCTCCTTTGATCAAAATTCTGTGTATGCTAAGATTGCAAGAAAGAGCACATAGATAATTTCTAAGTCTCCTTCTATTGTGGATAAGCTCAATGGTTGATGTGATATGTTGACATCACAAAGGGGCTTATGCAATTTTCTTCAAGATTACTCAAACAATTTTGGTTTTTGGGAGTTTTCGATAATATTGTTTTGAGGTTTCCATAGAATATGCAGAAAGCAAATGAGACAAGGGTTCAAGAGTTCTACTCGAATTCTAAGAATTTGAAAGGCAGTGATTGCTAAAGTGAAATCTACCACTATCTGCTTTGTCAAATTAAACTACACAAAGAGGGTTTCAAGAGTTTTTGGCAAACGATTTTCATATCTCAAATAAACACAATCATGGAACAATGCAATTTTATTGATAGATGTTAAACATCCACATATAAGCTCGGGATGAACCTTACATTGCACATAGAAATCATCTACTTAAAAAAGGTATGGGCAAATTGTTTTCACTACAACAATACTATCAATCTCATTCAACAATTAACCAATTGAAAGTAAATATATTTTAAGTGAAGGAACAAGAGAACATGCAAGCACCGAAATATTTCAAGAGATCAGCAAACTTTCATGACAATTCTATTATTTTGGTAGCTCTTAAACAACAATCTCTAACATTTCGTCCTTTACAATTGAGAAGTGAGTTCTCTATATAAGTCTTAGATTACAAGAAGTGGCCAAAATTGAAATAAAATCAATGGCCCAAACATTGGCACCTCAATCCTAATTAGGGTTAGAGCATGGAGAGAGAATCTACAATGAATGAGCGGGCCTACACGAACCAATAAGAGGACAACCACTCACTTAGTTGGGAAGTGGTCAAAGTTGATTCGCTAATGAGGCAAGATTCTCACTGTCATTAATGTTCCCTACTAAGTCATTAATGCTCCTTTGCTTAGAATAACTTATACCTGATTTTGTTCCTTGCATGTAATGAATTTGGAAAGCACTATCTCCAACTCATCCACACTGATACTTGGTGACTCTCTTTTGAACTCTAGAATGGTTTTGTCTATGTTAGATCTATTGAAGTTGTTTTTCTAACTAGACATTGAGTCCTGAGTGGTGTGCATGATATTTGAGAATATTGAAGTATTCTCCAAGTCGTCTCTTGAGAAGGAATTTATTTGAAAGAACTCTTCCACCTTTCCCTTTAAGCATCTATAGTTATTTCATCTTTAGTCATTCTTTGTGAAAACAGGGCTACAATTTTGTTGAAGATTCCCTTCTGAATATTTTTTTATCACCTTTCTCAATCTAGCAGACTCATTTGATTTTTTAAACATTTGTTTCCTCATGTCGACTACACTATACCACAAGCAAAATCATATCTTTCGCCATCTCTTATCACTTCGTTATCAATCAGTGTTTGCCTAGGAGTTTCCATTAAAGCTTGTGAGTGTGCGACCATCTCATTCTGATAAATATGTGTATCCTCCCACATTTCATCCTCGCATTGTATCTTGGAAAGGATAGCTAATGCTTTGTCACACATCTATACTAAGTTCGACAAATTTCTCCACCTCTTGTTGGATGCCCTTCACCCATTCTTTTGCACCTTGTGTGATTCTCCTTATCAACACACTTCCTTCATAGTGCACACTTGAAGATGAATTTTAATATTTTGACAATTTAAATATTTGCCATGCTTGTAATCAAATGCCAATTTAGACGTATTTCAAAGTTTAATTAAATACCACAACTTCAATGTTTCTTTACCTTAGACTTTCCACACTTGATCAATTTTAAATAGATATTTGCAATTTAAATCTTGGCACTAATTAAATCAAATGGGATTTTGAACTTAAAATCAATCTCCAATATTCCTTATGTTTAGTTTGATCTTTGACTTTAATTTTTGATATTTAATCGAATTGAATCATTTCCACACAACCACATTTAATTGAATTGAATCATTTCCACACAACCTCTACCTTAGGTGTGAATTAGACATGAGCATGAATTTCCACCACTCACGAATTTCATTGTTTCCAACGTTTTATTCAAATCACCATCTTGAGCACATATTGAATATAGGTGTGGACCTTTAATATTTAACCAAATTTAGAATATCCTCAACAATATTTCCTTGGGTGCAAATTAGTCATAGTTAAGGATTTTAATTGTTTAAATAAATTCCTTGCTTGTATAGTGTTAGCACTCATGGGAAAAAAATAGAGATAACAGAGGACTTTTGAAACTTTGGTAAAACCTTAATATTTCAATGTTTTACCAAGCCTTAATATTTCAATGTTTTCAACAATATTAACCTCAACTCTTTGACACTTAACTGCCCCTTTATCCACCTCTTCCAATTTTTCTTTCTTGGTGCACATGAGGTAGGTATAGTGGAGGATTTTAATCTTTTAAACAAATTTCCTTAGCAATCATGAGCGTACGAGAGAGTACATGGTGGATTTTCACATTCGAGCGGGATTCCATGCATTAGTAGAATCAACGCTAGGGAGCGTATGTCAAATATTACGGTGGATTTTCAACCTTTTGAAGAATTTCCTAAGTAATATGAGTTAACGCCTGACAGCACAAGTCAAGCCTTTTGTTTTACATTTAGCGTTCCACGATGTTGTTTGAACCTCAGTGACGGACTTTAAGATTTTCAAAGATTTCCTTCGCATTTCATGATTCTCTATGTTTAGCGTTGCTAGGTGCATATGTGGCTAGGATTTGGTTTTTTTTTCAAGTTAAAGTGTTTTCCTTGGCATAATAGAATATGCGCCTAGGAGCGCACTTTGGGTGGGGTGAAGGAATTTAGTAATTTTCAACATTTTCCTATCTTGTGAGAATTTGCGCTCTAGGGTGCACTTCGACACTTGTGGCAGATTTTTTCAACTTAGGTAGAGCGAGGCTTATTAAAAAATAGACATTATCAAAAATAGAAATTTCTAAAAATAGCATGTCAAAATGTTCAAAATTTCACTAGCATCTTCTTTCAAAGATCAATTCTCTTTAACATTTGACCCGATTCTCTGCTTTTTCACAAAGTTTTTTTTCTAGGAGCCAAAGGTAGGCAACATTTCTCTTCTAGCTTTGACCAATTTAACCAATTCTCATTTGAAATCCAAGGAACCTTAATGGACTGAGCTAAGAAACCACCAAGAACCAAAGCCAAAAAGAGCAAGTGGACCAAAAAGTAGGGGGTCCCCATTTGTAATGGCGCAATGTGTGTCTAGGTCACAACACTCGGTGACTCCACTTGTGAAATATTTGAAAACATTTCAAGGATCAAAACCTAATCCGAACCTAGAATTTTTGGTTAATCTTTCTTATGCCATCATAAAGAGGGAAAACACATTCAAAATGGGAGAAGAACCATTTATTGGATTGAAACACCTTTGTCCATAATTACCCAAGTTTGTGCATATGCATTAATTCTAGCTCTTAAGACCGTTGTGATCTATGGAATTAGCTATGGCAAGCTATGTAAGTGTCTTAACTTCAAAAGCATCCTAGACATTGCCTTGTTGCCAGTCAAGTGTTCACAGCCCTAACGAGGTTGTCATTGTAGTTCCAATGGAGATTGCTTTGCTGCGAATTATTCACTTTGAACACCTCTAGAGATGCCTTCTCACCCACAACCAATTATTTGATATTTTCTCTCATTTTATTTTATTTTCTTTCTTTTGATATTGCATTTATTTTCTTTTTCTTTGACATGCAATTGCCATGCACTCACCATAGGTTTAGGAATTATAATGGTGCTTAAACAAGACTTAAAGTTTTCACAACCCATAACTTTTTCTAGAAAATTGAAATGACCCAAAGCAATTGATTAGGCATGAAAAGTATAGTAATTTCAACATTTGGGTGTTAAGATACAATAAATGATTAACCTTCTGAGATAAGTGTGTTGTTCTAACCTAATGATAAATACAAGAAAATTTAACCTCGATTTCGAAGGATATTCATGAGTAGTTATCCAAGAAATGAAATTAACACAACTTAGTGGAATTTGTGCATATAGAAACACCATCACCTTTCTCACAAATGAAGATCCAAATGTTCCAACTAATTGAAAAAAACAAACAAAACCCAAAGCAAAACAACTTGAGACAATAAGCTCAAGGGAAACCAAAACCTTCAACTATGGAAAACCAAAACCACAAATCCATAGGGGAAGGGAAAACAAAACCAAAAAGGAAACACACCGAAGTAGGGAACCCAAAACAAAAGGAAAACCAAAAGGAAAATCAAAACCGAAAACAAAAGGGAAATCTAAACTATGTACAGGGTAGGCCTCTGGAAGGAAACCTATGGTCCAAAGTAATGCTTGAATGATTGTCCATTGATGGGCAATGGAACTTCCTCTCTTGTTAGAGTCTTCAACCTAAATGCATTATCTCATAGGATTTCATAAATATAATATGAATCCTTGTATACATTGTCAAACTTACCATGATCACCTCATTGTTCATGGGCTTTATCCCAACACAAAATCATGTTAGAATTCCGAAAGTCATTGACTATGGCCACTTTATCAAACCTCCTTTTGACCAATCCTCGACGCTTCACAAAATTTTCTTATGCTTATCTCTTTTCTCTTCCAAGTGCAATAGTTGGGACAATCTTGTCTACACTCTATCTTCACCTTCAAGATATTCTTGCATGAATTTTACTATCAAGTTCTCAATTGTACCAAAAAGACTGGATCTTGTTCGTAGACCAAATGATAGGGATATATTCCCCAAGAGATATTAATTATGGTTCTATCCACCTAGAGGGCAAATCTCAGCCTTGTGTGTTAGTCTTTATGATTTTTGTCTAGTAACTTCTTGCTTGCACTTAGTAGGTTCTTGTTCATTGATTTTGCCAATCCATTTCCCTATAGGTAGAAGCTGGATGAGAACTTCAATTTTATCCTATATTCAAATGTCCAGTTGAAAAACTTCAAAGATGAAAAGGTTGAGCCATTTTCGCACACCAAATCATGTGGGCATCCAAATCTAGTGATAATATTTTCTTCAAGGAACTTGATGACCAAGTCTATTATGCATTGTTTAAGAGCTTGGGCTTATGACCACTATGTACATTAATCGATAGTAGTTAGGATATATCTGTGTTGTGTTGTGTTGAGGAAAGTATATTAATCATGCCAATAAAGTCTAGGACCCACTTGACAAATGGTTTTTCTTTAATGATGAGCTACAACAACATAACACGATTCTTTTCTCATACAACTACCTTAAAAGTATGATATAATTTCACGTGTTCATATGCATCTTTAAATAATGTGGGCCAATAGTAACTTGCCCTTGAGATTTGATGGGCAATGGCCAGACTACTTCCATGAGTAGTTCTGAATTTACTATGGAAACGTTCAATGATTTTCTTTTCTTCTTCTCTCCCAACACATCTTAAATAAATACCATCATGATTCTTTTTGTATAACACAACTTCTTGAAGCATGAACTCTTGACTCCTCATTCTCAAAGCTCTTCTCTACATTGGATTCAGGTGGGGGGGACATTTGTGATTTAACAAATAGTAAAAATATAATTGTACTACTTATCAAGAGATACTTCTCCCAACGCATAAACTTGTCATACCAACCCAGGTCCTCTTGTGGCTATTGTTTAGGTTGGAGCTTGCCCACAAACTAGCTTCATTGGTTGTATCTCAATGTCATTTTATTGGATGGTGGCAGCCCATTTTCCTCTTTGTTCTCCCAACTCATCTTGCATCAATATTTTCACTACAACATCAGGAACTATGATGTATATATTGCTTCTTAAAATATAGTGTCTAAATTTATTGATTGTCTTCACCAGAGCATAGGCTTGTTTTTCAATATTTTGGAATCTCATCTCTACATATTTCAATGGTGAACTCATGAATGCAATTGGATGCTCATCTTTTTCTTATGTTCTTTGCATGATGATTGTTGTGCATGTATGTTCTAAAGAAAATGAATATATGAAGAGTTTAATATTGTCTGAGATAACAAGTACATGAACATTAACAATAGTTTGGTTGATTTCTTCAAATTCTTTCTTCACTAAGGGTGTCCAATCTATCTTTGCACCATTCTTCAACATGTTTAAAAGCCTTAGTATCTTAGCAAATCCAGTTATGAACTTTCTCACGAAGTTGATCTTACTAAAGAATGACCTTAATTTTCTCCGATTGGAAGGAAAACCTATTCTTGAGATAACTTCAAGACAATCTAGGTTAATTGAAATTCCATGTTTTGAAATTACATGTCCTAAACAGTTTTCCTTTAGAGACGCCAAACATGCATTTTTTTGGATTTAGGGAAATTTTGTACCTCAAGCATCTCTGAAAGATTCTTCTCAAATCACTTATATGATCTTCTCTTCTCTTGGAAAATACTATAAGATCATCTGTATATATAGTGATGCATTTCCCAACTAAGTCTCAGAAGACAATATCCATGCCCCTCTGGAAAGTAGCTCCAACATTGATTAATATAAAGGGCATTCTTTTGTAGCCAAATGTACCCCATTTGGTTGTGAATGCAATCTTCAATCTATCTTCTTCTTCTACCATCACTTGGTTATATCCAGAATAACCGTCTAAAAATGACATCATTGAGATCCATTAACTATTTGTAATACTTCATCAAGGGATGAAAATGTGTATTTGTCCTTCTCTAAAGTTCTATTGAGATCTTGGAAGTCTATACACAATCTTATTTCTCTATTTTTATTTATAGTTGGGACTAGATTGGCAAACCATGTTGAGTGTTTGACTAGGAAAATAATTAACGTCGAGAGCAATTTCTTTACCTCTTGATGTATATGTGGTTCTAGTAATGGATTAATTGGTCTCTACCTCTGCCAAAATGACTTGCTACACAACTTGAGTGGAATTATATGTGTGATGAGGGAGGTTTCATAGGTCTTCAATTCTTCATATCCCCAAGCTATCATGTCTCATAATTCTCTTATAAGCTTCAGGAAGCCTTCTCGCTCTTTGAGTGTAGAAACTTTCCCAATGAACACATTCTTAACTTGTTCTTCCATTGCCAAGATCACCTTTTCATATTATCCTCCTTTAGTAGCTTGATATATGAGGGCATTCAATCTGTCTAGATCAAAATTTCTTTCTATCTCTACCATTCCTCGAGGAACGATATTTGTCTTCAAGTTCATTATCTCGTCAATGTCAAACTTGGCTTCTTGTAGTTCTTCTTCATTAGCAATGTGAGTGGAAAATACATCTGTATTCATGAGAAAATCAAGGATATGCTTATCCTATTCAAAAAATTCTAAGTTGGTGATGTTGTTAGGAACTGAGGGTATTGAAATCAACTCTATTATAAATTTCTTCAAGCAATCCATAGTGAAAGGTTCCAACAAACTAGTTGCCTATGCCAATGAATTTTCTACTAGATTGCTTAATCAATACATGATGCAGGAGCATCCTGGGTCTAAGGGCAATCTTGCATCACCCAAAAAATATTTCTGGTTTCTTTTCAATAAGGGTTATCTTGTGCAGAGCTGCTCTTTATGGAAACTTATTAATTTTAGTAAGTTGTTCATATGAACTCGAAATGTTTTGATTTCACAGGTGGAGGTTCATCTTAGTCATATCAGTCTTCCTGTTGAGTTTCATTTCCATATCATCTGTATTGGTGAAGTTATTGACGTTTTTGGGTATGAAATCTTTGAGCTCAATTTTGAAGGCCTTAGAGGCTCTAGAAAGAGATCGAACCCTGACCGATTGGAGTTTGTGCAAGTCAAGCGTTGTAGATCAGGACTTGCCATTTCTGAAAAGTGGTTATAATAGCCAAACAAAGCTATAGTTAAAAAGTTATGGCCTTCATAAGTTGGGTTACCTAAATATATAATTTATAATTATTTTGAACCGACCCTAATGTAATAAAATGAAAAATAAAATAGTTCTAAGGGCGGTCGGCCTTAATGGCTAAAATTATGGAACCTTCTCGAGGGGTGGAAAATTGCCTATATAAGTGTTGGCCCATCATTCATTCTTCACCATGAGCTTATGTCACCTATTATAAAATTCCTATTAAGTTCGTCGTTGATTATTCTCCTACTTTTCTTATAAGTTTTTAGTGCTTTTCCCTATCCTTCGTAGAAATTGTTTTGAGTCCGTTTCACCTTTCTGTCTCTTTTTTTCTATGCTTTCGTACCCCTTTAACCATTCTGAAAAGAGTTCAATAGTGCTCATATAGGTTCCACTGGTTCTAAGTCGTGTGTGAGACATTTTCAACTAACGTGTTGTGGAATATTTTGCAATGACATTGACTCATAATCGCAGGCAATTTTAAGCATGATTTTATCTCTAAGCCTTAAACTAGTCTGAACATAATTCAAAGTAGTTCATTAAAGTTCAAGCGGTACATGTGGATTCAAAGAGGATCTTTTCTCGACAAATATTCTTTGAACCATTCGAACCAGGGTGAAATGTGTTCAAGAGGTTCAACAAGGTTCAAATGTGGTGGGCCCCATGAGGAATATGTTATGAGAGGATGTGTATTCAATGCCAAAGATTATAAAGGTTTGATCGTACCTAAAGTGACATCAGACAAACCGCCAATCTGAGGGAAAGTAATCATTATTACTTGGGGTCTCAAAAGTGGGTATTCGCATGCATTTAAGACACGTGTAAATGTCAAGTCTTCATTACTAGATGTTATGGGTTTTGTCAGATAATTTAACGAGGTTTAAGCTTTCATCCTTTAAAAAGGTTAAAGGTAAATCATTTTAACCTCATTCTAAGTATTACAAAGTGTCTGGAGAAGCGTAATAGTTTCTGTTGGTTGTCATCTTGGCTATGCAAATTGAAGGTGAGTCTAGTTTCTCTCTCCCTTTGTTTTAATTTCCGAGATTGTGCATTCTTGTCAAGATTGCTCTGGAACAAGTAGGATATTTGTCGATCCATACATTGTGAAGTCTACTCTACATCTTTTTGGGAATGTTTTTAGTCTTGCATGCGAAGGGCCTATTATTAGTGAAACAGATTTGAAAGGTGTGGATTTAGAGGGCTTGAAGGAAAAATTAAGTAATAGTCTAGTTGAACCTTTCACCATTGAAATCTTAAGTAGCGGGTTGTTAGAAGTAGTTGCTTTCCCACTTGTAGCCCCATGCCCCGAACTAGTTAGAGAATGTATAGCCCACTATGATCCAGTCTCAGAGACCATTAGAAGGGATAATGGTGAAACCGTCCTCACCATAAATAGAGAAGTCATCTCATCTGTGTTTAAATTGCTTGAAGAGAGTTTTGTGATTTTCTCTCTCGCCCAGTATGTTGTTAAGTTCAATGAGTATAGAGAAAGACACAAGAACAATATAGCTAAGCGTTGGCTTTTAAACCCTTAGAAGGGTGGTTCCAGATTGCCCAAACACCCTAACAAAGACCACATGCAATCACATGTTCATGATGTTATACTGTTGTTTCATTGAGCTAGAGGTTCAACAGAGGCCTATGCATTTGATGATTGGATTTATTGTTATGTTCAACTTGTTTTGGAAGGAAAGTAACATTTGGAATGGGCTGAGCTCATAGCCAATCCAATGAGAGAGCAACTCAACATGGAGAAAAAGTTTGAATAGAACTTCTTTATGTCCTCTTATTTGATTTATTGTTTAGCCTGTACCCAGGAAATTAGGGGAATTCCACGTCAGCCTTCTAATGGAGATATCTCTGTAAATGAGTATTATCCCATGTTCCAGAAAGAGAATGCCTTGCAGGATTTCAAGAGAGTCCACAATGCATTCCTAGGAAGTCTCTGCTTTAAACTAAGCAACATGCACACTAAAAGATTATCCGAAGAAGCTTAAATCTTGGTCAATAAATATGGCATCTTTTATATTCAATTCACTCAATTCTATTATATCCGAGTTGGAGGTTTTGAAGATGAGCCAATGAAGCTTCCCAGATTATGCTCTGATTTTTTTGTCTTAGCTGAAATCTGTAGACAACTAACTGTTGTGGTGAAGAAGGATCAACCAAGAGACAAATGGGAAGACCATTTTCCTATAAAATTGGGCATGCTAACATGTAGCTCTATGTCAGATGCGTTGAGTACAGGAGATGATTTGAAGAATTTCCACTTCCAGCATTATGCAGAGAGGAAAGGATTTGACAATAAGTGTTTTTCATGGGGCCTCAGATTGATGATGCATCCTCCTAGTCCACATTTAGAAGATTTCTGGGAAGATTGTCGTGATGAAGCTGAGTTAGTTAAAAGGGGACATATGAGAATGGTTCTAACTCAAATTGTGACTTTGCAAATAAAGATGGACATTACAAGAATAGAAGAAGATAATTTTGATATATATGAATCAGGCTATCAAGAGCTGGATAAATATATGATGCCCGCTATCAATTGGGACATTGAAGAAGAAGACAATATCCAAAGGAGAACCATGAGAGTCCTGGAATGGACCAGAGATTGGATAAAAAAGAAGAAGTCAATAAAATCTCAAGGAACTAGTGTTGTTAAAGCTGATAAGGATTCTTTGAACTCTCCTAAGGATGTTTTTGACTCTTCTTGTGTGCATGTGCATGCAGGTAAAAACAATAAGTTTTCTCATAGAAAACAAAAACCAGATCCAACGTTGAATCGACCTGTACCTAGATTCACCAGGTCCCAAAGGAATTTACAAAAGAAGATGGACAATGATAAATCTATGCTTATGGATATGGATATGAAAGAAAAGGAAACAAACCCACAAATTTTTGATGTTGAAGACTTGGATGTTGACATATTCCAGTCTGAGGATTCTAATGTGTTCTCTACAGTCACACCATCTAGGGAGATCATAGGGAAATCCAGCCCAAGTTCCACTCCAAAGTGGCTAACCACCACTATAAACAAGAAGCGGAGCCTATTTTCGATGTCTATCCCGATTAAAGACATGGTCATCAAGTACGCAGATAAAACACCTAAGCTGAAGAAGATCAAAACCGTGACTAGACTCACTGTAGATGGGAAGACAGGTAAGTGGATGGTAGAGATTGCCTCATATAAAACCAAAGATTAAGGTAAAGAACTGGCTGAGGAGGATTTTCAAATCACGAGGGTAGACTTAGGTCTATGGACATGGATGTAGATAATCATCACTTCAAACAGTCAACATAGAAAATGCTTACTCGCTCTAAGAAAGATGGCAGAGAAAAGAAAGAGTTGAAGCAGAACATCAGAATCTTGGCACAGTTCATTGATACCCTTGGTTGTTTCGACCCACTTCCATTAGCACAAGCTCTTGAAAACTTTGACCCAACTTCTCCCGAAAACAAGAAATTGTTGAGTCAAGTGCAGCGTGGTAAAGCCATGGTGAATGTTGTAGAGAATTGGATAGAAGGTGTGATCAAAAGAGGAGAAAAGTATATTCAAGCTTCCAGAAAGCTATGTGATGATGCACAGATCCTTATCTATGAAATTCAGAACTAGAATTTTCTATGGGAAAAAGATGAACATAGGTGGGAAACTCTGCTGACTAAGTTCATAGAGATAGAAAAATATGGGATTGGTAAATTCCTAAATGAGAACTCCCTTAAGCTCGTGAGTGATGAATGTCAATTCTTCGTTCTGAGAAAGACTATAATGTGGAGAGTGTCGATCTTCAAAGCTGTGATTTCTGAGATGAAAAACTCTACAAACAAGCTTCAGGATATGTAGGGGAACCTAGTTAATGATAACAAAGTTGTTAACCCAACTCACGACTGGCAACTCGAGTTATGTGGACTGGATGCACAGGAAGCGATAAAAGTATTCAAAGCACATATGGAGATGATTAAAGCCAAAGAAGATATCACTGCTAATGATATCACACAGGTTGCCCGAGTCAAGTCCATGTTGTACATAAGAGATGATCAACTTCCTAAACATGCCAAGAAAATGCTGAAGTTCCGGTGGGAAAAGGAATTTGCAAAGGTTAAGATCCACGCTTAATTTGAAGAATCCAAACACACCGATGATACAAGAGCTCTAGACAGACCATGACACCTGGAAAGATGGATATCAAGAGGATAATGATGATGATTTGTAGTCAACTGATTGGGCTATTTTAATGTTTTAAATATTTGTCTGATGTTTTTCTGAAACTGGAACATGTGTCCTCTAAATACTCTTTGTGGTTTATTAACTATTTTTGGTGAGGTCAGGTTTTTAGGGAGACCTCGCCTGATTTTTGCATGAACTTTTATAAATTAGGATAGAAAATAATACTAAGGGGTTCAGAAAAGAAAGGATAGGAGTAGAAAAGATTAGGAAATTTTGTTTTGAAAAAAATGGTTTTTGGTATGATATAGAATCTGAAACTGACAGGAAAATAAATATATACATTTTATGTCTTTGTTGGATGGGATACACACACACACACACACACACACAAGATACTGTGGATTTTGGAGTTTAGATCTTTGTGTTTAAATTCATTGGATGGATGTTTCTTTGTGAATGTTAGTTCAATAGAAATACATATGTATGTGATTTCTACTAGTACAAGTTCTTATCATCTGAAAATTTCTTTTCTTTCTAAAGATTGCTGTATTTGATTTTAGTAACAAGAGACTTTGTTTCTCTGAAGCCCTTTTTGTGAAGAGTAAACCAAGAGGTTATTGATGTTGAACTTTGATTTAATATCAGTTATTTCTTGTCTTTGAATATTGGATAAACTCTGAGGTTTCCTTTGAGAAACCCTATGGAATATTAGCACTATAATGCCTCTCATCCAAGAATGAGTAGGGAATCCTTATGAGCTTTCTGGTTAAAAGCAGACACAATGTTTATTAAGTTATATTATTCCTTGAATAACTAATGGAGGGAGTTGTACCTTAAGAAAAATTCAGAGGGAAGTGATAAGAAGTACACTTACCCAAATGTTTGGTTGAGAGATTCATTTTCATGAGGGATAACGAAGAGTTTTATTGAATTAATAAAGGAAAACAAAATCTGTTCACCAACAATAAGGAAGGCCTGTAGTGTTTTCTAGGGCAGTTCCGGGTAGTTAGTCGAGGCTTTTTCCTATAGAATATTGTAAGGAAAATGCCCATGTGGCTTTGCATATTGTAATTCTGAAATTTGAAATTTCACACTTGTGGAGATAATAATAAGCCCATTTTTTGTTCTTGCAAATTGTTGTTGTGTCTCTATTTCTGTTATGTGTTTGTGGTATTAAGGGGAGAACCCTTCATCAATACACTTGTTTGATGTTGAAGGCATCAAAACTTTCAATAAGGTTTGTTGGTGTAATTAAATATTCCTAATTAAAATTTACTTAAGCTTACTTAGGATAATGCATTGCATAGTAGTTTATCATTGAGATACCTAAGAGTTTGCACCTAATTTAAACATATGGTGTAGGATAAATTCCACTTTAGGTGTTAGATCCACCTTTAGTGCACATATCACATTATCATCCTCATCCTATGGCACATACTTCATTGCATAATAAGGATGATCCACCTTTGGTGGACATGTGATTCCACCTTGTGTAGGTGATAGTTTATCAGCTTCTTATCATTGTCTCTTATCACCTTTCCCATATAAGGAGGCCTATTATGTACATTTTAACCAATTAATGAATGTCCATTATCAATAATATCATTTTTGCATCTTAATGCAATTGTCTTTCCATTCTCTTGTGAACATTATCTTGGTCTTTCATTTGATCCCAGGGTGTTGTAGAGTCACCTAAAACTCTAAAATAGTATCAAAACTCTCAAGATGTGAAGACCTCTTCTCAAGAACATCAATTTTGGCTTGATTCAATTGTGGATGCAAAATAAAGCTATTTGGACATCACCATTGCATAGTCTATTTGGAGAAAAATTGGGGTTTTGCATTTTGTGGCTTTCTATTGCAGGTCAATATTGGAGCTTTCTGGTGCAAATCAAAGGTTGGTATCATATTAAGGAGGTCCAAAAACCCCTAAATCAAATTTCGTTTCATCCAAATCGGACACTTGAGGCCAAATTTAGAGTCATTTGGATTTTGGAAGTGTGATGACAACGATTTAGGAAAAAATAATTTCAGAGGCAATTTTCAAACAACGATATCTCAGACATCCAAATTCCTTTTTTTGAGAATTTTTTTTGGTTTTGGGGTAGAAGTTCATGATCTACACAATAGAGCAGGTGCTTTCTAATCTTTGTTCCTAATGTTTTCTGAAAATCGTAAATCTAGATTTTTACAACTTCTAAGGCCTTGTTCGAGCTTATATGAACTCCTTTTCAGGTGCAATTTTTTTTGAAAGTACATAATTTTTTCTATATTTTCCAGATCTAGTATAAGATTTTAGTGATTGTGATAAAATTTTGTACTTTCAAAATTTGGCTTAGTTTTGCAATTGTAATGCATAAGCCTTAGCTTGGTCTTTTGCATAGTGATCTAAATCTATTATAGCTTGATTGTGGAGTGTAATAATTTGTAATGTGAGAAGTGTAATATTGATGTAATCATGGGTTATGAAACACATCCTGTGATAATACTTTTGACTAAGGATGATTATGAGTCATGGGAAAAATGAATCATCACATATTGTAGATGGCTTAATCTCTTTCCTCATATTTATAGACTTATTCCTAATCCAAATTCACAATAGAAGAAATATGTTTGGAGAGAAAATAATGCTCATATTATAAATTTGATTGGTAGTAGCATCAGTTTGTGTCCCTTCCATGACATCTACCCCAAATTTAGAGGTTGTATCGTCTTAAAATGGAAGCACTTCCATGTTAAGAGCATTTAGCCCTCCGAGTGAGTAGTCTGGGGTCATGTTAAGCACCTTGATCAGGTCTTTGCATGTATCTGGCTGTTTTCCCCCTGTTATGCTTTTCTCCCCCTTATTTCTAGCCTTTTTCTGACAATTTTCTCTGAGAATTTGGAGTTTTTGACTGTCAGGGTCAAAGATGACCTAGTAGGGTCAGGGACGAGGTAGAATCTGCCCTAGGTTAGGGATGACCTCAAACCTAACCTAGGGTGGATTCTACCTCCTCCCTGACCCCAGTCCAATTTTTAGATTCTGGGAGTTACGAGATGTTGGGCTTCCGAAAGTTTCTTTTTCCTGCTTCCAGGTCGACCATTTCGGGTTTCAGAATAGTAAATCTTTAAATTTCATTTAATCTAGGTCCACTTCTAAGGTTTAAGATTAACTGAGATTTAATTCTCCAATGTCGGCCTTCTCTAGGAGTTTGTGCCCTAGATCACTATAAAAGGAAGCCTTCCTCTCTCATTTTCTCCATCCACAATCAAGTAATTTTCCATCCACTTTCATGATCAAGGCATCAAGTTTTGAAATCAAGTGCTCAAGGTTTTCTCAAGGTGATCAAGCAAGCATTTCATCAAGCATTTTCAAGGAAGCATTCAAGCCCTCTTCTCCATTCAAGTTCTCCTTTGAAGATCAAGGATTCAAGCATTCAAGATTCATCATTCAAACCCTAGATCTATCCATCATGGTGGTGTGATCTTTCTTCAGAGATCCTTTGCTCATCTTCAAGGTCCATTTATTCTTCTCTCAAGGTGGATTCCAAGCATACAATCATGGAATTTTAGATTTACATTTGTTAATGTTATGTCTAAGCTTTCATATCAACATACTTGTTTACATTTGAAATACAATCACATATCTATTGAATACCATAGCTTCATTGTTAGATCTACTACTTGCTAGCATTCTCTATTTCAATTCCATTATTAAGGTTGATTCCAAACCAGGGTTTGACTAAGGCAAACCCCTCATCCAAACAACAAAAACCATTTTTCTTGTAGGTACAGGTACAAGACAACGAATTAAAGTGTAGATCTGGATACCCTTTTCGGCGAACTTTCAGGATTTGCGAACATAATTTTTATCAGAGCAGTTGGGTCAAGGATGACCTTCAGTGAGGGGTAGGATCCTGCCCCGAGGTAAGACCTTGCCCCGCTATCTGGGTCAAGGAAGACCTCCCTCAGAAAAGAAAAATATTTCTGGGTTTTGTAGATATCGCAGTTTCGATTTAAAAGTGTGGAAATCAACAGTTTCTGAGACTGTTTGACAGGGTTTTCAGCCGATTATTTTTGGAGGAGAGTACCTTTACTTCTTAATTTCAATATTAATCATCTACATTTACTTTCCATATCAATACAATTCCATGTATGTGTAAAATATCAGTTTTGGGGTCTCTTTTATGTGCAAGCCATTGTTCTAAGACCTCGACCATATTTTATCTTATTCAGAGGTATTCAGTGCCCACACATGATTTGGACAATTATTTGGGAAATTTTTGGAGATCCACATGTTCCTCCATTCCCAAATGATCATGTTGTAGATTACCTTATTCCTCTTGATGATGCAGATAATATTCCCTATGATGATGATACCTTAGAGGAGATTGAATAATTTGTAGAAATTGAGAGTAAGGATGATTCAGTAACTCCACCCGCAGCTCCTACTTCTCTAGTTGAGATCACACATTCATCTCTTGTTGGTGATTCTAGTGAGTCATTGGAAGAGATATCTATTTGTCTTTCTGATTAGGATTCTTATTTTCCAGATATTGGTGCATTATTTGTAGTGTCTTACATTTCAGATTTGGGAGACATACTTGAGGGCGTTTCTCTTCTCTTTGATGACAATTTCATAATAGTTGGAGTTGGAGATACTTTTTCACCTTCTTTGTAGATTGATGTTTTTTATTCTTCTCCTTCACTTGGTTTGTCACATTTCATGGTTCAATTTGATGATGTGATATATTACTTGAGCTTGGAGATACCAATTCAATCTTCAGAGATGCATATTTGGAGACCTTATTCCTCCTTTCCTTTGGATGTAGATTGGTTTATGGCATCATCATCATAATTCATTTAAATTCCACTTCCTAGTTCCTATCTAGAATGGGAAGTATTCCTACATTTGTACTTGGTATATATTCTTCCTAAGGGGAGAAATGTTGTTTGTAGGAATTGGACTATCTTTTGTCTTCAAGTACTCATCATAATTGTAGGAGATTTTTCATTATGGGGGGATATCATTTCTCCTTACATCCTTCCTATGGGAGGATAATTGCTTGTACATACATGATGTATGTATTCCTTGGGGGGTCTTGAGTACTCCATCCATTCATGCATCTTGCGTGTTTTCATCTCTCTTTTTGGGGGAGGGTTTTTCTCATGAGGTTTTCCCTCTTTCTCTTCTTTATGAGAGATTGCATTTCATGTATTGCATTACATATTGTACATGTGTGCTTAACATGGCCTCTTAGCCAGGACCCATCTTGCATTGTGAGTTTAAGTGCATTCCTCTAAGTTACACTTAAGGGGGGTGTTGATGTAATTAAATATTCCTAATTATGCTTTACTTAATCTTACTTAGTATAATGCATTGCATAGTAGTTTTTCATTGAGCCACTAAGAGTTTGCACCTAATTTAAGCACATGGTGTAGGAGAAATTCCACATTAAGTGTGAGATCCACCTTTAGTGCATATATCACATTATCATCCTCATCCTATGGAACATACTTCATTGCATAATGTAGGATGATCGACCTTTGGTGGGCATGTGATTCCACCTTGTGTAAGTGATATCTTATCAACTTCTTATCATTGTCTTTTATCACATTTCCTATATAAGGAGGCCTATTATGTACATTTTAATCAATCAATGAATGTCCATTATCAATAATATCATTCTTGCATCTTAATGCAATTTTCTTGCCATTCTCTTGTGGAAGTTATCTTGGTCTTTCATTTGTTCTCGAGGGTGTTTTAGAGTCACCTAAAACTCTAACAAGGTTCCATACTCCTTTGTGGAAGAGATTAAATATTTTTCATGGAAGACATATAATTTCATCACTTGTCATACAACTACATTTGAATCTGCATGTGTGTGTAGGATCTTGACACCTTTTTCGATAACAAGAAATAGTCCATGAACCAATGATTCATATTTAGAAATATTATTGGTGCATATAAATTTAAATCTATGTGCTCTTTTTGGACTAACCTAATCAATTACATCTTCGCTTCCTTTCTTTGAATTAGAACCATTGAACCACATACTTGATCTATTGTTTGAGATGAAAATTCTACCATTTCTTTCCTATATTTTTCTTGAAGATTTTTATTTTCACTTTGTTGATGTGGCACTAATTTTGTCAGTGTGGCTTGGCAATGGAGGGTGGTTCTTTAATTATCTTCTCCACTTGATAAATCCGCTCTTGATAAATTTTCCTTCTTTGTTAAATTTTAACATTACTTCCTTGAAAGGGTTCTTGACATCTTTAATTTCTTAGACATCTTCCTTCACATATACTGGTTAAATCATATTTGGTAGTTTCTTTTTAGCAACTTTACACATTGTACATGAGAGTTCTGAGTGAAAGACGTGATGTATTTTGCATAAATTGTGTAACAATAGATTATAAGCACCAACACCTCTACCCATTTCTATTTCTTTCTTTACACTCTTCAAGAAAAAGTTCTTGAAGTTTTCAAACATCCCTTTATTTTCACCATGTGTTTCTTGATCACTTTCAATGAGTACTTCTATAGAGTCTCATGTCTCTTTCAAATAGTCTCATTTGTTAGTACCATGTAACATTAGGACCTCTATACTCTTCAACATATATGATCTCAAGTTGGTCTCCATGAATAGGATTTTATTATCTTCACCATATTCAATAATCAACATTCTGAGTTTGGGTGTGCTTTCTATTTTTATCTAGTTTGGGATTCATTTCCATGGTAGCCACATATGATATAAGTTTGTGGATATGTATCCATTCAATTTTATTGAAAAATTTATACTCAACAACAGACCACACCCCTATGGTATGTCAATAACAAGTATGCCAATACAACTCTGAACTCATGGATCAAATGCCACTTGCATGTGAATTTTTTTCAGTTATCCCACAAATGGGACCTCTATTTTATCCAATTATGTTACTTTCTTATTTTTTTTTATAGAGTAATCAATCCCAATATTCTACATACTACTAAAGGAATTACATTGCTAGATGCACTAGAGATCAAGAAGTTATGCAACATCCTTTTGAAAATCCTTAAATAACACCAGGAAAGGATCAAGTTCATCCCTTCCATGATAAAATATCATAGGATTTTCCTTTTGTGTTCTTGGATTAAATTCTTCATCTTTTGTAATTTTTTGAATGTTGTTTTGATTTTATATTGTATTTGTGGTCTATTATACTAGCACATCGATGTCTATGTTTATCTCATTCTCTTTGACTATAGGATCATTTTGTGACACAACTTCATTAGTTGCAACCTTTTGAGCATCGTGAGAGTTTTGTACCATACCAATAAAGATAGGAGCATTCTATAGGGCATAAAAGGTATTCCATGATTTTGGTGCCATAACTTGGACTACATTAGTATTCTATGCCAAACTAGATTAGGGATTGTAGGTTACTTCTAGGAACGTGTGACACACCTTGGGGAATGATCTTTGGGGTAGCATTATTCAAGCTTCCCAACAATGTTTCCCTAATCTTTGAAACTTTCATAAACTCAAGTGGTCATGGAATAACTTTTATTTTCTTTAAATCTTCCAATACACAAGAACTCACCCTTTTAAACTCATCTCTAGGAGGATTCTCCTTTTGTCTTTGTTTCCCTTTCTAAATAGCGAGTTGCACTGTAGGTTACGCTCTTTCATTTTGTAAAATGGATGGAACAATAGGTTTTCCTCTCTCATTTTGTTGGGAAGATGGCTATCGATACTCTTGTGAGTCTCTTAGAGGACCTAGAACATTTCTCGCATTTGGATGTGGAGGCATTCATAAATTATTTGAAGGAATAATGTTGTCAATGGTTCTTGATTTCTATAATTCCGCTCATATGATTTCAAGGATGCATTCTCAAATGATTGTTTATATGCTTGAACTTCACTCATTCTTCCATAAGGACACTATTGTAGAGTGGAGGAAAAATATAGCCATCCCTTTGTAGTGGCTAATTTGGGGACATGGATGGAGATTGATAAAATAGTGGGACATGGTACTATGTTACCTCCACTAGATCATTTGGTGATGAAAATGATAATTTATAATTAGCTTGCAATGACATGTATTCTTTTGGTTTAGGAGGAAAGAACTTGAAATCATCAAAGACCAGTGCCTAATCATATCTAGGCATCAAAACTAACTCATATCATGAGGGTAGAGGATTATTTTATTTTTTTGTATTCTTTATTTATCCTTTAAAATTATTAACAAAACTCTGAAATTCTTGACATTGTAACTCAAAATTTTGATTTGTATTATGTATCCTACACCATCCTGACAAATCTTCTTCTATTAATAAAACCTCATATGTGGTTCAACTTTCAAAAGTTGGTGGATTATCCATTGGTGAAGGCACTCCTCCATTATTTGGATTTGTGTTCCATGATCTCTTCTATCATCCTTGATTATTATTATAGTATCCAGAGTTGTTCTCTTGATATCCTTGACTTTTCCCTTGGTGATTTTATTGATGTGCTAGAGGGTTTCCTTAATGCCCTCGATTGGCACCTTGATATGCTTGAAAATTTCTTTGTGTGCTTTGAAGTTGATTATTCTAATTTCTGAGGTAGGTGATCTCAATGGACAACCTCTTAACATGTTTGATAAATTCTTTTATTTCATCTTTATCCTCTTGAGTTTATGTCACAGGTGTGGTATTATGAAGGTAAACACAGTGAGATGACATTGCTTGAGACATGAGAAATCCTTGATGTGGGACTAGTTGATTCAAAGTAGGAATTGGATTGATGACATGAGCATAATTCATCATCATGTTCCTTTCTCCTTGGTTGAACATACCCACATGTCCAAAATAATTGGTTGTTACTATAACAATTGTTGGTGTTTAGAGACTAATTTTTTCAGCCTCGGCATAAGCTTGTGTCAAGTTGTCTCATGCCGAATGAGTCCTCCAGAAAAACATGAAAGTGAAACAATCTAAAGAAAAATACAAAAAATTATTGGTGACATCATCAACTATGTAATATGGATCACATAACCTTGAATAGGCTCTTTGAAATAAGTTGTTAAAGGAACTCATTGGTTCATGTTCTTGCCTTCTTAATTAAATGAATTTCTTGTACAATTCAAATGGAGTGCTTGGTATTCTAAACTTTCTTGGGAATGCATCCTTCAATTATTTCAATGTATGGATTGAACTGGTGCAGATTGATGTACAAATAGAATGATTCTTAGCCCAATGAATATGGGAATAGTCTTCAAGAAACATCTTCCTCTTGGATGTTTTTGTTCTAGAGTGCATTTTCAAAAACCTTAATATGCTCATCTATAGTGCAATTAATTTATATCATCAGTAAAGAACTTGGAACATAAATTTTCAAGATTCTTGGTCATGTCACAGTAAGTAGAAACATTGCAAGAGGAGTTTCATTTTGTGGATTCCATTGTTGTGGATTCCATTGTTGTGCCATTTCTTGTACTAGTTGTTAGATTGTTGTGGGGATTGCTACTTGAAGTGACACTTAAAGAACTTGAAAAACTCCTTGTTAATTTCTTCCTTGAATAGGTCCTTGTTGACTATGAGTAGCTCCTTGCACTTGACGTTGAGGTAGAGGAGTTTGAAATATTTTTCCAAGGTCTTGTACTATTGGTGAATTTTGACTTGTTGTAGCTTGTTTCTTACCTCACCTAGGCTTCTGATCAAAATTCAACTCTTATAATCCTTTTTCTCCTAGAGTGGATCTCAAGATTCTTTGATGCACCTTATACAAGAAATAATTGATGCTCCAGTTTGTGAAATCTTCTTGACTTGAATAGTGTGTGCTATCGCCCCCCTAGAACTAATTCTATTGATGGGTGTTTTATGACCACACCAATGCATAATAAAATGTCAAGGTATATTACCCTCTCTTGATCAAAAGTTGGTGTATGCTAAGAATGCTCGAAAGATCACACATGTAATTTCCAAGGTTTCTTCTAATGTGGATAAGCTCAATAGTTGATGTGATATACTAGTATCACATAGGGACATGTTATTTTTCAAAAGACAAATCAAACAATATGGGTTATTGGGAGCTTTTGAATGATATTGCAATGGAAGTACATTTTTGGGGGTTTTCATAGAATATGAAAAAAGTAAAGGATACAACGGTTTAGGACTTCTACTCTAATCCTGATAATTTTAAAGACAATGACTATTAAAGTGAAATATATTTCTACTTCACCAAATTCAACAACTACACAAAGAGGGTGCAATCTTTAATGCTTTTTCAAATAATTTTTATATAACAAATAAACACCATCACAAAATAATGCAAATTTAGTGATAGAAGTTAAGAATCCACATATAAGCCCAAGAACAACCTTACATTGCACATAGAAATAATATGTTATCAAAAGGTACGAGAAAATCAATTTCACTACAAAAATACTATCATTCAACATTAAACGAGCTAAAAGTAAATCTATTATAAGTGAAGGAATAAGAAAACATGTAAGCACCAAAATACTTTGAGAAATCACCAAACTTCAATGGAAATTATATTATCTTGGTAGCTCTTAAGAAACAATCTCTAGCATTCCATCCTTTACGAATGAGAAGTGAGCCCTTTATATAGGTCTTAGAATACAATGGGTAGCGAGGATATAAACAAAACCAATGGATTAGATCTTGCCACCTTAGCCCCAATTACGGCTAGGCCATGGAGAAAGAATCTAAAATGAATGAGTGGGTCCACATGGACTAATCAAAATATGACCACTCACTTAGTGGGGAAGTGGTCAAAGTTGACCCAATAATAAGGAAAGATTTCCACTAAGTCATTAATTCCCTTTTCCCAGAATAATGTATGCTTGATTCTATTCCTTGAATGCAACGAATCTTGAAAGCACTATCTCCAACTTATCCACACTTATAATCAATCTTGACTCTCTTTTGAACTCTAGAATGGTTATGTCCTTTCAAAACTGTTGAATCTATTCTTCCAATCTGGCATTAAGTCATGAGTGGTGTGTGTTGAACATGTCAAATAACTAAGAGGGGGGTGAATCAATTATTCAAAAAAACTTTCTTAAACTTTTATTGAATCAGTAAATAGCTAATGCAATCATAAACTTATAACAAATGTAAACATCAAACCACAAAACCATTAACACAATGAACACCAAAGTTTACATGGAAACCCAAATTGGAAAAAACTATGGAGAATCTAATTCTCATGAAATGAACACCGGTTAAGGTGATTTTTACATGGGCTCACTGTCAATTTTTCTCACTACAAGTTGGCTAACTGTTGGTTGAGTTAACTACCCTAAAATATGGCTAACTACCAATACAAATAGGCTCACTTCCAATACAATTAGGCTCATTGGAAGAATATAAGAAATGAGTTTGAATCCACCACTAAGACCATTTTCATCAACACACTACAATACATAAATGATATAAAAGTCTACTAATGATTGCATAAACTCACATGAACATCAACACACAAAATTTTCCTTGTGGATTCACATTGAATTCACATATTAGTTGCATACAATCATCACACAAACAACTGAGATAATCTCTCTTCTTATACTACTTGATGTTATCAACCAAATTAGCCTAAAGTTATTTGAAATAGGTCACACCGAAGCATTGCTACAATGGTAAGGAATGAAATGTGGACCGCCTTTCCCAATACAATACACCTTGCACAAATCAACATGCTACACCATCTCTAAGACTTTAGGTACCAACGGATATGAACAATGCATCACATGGTAACTGCTAGGAACAAAACACAACAAGCTCACTCCAAATAGGACCAAACCCAAATGAACATTCCTAAATATGTTGCAAACTAAAAAGAACCATCACCGACATGGATAAGGATAAATATTTGAAGCACATCCTTTGGTGAACACTTCTACCGACACACCAAAGCTATCGGTACAATATGAACAATATTTATACATTGAATATATTAACATCAATGAAAACCATTAATGACAACATCAACCTCCAATTCTAATAGTGTCCATGATATTTGAGAATATGGAAACATTCTCCAAGTCATCTCTTGAGAAGGAATTTATTTGAAAGAACTTTCTAGTTTGATCTTTTAAGCCATTTGCAAGTATTTCATCCTCAATCATTCTCCGTGAAAACAAGGCTACAACTGTCATGAAGATTCCATTTTGAATATTTCTGATTACCTTTCTCAATCTATTAGAATTTCCTCATTTGATTTTTCAAACATTTCTTTCCCCATGATGACCAAACTATACCAAGAAGAAAATTTATATATTTCACCATCTCTTATCACACTGCTATCAATCAGTGTCTACCTAGCAATTTCTATGAAATCTCGCAAGTGTGGTATCATCTCATTTTGATAAATATATATCCTCCCACACTTCATCGATGCATTATATCATGGAAAGGATAGATAATTCTTTGTCATACATCTACAATAAGTCTTCGACAAATTTCTTTGCCTCATGTTGGATGTGCCTCATCCATTCTTTCATCCTTGGGTGATTATCCTCATCTCATCAATTCCTTCGACGGGCTTCCTTGGAAGATCGGTTTGTGGAACAAAAGCTTGGTCTTCTTTCCTAAATGGGTGAGATAGATGCTACATATATCCACACAAGGATTTTTTCTCATTCTTCACTTTTTGATACCTTTCTTCCAATTTCCTCATGTTTTCCTTTATTGCTTGGATGGAAAAACTTGTTCCTTTGGGTTCTACCATTTTTCTTCCTACAAAACCAAAATAAATAACATAAGAATTATGTGAGGAAATTTAAAAAAATAGAATAAAAGGTGCCTAGGAAAATATAAAGTAAATAATAATTCTTCCTTCCAGCCATGAGATAATTCTAACTTGAAGAAGAAAAACCTCTTTAAATTTAAAAAATTATTACAAATGTCTTCTCTCTAAAATTTTTGTCTCTCCAAAAACTCACAACTCTCTAAAATTTCACACCTCTTCTTGAAATCTTCCAATCTACATTATGAAAATGAAATGGTAATACCATTTTATATAGAAAACTTGCCCAATGATAAATTTAGTATCTGCTTTTATGGTATTTACCATATACTCAAAGTTTCTATTTTTTTAGCGAGGAACCTGTTGACACTCAATTTTCCAAATTGATTATTTTGGTTATCCCATGAGATTTTTATTTTGTAAATAGTTACTACACATGTCTGTGTATGAAGGATAGAAGGTTTTGTACATATGAAGCTTTTGCATCACTTGAAACTGTTGAATGAATGGTATAAGGGACTTTGTGTTACTCTAGTCATCTGTGATCTACCTTCTTGATCTCATTATGCTCATCAGTTTCTGTATATGGATATGTGCCCGACAGTTATGGTCAAAAATTAAAACCCTGGATGTGGATTTCTTTTGGATCAGGCAACTCTAGAAGTCTTTTCTTTCTTCAATCAGTATGACTTACACCAAAAATTTCATCAGGGATCGACAAATCCAAATCTAGTTCATCCTGATAAAGAGAGTAATGTTGATGGTAGGTCACTGGCCATAGTCCTGCCCAAGTTGTCATCATGAATCGATACAAGTGTTTAGGGATATACTGATGAGATGAGAAATGGGATCTAGTTATCGGAAAGATTTACACCGAGAACCTCATCGGGCCTTGGGGTAACCTTTTTCATTTAGTTATGACAATATGTATTATCCTGATGGTGTCATCGGAATAGCTTTGATGATGAGTAGTCATTGGGGAAAGGGAAGCGGATTGGTAAAATGCATGTTAAGCCCGACGCCCGATGATTAGAATGTAATATACCGATGGCATCCTATCGAAGTGATAAGTGGTATCGGCCAAAGGAATCATAAGTTATATCGATACCCTATGGGTGAGATGAATCAATATCAAAGAAATCCTTGCCAATCAAATTTTATCTAGTTTATATAAGGGATCAACATGATGTGGAAAGTGTTTTACTAATTGTCGATAAAGTTATTGGAATAGCTTATGCTAATTAAAGTATATTGGGGAAACATATGACATTCAAAAAAAGTGTGATAGGATTAGCCCGATGCCCGATAAAGACATCAAAATTACCTATACGAATGATGTGAAACTTGTGCATATCAGATTTGGTTTGACCGATGATCGCTGTAACCAAGGAGGATCGGTGGAATGAAGAGAATGATACACCGATTGTCAATGGAGCTATCGACATTACCTATGCCAACAAAGGGAAAACATATGCAGTTTTGGCTTAACATAAAATAAGGTATGCCAATGGCACTAATATTAGAATTGATTTCGAAAAACCTTTTTCCAACATGCAACCATTGTCACATCAATTGAAAAGCCAAAGGGTCGAATGAAAAAGGTGATATTAATGCTCAAAGAAAATGAAATAAATCATCGTGAATGGAAAATATACTGAAAATTCCATTTTAGAAGTTAAATTTATTTCACATGCTTTATAAGTAAGCAAATGAGTTGCAGTTTTGCAAGAAGTTTGGACTGATTGACAGTGTCATCTAATTTCTAGGATGGGACTTCTAGTAATTATCGACCCTGAGGATGAAGAGTCTGGACCTATTCAACAACCTGGTCTAAGTGGGATGGAAGAAGATCAGATTGATATTGTGAATAGTCTCCTAAATGTTGCCTAAGACCTAAAGACAAGTAATGTTGCCTATCAGAGTGATGTACTATAATTAGAAGTAGAGAAGGATATAGAAGAGATGCATGAGCTTCTCCATGAGGTGCATGAAAACAATGATGGGTGGGTTCTAGTCGATTTCCAAAATGAGTTGATGGAGCTAATTGGCTTAGTACTTGTTAATGGTGCTCCTTTTGTCCCATGATATGTGATTAGTTTTTAATAAGTTTTTTAGTGTTACTATTTTATAAAATCATTTTTGTAACGGTCTGAAGCTAAACATTGCATCCCTTTACTCTTTATAAGAAGGGATACCAAGACCGAGATAATAGATGATATATACAGAAAATACATGCAGACAATGTCGATTTGTACTTTGTTTTCTGAAGATGTTCAATGTTGATAATGATTTGGTGATATCATTAGTTGGTAACCTTGTTTTGTCTTAATATAATGATCATATGTTTTTAGCATTTCTCTGATTGGTTCAATCTCTTCAGTTAGTTGATTAGTTCCTTTGATAAATATCTAAGATTTCTTCAATGCGCGTTTCATATAATATTAGGATGTGAATTTAATCTTCAACTTGATCATCAGTTAGAAGGATTGGCTATCAAATTTATTTTTGTTTTACTAGTCTCTCAGAGATAGGATTAAACTCAGTAAAACTAACTACAGATTTGTTTTCAAATTGTATTTTATATTGAAATCCTTTGAAGTGATAGGCTTATTTTTTTTAAAAATAAGTTTTTAAATTTTGTCTCAAAGGTTATACGTAGGATCTTTTAATTGGACTGATAAATAACTAACGAGTAGGCAATGCAATGGTCTACTTATTATTTTAAATTAAGGAATCAAATATTTTTAGAGCATTTACAATAGATATGTCATACATATGATTTGCAAGCATTTTATTTTATTCACAAACATTACATATTAACAATCTTTTACTAAATAATCTCTCTAAGAACTTTTTACAACTTTCAAACACCAAACTGTTGTGGCACTCACAATTTGATGCTTCTCAAGAGTTTCAATTTCCATCTGGAGAGATCACCTAAGTTTTCACACATTATACTATCTTCAATAAAAACCTCCAACGAATAGATAAAGGTTGAGGGACAAGCCCACCATCCTTGGTCCTATAGAGCTAGAATTACAGAAGTTCGAATCTTGCCTTTGGTTGAAACTTGTTAGTTGGCCAAATCACTTAGGTTTCCCATCATTGGATTGACAAGTCCATAGGACATCCAATCTATTGATTTGAGCACCAATAGATTGGTGAATCTACTAGGGAGTGATTTATAAGAATATTGTTGAATTTGATATCTCAATTTTACCAATCTGATTCAACCAACAGATTGGCGACTCCATTGGGAAATTTTCTATGAAAGATAGTGTTGAATTTTATCTAGAAGCTCTGGTGATGATTTTTTGAAGATTAGATAGTTTCAGTTTGTCCCATCAGAGTCACACAACAGATTGGCGAATCTACTAGGGAATCAATTAAGAAATCCATTAGAAAGAAAGAGTTAGAAAAAACAAAACAAGTGACTCTATTGGAGAATTTGTCTATAAAGACATTTTGAGAAGTATTCAAAATTTCTAGTATTTCAGAGGCTTTGATGTTCTAGTCACATCAACATATTGATTACTCTATTGAGAGAAGAATTAAATGATATAGGTAAACTCTACTAGAAGAAGATAACTCAGAATTAACAATGATAATTTCCTCAGAAGTGAGGTGATGACTCTATTGTGATATATGTAGTGTTTTGTCAAAAGAACAAGAGATAACCCTAGAAGTGCGTCCATTAGATACATGTGGGGTAGAAGGTCTTTACACAAAGGATTAAATGATCATATTGTGTTGGATTTGAATACATATCCAAGGAGAGGTAATAAAACTAATTCAAATATGACATTTGTAGGATTTAAGAATTTTGTAGAAAGAAGACAACATAATGAAGATGATGATCCACAATCTAGTCATCACACTAGTGATGAGGATAACAGAAACCCTTTCTATATAGATGAAAATGATCATAATTTCCAATTAGATAAGGGAGAAGATGAAGAGTATGATGAAGAATCCTATTAGTGAATAACTGATTCCATTCGTATGTTTGTTGACCTTGCTTCAACCAAGAAGATGACTGCCAAGATTTTAAGAGAACAACCTAATGAGATTTTTGCTAAATTGGGAAAAACCAGATATCAAATTATTACATCACCAAGGAGTACAAGAGGAGCCGAGAGGAAAAATGAAGAAAGAATTAGGGATAGAAAAAGAGATCCTGAGGGCAGGGCCACAACATACAATCCTCCTCATAGGCAAAATGTCAAACAGATCTTAAATAATGGATATGCTAACCCATTGCTTGAACAAGGTGATAGAGAAATGAGGGGAAATGATGATGTGCGTTGGAGGCAACCAAATAATGGAAATTGATATCTTGGAAACCCCAGATAGAAGAACCATGGAGGCTAATAGAATAATAATCAAAGAGGTCAAGCTCAAAGAAATAATAATTATCAAAATTTGAGGCACGGGGTAAACACTAAAGGTAGGCATCCCATAGATGTCAGAGCTCCTATGGTGATTGAAAGGTACAAACAATTAGATTGTACTGGTATAGTGGGATTTCCAAATTTGGTGTGAAATGAATTAAGGAATGCCATTCCAAAGTTTCAAGAAATAGATTAGAATCTGCTGAGTGGCATTGCATAAATTTAGAAAATACCATCAAAGATTTAGAAGGAAATAACGAGGATGTATTTATGAAGCTTTTTGTTCAATCTTTAATAGAAGATGTAGCTGAATGATATAGAGGGTTTCTAGATAGAGCTATCTCCAGTCAGCAGGATTTTGTTAATTGGTTTGTGGAATAATTTGGAGACCTTAATGATACCTCTTTTTCTTTGCATGATTTGACAAGCATAAAGAAAAATTAAAATGAGTCTATGATGGAGTTTAATAAAATATTTAATAAGATTCTAAATAGAATTCCCAAAGATGTTAGACTTGTGGATTCATTTTTTATTGATTTTTATCTAAGTTCTTTTGATAGCAAGACTCACTATGACATCCGATCTCATAGGCCACCCACATTGCAACAAGCATTCAAAACATCTATAACTATTGAAAATGACAGGAGGGTTGGTGGAAGGGTTGCTAAAAGAGATGATCCTAAACTGTTTAATCCAAAAGCTTCCAAGAAAAAATAAGGAAGAGGATAAAATTGATAAATTAGTGAATATGGTTAAGAGTCTCCAGGTGAATAAGGGTAGAGATCATTTTTAGTCCAATATGAATGAATGCCCATTTATCATAAATGAAAGATACAAGCTACAAGATATGCATTATAATATGACATGGAAAGATGAGAAACTAGTCAAGAAGGATGGAGACACCCCTGATCCCTTAAAGAAAGAAAATCATTTTGTAGACAGTGAACCATCATGTGAAGTCTTTCAGTTTCCTCATGCAATGGAACAATATCTAATAGCACAAAGAATTTTAGAAGAGGAAAATCCTACTCAAGTAGCTCCATTTTATTTAACTTTATTAATTAACAATAAGCTGGTCAAGAATTGTATAATTGATTCAGGAGCAACAATGAACATTATGCCATCTGATGTTATGGAAGAATTAGGAATGAAATTTGATACTACTTATGATAAATGTTATGTTATGGATAATAGGTCTATCCCTATTGTTGGAATAATGAAAGATGTTGAATTTAAACTCTCTGCTTGTCCTGAAATGTCCTACAAGATTGATATTATTATGGTTGAAGTGTCTACTAATTATGGAATGCTTTTATCTAGACAATGGTCTAACTTAGTAGGTGGAAATGTTCAATTGGATTTATCTTACACTTATATTCCAGTAAATGGCAGGAATGTTAGAATTGACAGGGAGTCAAGGGCCCTTACATTGTTGAAGAAGTTGATCCGAATAGTATGACATGCTTTTTCCATATTGATATGGAAAATTTCAAGGTGAGTATTTCTAAAGACGCTATGCAAAATACTGAGCCTATCGAGATACATGCTAAAGAAAGTGAGAACATGATGTGGAAAATGTATTTTGATGGGTCTTGTTGTAAAAATAGTAATGGGGTTGGTGTTATTTTTGTTTCTCCTAAAGGGAGGTTGTTTAAATACTCATTCTTATTATCCTTTGATTGCAAAAATAATATTGCAGAATATGAAGCACTTTACTTGGTCTTAAAATAGAAAACAAGCATGGAATTAAAATCCTATGTGTTTATGGTGATTCTAAACTAATTGTGTCTCAAGTAAGAAGTAAATTTGTTACTAAAAATTATAAGTTAAAGAGTTATAAAATGAAGTTTGGGATTCCATAGAATATTTTGATGCTTTTTCTATTAATTGGATAGATAGATCATAAAATATTCTTGCAGATTTTATGGCTAACTTGACAGTTAGACATAATGACATTCCTTGTGAAGATATAACCTAGGTAGTGTATGCACCCTAAAATGGTCGCCTAGACTTTGGGCCCCCATTCAACAATTTATCAAATCCTTGAATCAATATGTCCAAAAATCAACATTTTATCAAATATATCAATTTCCTTGATTAAGCCCTATTTTATCATTTTCAATTATTTGCCTTGGGCTAACCATTTTATCCTAAGTCTTTATTTATTTAAAAGGAATATTTCCTCCCCTTTTATTAAATAAAAAGCACCCACTTTTCCTCTTATCCTAAGTTGCACAAATAAAGCATTATTCTTATTTTATAAAAAGGAGAAAAGAACTTTTTGTCTCATATGGACACAAAAGTCAACTCTTATTTTGTCATTGGAGGATATTTGTGCACATGGATTGCTCCTCTTTCAAGCTCCACCCTTGATTAAATCTTTTGCCTCTTAATCTCCATGGTCCATTCCTTCTCATTTCCTATAAAAGAAGAGCTCTCTTCCTCATTTTCATATGCATTTTTGAATACTAATGTTATGCTGCAGGTTTTCTAGGTCACTTTGGAGCTTTTGAAAATTTGGAGCATTCTTGGCTTTTGCATCTACATTCCATTCTTAGTTTCATTCATGCATAGTAGCTTCATGTTTATGCTTTCATAGTGTAGATTTCCTTTCAAGCTTTAGAGTAACTCATCTAGTTTAATTAGGAAGGCTTGGTAATACTTGCATCTTTCCTTTCATAGTTTAGTTTGTACTTTCATTTCCATAGCTTAGCTTGCACCTCTCATTTCTAGCTTGCATATTCATCTTAATCTAGCTTGCATTTGCATTTCATAGTGATTCTTGGGGATATTGGCATTCTTGCCCTTGTCTTCATTTGAATCTCTCATTGTGTGGTTGACTAGCAAGGTCATTAGCTTAATAGCTCTAGCTGAGAGCAAACTTAAAATAATCTTGCAACTCCATGCATAAAGAGCTCTAGGTCACTTTCTAAAGTTTCCTCTTCATGGATTCCCTTGGATATAATGACTTAGAGAAGTGCACCATTTGAGTGTGTACAGGTAGAGATCAGGACTAGACTTGTGATACCTAATAATATAAACAATTGGAAAATATTTGAAGATGAAAAAGACATAATCAAGTTCTTAGCATGTGAAGAATGGTATAAGGATTAGCTCATAGATTTAAATGCTCATGCTGAGATAGAAGATGAGAAAAAGACTTTATTTGGGAAAGAGGTGATATAGTTGAAATCCAATAACATCCCAAGAGGGTTAGTAGCTTTGGAAAGAATGTTTGACAATAAGGACTTAAAGATAGAAGCCAAAACTACTAATACTATAAGAAATGAGGTTGAAAAGGTAAATTTTGGAAATGAGCATGCTCCAAAAGACTTTTTGGTGGGTAAGAAGTTAACTCCAAAAATTAGGGCAGATATTATTTGTTTGTTAAGAAAGTACAGGCATGTATTTGCTTAGTCTTATAGCGACCTCAAGGCATATGGACGGGATTTTTTTCAGCATGAAGTGCCTCTGAAACTAGATGCTAAACCTTTCAGGCAAAGGTAGATGCCAATTAATCCAACCTTGGCTCCTAAGATGAAGGAGAAATTGATCAAAATAAGAGATTCTAGAATAATAAGACCAATTAGGCATTCTACATGGGTCACAAATTTAGTTCCTGTTAGAAAAAAGAGTGGAGATATGAGACTCTATGTGGATTTCATGAATTTGAATGTGTCTTCATTAAAAGATAATTATGCTTTACCAAACATGGAGGCATTATTACAAAAAGTAATAGGAAATGAGTTATTATCCATGATGGATGGTTTTTCTGGGTATAATCAGGTTAAATTTAAGGAGGAAGAACAATATAAGATGACTTTCACTACACCATGGGGAACCTATGTTTATCCTAAGATGCCTTTTGGACTTACTAATGCAGGAGCCACTTTCCAAAGGGCCATGGATGTAGCCTTTTAGGATTCAGTGATGTTATCATGGCAGTATACCAAGATGATCTTACTGCGTATTCTAAGAGTTTAGAAGATCACTGTAAACATCCAGAACATATATTTAAAAGGGCTCTTGAATATGGAAAATATTTGAACCCTAAGAAATGTCATTTTGAAGTAACTAAAGGGATGTTTCTTGGCCATATTGTATCAAAGGATGGTGTGAGAATAAACCCTGAAAGAATTTGTAGTTATAGATAAGATCCAAGTTCCTAAAAATGTCAAAGGGATTCAATCTTTCTTTGGACAGATAAAATTTGTAAGAAGATTTGTCTCAAATTTCTCAGACATAGTTAAACCTATTGCTAAAATGCTCAAGAAAGGTGCATAGCTCAAATGGATGAATGAATATGTAGAGGCATTTGCAAATATTAAGAAAGAAATCAAGGAGGCTCTAGTCCTTAAATCACCTGATTTCTCTAAACCATTCCAATTGTTTTCCTTTGCTTCTTATCATACTATTGTTGTTGTCATGTTATAGAAAAATGATGAGGGCTACGATCAACCAATAACATTTTTTAGTAAGACTCTTCAAGTAGCAGAATTAAATTATGACATAAATGAAAAATAGGCTTATGCCATTGTGAAAGCAGTAAAATATTTTAGGCCATACTTGGTAGGGGAAAAAGTGACATCTTATGTGCCTAATGCAGAAATTAAAGACATATTTAGGCAATCTGAAGTTACAGGAAAAAGGTGCAGATGGGTGAATCAGATCCAAGAGTTTGATATAGAAATTTAGATTACTAAATTGATTAGAGGAAAAGGATTAGCCAAACTTATTGTAGAATCAAATTTGGATGCAATACAAGTAAATCAAATAAAGTTAGATCAATCAGTGGTAAGTATTGAGCATTATCCTTGGTATACTGATGTAGTTTATTTCTTAAGGTATATGAAATGTCAAGAAGGGCTAAATGATAATCAGAAAAGAGCAATAAAGTTGCAAGCATCTAGGTATGTCTTGATACAGGGTGATTTATATTGGAATAATAGAGATGTTGTTCTTTTATTTTGTTTAGATATGTATCGAGAGAATTCAATGTTAAAGGAGTTACATAATGGAGTATGTAGTGGTCGTGTTTCAACAAGAAATACTACCCATAAGATATTACATGTTGGATGTTATTGGCCATATGTGTTTAAGGATTTCTATACGTTGTTAAAAAATGTGAGGCTTGTCAATTTTTTATAGGAAAACTAAAATATGATGGTGCATTACCTTTTAAACCTTTATGTGCTAAAGAACCTTTTCAGATGTGGGGAATAGATTTAATTGGAAAAATTACTGATGCTTCATGTGGAGGGCACAAATGGATTTTAGTTGCAATAGATTACTTCACTAAATGGGTCGAGGCCGTGCCTACGAAACAAGAGACAAGCAAGGTGGTGATAAAATTCTTGACAAAGAATATACTAGAAAGGTTTGGTGTTCTGTACAAGATTGTTTGTGATAATGGCATGTGTTTTAGATCAAAGAAGCTCTCTAATTTTTGCAGCACTTATGGTATCAACTTGTCCTATTCTCCCCCTTACCATCCAAAAGGAAATGGTTAGGAAGAGTCAAGTAAAATGAATATAATGAAAATCATAAAGAGAATGTTAAGAAACAACAAAAGAGCATGGGATTTAAAATTAACTCTAGCACTTTGGGCAGATAGAATAACAATCAAGAAATCAAAAGGGTTTGCACCCTATGAATTGGTTTATGGGAAACAAGCTAGACTACCATTAAAAAATCTTCTTCCTATATATAAATTTGTTAGGGAAGAATAATTAGATGATATAAATTTCATGGAAGATAGAATGGATCAAATTCTAGAGTTAGATGAGAACAACATAAATACACAAGAAAAGAATGTCAAACAACAACTAAAAGTGAAGTATTTTCATGGAAAAAGAGCCAAAGAAAGGAATTTTCAAAAGGGAGACTAGGTACTAAAGTGGAATGCTAAGGACTAAGACAAAGGAAAACATGGCCAATTTGAAGAATTATGACAATGACTGATAGGGAGGTTGGATGAGCCAATCACAAGCTCATGTCGAGGTATCACAAATGATCTTGAGGTGCTCTCTCTTGACACCTACTAACCTATAGGATCTCCTCTAGGGTCTTGATCCCCTAGACAACTGACCAACCCAACTATCATGAAAAGACTACCAAGACTCGCTAAGTTCTTGGTGCTTCTTTAGCTTTCACACACACTAGCCCTTAATCCCATCTAAGGACTTACCACCTCCAATGTGGATATGAAATCTTGTAGAGGTGAGGAGATTCTCATATACAATGAACTTTGTCCATTCAGGAGTTTAGGAAGTCCCTCTTTATCCATTTTATTTACCGATTTCTCCAAATGGTCTCAAATTAGGCCTAATAGCTTGTAGCCCTATTAGGTCTCCTAATATGAGAAAATAGGACCTTTCACAAAGGGATTGAAAAAGGACCCTACAAATTTCTTGCGTATTATTTCTTCAATGGTCAACCTCCAACATATTTTTGAAGTTTTAGTTTTATGCCCTTCTGTACAATGCCCTAACCAAAAATGAGTGTTTTGGAAGGGTTTTATGACTCCTTTGGCTTCTTGGTGTGTCTGCAAGTAATGGTAAACCAAATGGATTGGTTAGAGCCTATCATCTTCACCAGATCTTGGTAAGATCCATTCCTTTGACCTCCAATACCTAATACATATCTTGATGAACACCCCTACAAGATATCAATGTTGCAACCTAGTTTTTCCTATCCAGGCTCGCCTCGGGAAAGACTTTGAAAATGCTTCCCATGCTTTTTAGGGACCATGATTATGTAAAGTATATGTACATGGAGTCTACTCACTACCCCCAAGAGTTTTTATAGATTGAATGGTGGGATAGTGAACTAGGTCTCCATCTCTATCAATTGTCTCGTTTGAACCAGTGAACAGGTGCAAACACAAAGAATGTGTACAAACAAATAAAAGAAACAAAAACTACTAAACTAATGACACAAAATGAAAGAAAAGATAAAAATATAAGATATCCATTTGTTACAGTTCACATTTCAATCCAAGACATACTTCTGCAACTCTATAACTACCAAGATTCACACAAAATCATGCATTGTTCTATTGCTCAAAGCCAAAAATCTATACTTTTGACATCCAACCTTGGGATTAGGTAAAATCTTGACTTAAATAGGAAAAGTCTCATCTTTGGTTTCCATTTGGGAACTCCTAGGTCATTGGTGTGTGTTTGGGCAGGGTTGTCTGAGCAACTTTGAAAAGTTACAAAAGTTGCTAAGCAACTTTTTGAAACATTTTAGCAAGTTTTACAATTTCCTTCAAAAATCACTCTACTCTCCTCCTAGCTTAGCATAGACTCCATTCTAGGTTCCAACATGACTTATAACACATACTAGCCCTAATGAAATCATGATGACATCATCAAAATTCAAATAACCAAGCAAGAGGCTTCTAAACACTTAAGCCCAAAAGATGCAATATCCTAAAGACTTAGGACCTAACTTGACCTATAATCCCTATTGGACTCATATAATGTGGTCTACATGACCTTATGAAACACACACATGCCACTGAGGGCTTACATAACACAAATAAAGAGTATTGAATCATTCAACCCTTGGGTGCTCCTACACCATTCTCCCCCTCTGCACAAAGAGTAACTAAGGAACAATAACAGATACCAAAGAAAGATCAATACCCAACTTATTGATGTTTCTCTCCTCCACCCAAGTAGCTTCAGATTTAGGGTGGTTCTTCCACTGCATTGGGTGTTCCATGTAGACCCCATGTCTAGTTTTCTTCTTCACTCTAGACTCCAAGATCTTTTCTTCTTGAGGCTTGGTATTAGGAGGTATGGCTACTATGCTAACATCTAAGAGGACCTCCTAACTATTTTGATTATTCTCTGACAATGGTATTTTGTACCTAACCAAGTTTTCTATGTTGAACACTAGTGAGATGGCTAGATCTGAAGGAAGGTCTATCTTGTATGCATTTTTCCCATACTTGGCTAGAATTTTTCATTGTCCTACTCTCTTCATCTATAATTTGGTAGGTACTCCTTTCTATAGCCTATATTTGTTCAAGTGAACCATCACATATTCACCTACTTCAAATTGAACATCTCTTCTCCTCTCATCCACCTTGGCTTTTAGTTTTTGGGTAGCTTCTTCTAAGGTCTTCTTGACTTTCTCCTCAATCTCTTTCATAGTTTGAGAGAAGTCTTTTGCATGGCCACTCCTATATTCCATACTCCCTAAATCTTTGAGTTCACTCACTCCCCTTGGGTGCATACCATACACTATTTCAAAAGGGCTTTTTCCAATTGTCTAGTTAACACTATCATTATAGGAATACTTTGCTTGAGGGAGGACTAGGTCTCATGTTTGACCATATTCCTTGGTGAGGCATCTAATTAAGCTACCCAAAACCCTATTAATTACTTCAGTTTGACCATCTTTGTGGATGGTAAGCTGACCTAAAAGACAAATTTGTACCCAATCTATTCCATAATGTCTTCCAAAAATGGACCATGAACTTTGCATCCCTGTCTGACACAATGCTTAGAGGAAGTCCATGTATCCTCACAACCTTCTTAAAGAAAAGTTGAGCTATGTGGCTAGCATCATGAGTGGTTTTGCAAGGGATAAAGTGGCTCATTTTTTTAAATTTGTCTACCACCACATAAATGCTATCTAGCCCTATCTTGGTCTTAGGAAGCCCTACTATGAAGTCCATGCTGATGCACTCCCATGGCCTATTGGGAATGGGTAAAGGATGGTATAGGCATGAATTGCTAGCTCCTCCTTTGGCTTTCATACAGGTAACACATTGTTCAACATACCTTCTCACATCCCTAGGAAACTTAGGCCAATAATAGAATGTTTGGACTAACTCCATTATTTTGTTAATGCAAAAATGGCCACTCAGACTACCATTGTGCTTCTCTTGAATGAGATTTTATCTCATTGAGCCCTTAGGGACACATAATTGATTCCCTTTGGACAATAGACCACTCTGCAAAGTCTATTATGCAAATTGACTGTGGAAGTGATTTTGAAAATCAGAGCATACCTTATAAGCCTCTAAGAAGTCCTCATCATCCTTGTAGAGGTCTTTGAAGCTCTCTATGCCAATGCTTTGGAGTTGGACTTCATTGACTATCAACAAATTCCTATTCAATGCATCTACCACCTTATTCATTTGTCCCTTCTTGTGCTTGATAGTAAATGTGAAGGCTTGCAGGTATTCCATCCATTTTAAGTGTCTATTGCTTAGCTTGTCTTGTGTATTGATGTAAATTAAAGCTTGGTTGTCTGTGAAGACCACAAACTCTTTAGGTAAGAGATAGTGCCTCCATTTCCTAAGTGACTACACTAAGGCATACAATTCCAAGTCATAGGATGAATACTTCTTTTTAGCTTCATTGAGATTCTGACTAAAGAAGACTATTGGCCTATCTTCTTGTTCAATACTCCTCCTACTGCCACTCCACTTGCATCACACTCCAAGGTAAAAAAATTATCAAAGATTGGTAATAGGAGAATAGGTTGGGTGGCTACTTGCCACTTCAACCTCTCAAATTATTTGCATGGCTCTTGAGTCTTCTTGAACTTGGTTTTCAACCCACCTTTAATAGTGTTTAGCACTGGTGCACAAATGCCATTGAAATTCCTTATGAATTTCCTATATAATTGGGCTAAGCCATGAAAACTCCTAACTTTTTTCCTTATGGTTGGTGTAGGCTAGTTTAGGATAACTTACACCTTACTTAGATCCATCTTCATTGTACCTTGAGACACTACAAATACCAAGTAAACAAGTTCTTGCTTAAGGAACTCACAGTTTTCCAAGTTAATTGATAACTGTTCTTCATGTAGTCTTTTGAGTACAACCTCCAAATGCTTTAGTTGTTCTTTTTTCTTCTTGAAGATAATTATATCATCAAGATATACCACCAATAATCTTCCTATATAGTCCTTTAGCACTTCACTCATCAATCTCATGAATGTGGTAGAGGCATTAGTCAGCCCAAATGGCATAACAAGCCACTCATACAACCCTTTAGTGGTTTTGAAAGTTGTCTTCCATTCATCCCCATCCTTTATCCTAATTTGATGGTACCCACTTTTCAGATCCAACTTAGTGAAGTTTTGAGCTGCTCTAAGGAAATCCATTAGATCCTCTATCCTAGGTATAGGGAATCTATACCTAATAGTAATCCTATTTATTTCCCTTGAATCAGTGCAAAGTCTCCACTTACTACCTTTTTTTGATGCCAAGACCACTGGTACTGTACATGGACTGATGCTTTTCCTTATTAGCCCTTAATCAAGTAACTCTTGTACTTTCCTTGCCACTTCTTGGTTCTACTCTGGTGTGAGCTTGTAAGCTTCTTTATTTGGTAATGAGGTCCCTGGTATAAATTCTATTTGATGACTTATAGACCTCTTAGGAGGTAGGGTTGCAGGTGTACCATCACTGACTATATCCTTATATCTCCCAAGAAAATCTTGAACCTCTAGTGGTATAGGTGCTTGTCTAGGTTTTTCCTCTTCCTTGGGCTTCACAATTATGGCATACCCCTCACTGTCTTCTTCTTGAAGAATATTCATTAATTCTTTTCCACTACTAAGAAACACACTAGGATTTTTTGTGTGAACATCATCATCCATCAAGGACTGGATTTTGAATGTTTTGCCACCTTTCTTAAATGTAATAGTATTGCTTTTTCCATCATACATGGCTTGTATGTCATATTTCCATGGTCTTCCCAATAAGAGATGGAAGGAATCCATGGGAAACACATCACATAACAATTTTTCCTTATATCCTCCAATGGAGAGTTCAACCCATGTTTTCTCACTCACTAGGACACTTTTCCCTTTGTTCAACCATGTCACCTTGTAGGGATTTCTATGGGGTATCTTTTTCAAGTTGAGCTTCTTAAATGCTTCTTCTGCAATGATATTGTCTATGGAGCCAGAATCCAAAATCACCTTACACACCTTACCCATGATCTTAGACATAATTCTGAGTAGAGCTATCTTCTATTTTTGTTCTTTGATCGGTTGTCTTATCAAGACCCTTCTAAACATAAGGTTCTCTCTCATCTTTGATTCTCTGTGACTTACCTATGGTGACTTGCCACTTGATGAGTCCTCTTGTGCATATGCTACTATCTTCTCCAAATTGGAAGAAGATGCCTTCTCTGGACATCTATAAGTTGGATGTCCCATTTGTCCATAGTTATAGTACTTTATGCTGGAAAAATAAGAACTACTTCTTCCTGCACCTCTTCCCCTATTAGAACCTCTATGAGTGCCTCTACCTCTACCATAGCTTCCTCTAGAGCTTGTCTCACCACCTTTCTCAACAAGATTAGACTCTTTTGGCTTCTTTGATCAGTCCCTCTTCCTTGGTGATCACCTCTATGACCTCTTTGGTCTCTTCCTCTTCCTCTATTCCTTGAGCTGGAGTCTTTCTTCCTTCTACCCTTTTTCCTCTATCTTAGTGCCAATTGATAGCACTGGTGCACTATTTTAGGACTTAGGAGACTCATCTCCACTTGAATAGACCACTTCAAGCCATTAAGATATCTGTAAACCTTAATGCTTTCTTCTTCCACCACCTTGGACCTTAGGCACAACTTTTGAAACTCCTTAGTGTAAGTGTTGACATCAATCTCCTTTTGTGTAGTTGGATATCATAATCCTCTTGCATATAGGCTTCTCTAACCTTGGATACTATTTCTCTCCATGTGGCTATGAGGTTTTTCCCTTCTTTTTCTCTCTTTGTTTGGACAAACTTCCATCATGTAAGAGTGGAACCTCTAAGCCTTGACTTAGCTACTCTCACCTTCTGAGCTTCACTTATTCTGTCACACTCAAAGTGATTTTCCATGCATTCTATGCAATCAATACCTGAGTCTGGTTCCATTTTTCCAATAAAAAGTGGTACACCCTCTAATGCTTTTCCACTTGGGGCCTTCAAGGCCTTTAGGAAAGGTTCTTGTTCCACCACTAGATCAGGTTCAGGCACTTCATCCTCTATTTCCTTATCCTTCCCTTCCTTCTCATCCATCCTTTCATTCACCTCTTTTGTTCTATCTTCTACTGCTTCCAACTTCTTGGCTATTTGGTCTAATCTTTCTCTCAACTATCTATTTTCTTCCTCTTGGTCTTCAACCTTCTTGGCCAATTCTACATTGGTCACTATCTAAGAGGATCCACTATATTCTCACTCTGACATGAACTTATTTATCCCAAATCTTTTGGGGCTCTGATACCAATATGATAGGGAGGTTGGATGAGCCAATCACAAGCTCATGTTGAGGTCTCAAAAATGACCTTGAGGTGCTCTCTCTTGACACCTACTAACCTATAGGATCTCCTCTAGGGTCTTGATCCCCTAGCCAACTGACCAACCCAACTATCATGAAAAAGACTACCAAGACTTGCTAAGTTTTTGGTGCTTCTTTAGCTTTCACACACACTAGCCCTTAATCCCATCTAAGGACTTACCACCTACAATATTGATATGAACTATTGCAGAGATGAGGAGGTGCTGATATACACTGCACTTTGTCTATTTAGGAGTTTAGGAAGTCTCTCTTTATCCATCTTCTTTACCAATTTCTCCAAATAGTCTCAAATTAGGCCTAATAGCTTGTAACACTATTCGGTCTCCTAATCTGAGAAAATAGGACCTTTCACAAAGGTCTTGCCAAAGGAGCCTAAAAATTTCTTGTGGTTTATTTCTTTAATGGTCAACTCTCATAGATTTTTGAGGTTTTAGTGGTCTTCCCTTTCGTACAATGCCCTAACCAAAAATGAGTCTTTTGGAAGGATTTTAGGACTCCTCTGGCTTCTTGGTTTGTGTAAAAGTATTGGGAAACCAAATGGATTGGTTAGAATCTCTCCTCTTCACAAAATCTTGGTAATATCCCTTCCTTTGACCTCCAATCCCTAATACATAGCTTGATGAACACCCTTGCAAGATATCAATGGTACAACCTAGTCTTTCCTAGCTGGGCTCACCATAGGCTCACCTAGGGAAAGACTTTGAAAATGATTCTCATGATTTTCAGGGACCATGATTCTATATATTATATGTACATGGAGTCTACTCACTATCCCTAAGAGGCCGTACAAATTGAACAGTGGTATAGTGAGCTAGGTCTCCATCTCTATCAACTACCTAGTTTGAACCAATGAACAGGTGCAAACACAAAGAATTTGTACAAACAAATGAAAGAAAAAAAAAACTACTAAAATCATGACAAAAAATGCAAGGAAAGATAAAAATCTAAGTTATCCATGGATTACAGTTCACATTTCAATCCAAAACATACTTCTGCAACTCTTAACTATCAAGATTCACACAAAATCATGCACTGTTCTATTGCTCAAAGAAAAAAAATCTGTACTTCTAACATCCAACCTTGGGATTAGGTCAAATATTGACTTAAATAGGACAAGTGTCATCTTTGGTTTCAATTTTGGAACTCGTAGGTCATTGGTGTGTGTTTGGACAAGGTTGTTTGAGCAACTTTGAAAAGTTGCAAAAGTTGCTAAGCAACTTTTTGCAACATTTTAGTAAGTTATACAATTTCCTTAAAAAAACACTTTGCTCTCCTCCTAGCTTATCCTAGACTCCATTATAGGTTCCAACATGAATTATAACACATCCTAGCCCTAATGACATCATCAAAATTCAAATAACCAAGCAAGAGGTTTCTAAACACTTAAGCCCCAAAGATGCAATATCCTAAAGACTTAGGACCTAAATTGAACTATAATCTCTATTGGACTCATACATTGTGGTCTACATGACCTTATGAAACACACAATTGCCACTGATGGATTACATAACACAAAGAAAGAGGATTGAATCATTGAACCCTTTGGTGCTCCTACACCAAGGACCTTATGTCATTTTTGACAAGATAGGTGAGAACTCATACTTCTTGCAGGATACAAAGGGCCACATACACAAATTCCCAATGCATGGTCAGTGCCTAACAAGATTATTCTATTAAGGATAGTAGGGAGTATATTCCGACTTGTGTATATAATGTGTTTTCTTTGGTTATTTTTCTGCTTCATTTCCTCTTATTTTATTGGTCTTCTTTTCCAGAGATAATTGGGGTCTCGCTATGTTCACTAGGAGCATAAATCCCCAAAAAGAGCCACTGTTGACACCTAATTTTCCAAATTATTATTTTGGTTATCCCATGAGATTTTTATTCTGTAAATAGTTACTACACATGTTTGTGTATGCATGATAGAAGGTTTTGTACATATGAAGATTTTACATCACTTAGAACTGTCGAATGAATGACATAAGGGACTTCGTGTTACTCTGGTCATCTGTGATCCACCTTCTTGATCTCATTACACTCATCTATTTATGTATATGGATATGTTCCTAACAGTTATGGTCAGAAGTTAAAACCCTGGATGTGGATTTCTATTGGATTAAGAAGCTCTAGAATTCTTTGCTCTCTTCAATAGACATGAATTACACCAACAATATCATCAGGGATCAGAAAAGCCAAATTTAGTCCATCTTGATAAAGCATGTAATGTCAATGGTAGGTCATCGGCCATAGTCCTACTCATCAGGAATCGGTACAAGTGTTTAGGGATATACTGATGAGATGAGAAGTGGGAGCTATTTATCTGCAAGAGTTACACTGAGAACCTCATCGGGCCTTGGGGTAACCCTTTTCATTTAGTTTCGATAGTATGTATTATCTCAATGGTGTCATTGAAATAGCTTTGACGATGAGTAGTCATCAGGGAAAGGGAAGAGGATCAGTAAAATACATGTTAATTGATGTCAAGGCCCAATGATCATAATGTAGTAGACCGATGACATCCTATCGGAGTGATAAGTGGTATCAGCCAAAGGAATCATAAGTTATATCAATACTCGATGGACGAGATGAATCAATATCAAAGAAATCCTTCCTGATCAAATTTTATTAGTTTTACATAAGGGATCGAAATGATGTGGAAAGTGTTGTACCGATTATCGATAAAGTTACCAGAATAGTTTATGCCAATTAAAGTATATCGAGGCAACGTATGACATTCAACAAAAGTGTGATAGGATTAGCTCGATGCCCGATAAAGACATCAAAATCACCTATAATGATGATGTGAAACTCATGCATATCAGATTTGGTTTGACTGATAATCGATGTAACCAAGGAGGATCGAAAGAATGAAGAGAATGATACACCATTTTCTAATGGAACTATCGACATTACCTATGCCAACAAAGGGAAAAAATATGCAATTTCAGCTAAACATAAAATGAGTTATGTCGATGGGGCCAATATTAAAATTAATTTCAGAAAACCTTTTGTTGACATGCAACTGTTGTCACATCTTTTTAAAATCCAAAGGGTCGAATGAAAAAGGTGATAATAATGCTCAAAGAAAATGAAATAAATCATCATGCATAAAAAATCTACTGAAAATCTCGTTGAAGAAGTTAAATGTATTCTGCATTCTTTATAAGTAAGCAAATGAGTGGAAGTTTTTTGAGAAGTTTGGACTGATTGAAAGTGTCATCTAATTGCCAGGATGGGAGTTCCAATAATCATCGGCCTTGAGGATGAAGAGCCTAGACCTATTCAATAGCCTGGTCTAAGTGGGATGGAAGAAGATCAGCTTGATATTGTGAATAGTCTCCTAAATGCTAAGTGAGACCTAAAGACAAGCCATGTTGCCTATCAGACTAACGTACTGGAATTAGAAGTAGAGAAGGACATAGCAGAGTTGCACGAGCTTCTTTGTGAGGTGCAAGAAAACAACAATGGGTGGGTTCCAACCGATTTCCACAACGATTTGATGGAGCTAATTTGCTTAGTACCTGTTAATGGTGCTCCTTTTGTCATGTTGTATACAAATAAATGTATCTTCATAGAATTAATGTTAATCATCAACAATAAATGAAATAGTAACTAAATTACAACCACAATTGAGCAACTATTAGCTAATATCAATGACCAATTCAGCATCCTATGGCTCTCTAACTAGAATGTTAATGAAGTAAGCTCTCAGCAAGCTCTCAATAATGACAGTTCTAGAATAAGAATTGATTGAAATAAACAATGCTAAAGCTAACAATTATCAATATAAATGCAAAAATGCTCTTAAATGCTCTTCTAAACTCAAATTGCAAGAGGTTTGATGCAATTCTCAGATAGGTGGTTGATTAATTAAGAAGGATTTTAGCCTTCCTTTTATAGATTTTCCCAATGTGAGGGGGTGTAGTTATGTTTGATCATGGTTGAGTTGGGGTTAAGTCTTTGGTTCCACCCTTTGAAGACAAAGCAAAGTTTGTGTCCTCAAAGCTTGGGACAAGTAGACATGATGGATGGCTAAGATTCTCTCTCACTTTGAGTGATTGAGATTCAATTTGGTTTGATCCATGTGAATGCCTTTCCTTTAATCTCATTGGTTGATTGATTTTCCTCTCCTTTTGGTTTATTGAGAGTAATTGATTTAATTGATTTATTTTAGCCATGTACCCCTTGAATGGGTTGAATTTAATTTAATCCAAGACTATACAATTAATTGAATTAATTGTATTTTGATTTTATTGCACTTGATTAAAATGCTCTCAATTTTGATTGATATTGAATGATTTGATTGGCTAATTGTGCATTGTGATTCAATTATTTCCTTGATTTGCTTTGATTTCACTTAATTTGCTTTGAATTATTGTTAAATTGTCTTTGTCCATTTTTAGGTGATTACAAATGCCCCTCTTTGAGTTGACGTACGAAGCATGTCGATTCAAAGAATACTCTGATCTTACTTGATTGATAGGTCCTGATTCGTTGATAGTCAATTTTTGATGTCGTTTGATGGTCTTTTGATGGTCAATCCTTTAATTCTCAATATGAAGTTGATGTTAGTATGATTGATATGAAACTCTTGATTGATATGGTTCTTTGATGATCATTCTTGATATGATGATTTGATTTGTTGATTTGATCCTGATATGATGTTTAATCTCGATATGATGTTTGATTTGATGATTGATTTTGATATTATACTTGCTTTGATGATTGATTTTGATGTGATGCCCCATTCGTTTGATTACGAAATTTTTTCTAATAACAGCTTTTTGATTTGATTTGATGATCAATCTCTCATTTTCGTTGATGTTACTAATGATGTTGATATGATTATCTGATGGTATGCCCCCTCAGAAATGAAACATATAGTTCTTTTCTTGATAGATAGATCAAAATGATTAATTGATTGATATGTTTTCATTTCTAAAAAACACCTTATGATATGCTCCAGTGAATGCAATAGGTTAATATAAGTCAAGGTCAATTTTCTCCTCAAAATTAGGTCAGAAATAGCTTAAATAGGTTGAAAAACCTAGATTTACTATTCATTTTCACTTTTGACTTCTGTGATTTTTCTCTGATTCTGCTTGGATTGTCGAGATGGTTGTACCTATTTGCGAGCATCGATTCGAGTGAGGTCATAGATACGCGAGACCACCTGATTATGGAGCTCTAGTATGTACTTTTCAAACCTTCGTATTGCATTTATTTCTCTTTAATTAGCATTTATTGCATTTCCCATTTTAAACACTGCTTTGAAATATTTCATTCATGTGTAGGATAATTTTAATGTCATGTAGGACTTTTAAATGTCGCATCTGCAGTTTTTAATGTCGCATATGATCATTTTGCTATCGCTTATCAATTTTCTATTGTCTCCTGTGTATGAAATACTCACGCGTAGACCTAGGTTAAAAAAACCTAATTCCAAGTATTTTACTGCCTGTGAAACCCTCTCTTTTTGATGTCGCGTATGAGGAATTAGCTGTCGCTTAGGCTATTTCAGTGTCGCCTATGATTATTCTATCGCGTAAGACAAAAGTAATGTCACCTGTCAAGATTTTTGTGTTGCTTAAGCAAAATGTCACCTACGATGATTAAAATCACGCCTACGGTATTTTTCTCAAAATGTTCTTTTTGACTTGACTTTTTTCATGAAAAATTTAATACGTCAAAATGATTGATTTGCATCATTTGATTAGGTCAGTTATGTTTGTCCAAAACAATCGATTAGGATATCCAAATAGTAATACCAATGAATTTTAATTGTCAATCTGTTATGATAGGTTGATGGTTTTAATATTTTATTCTCAAGATCTAAAGAAATAAAACAATGATTTTCCTTCCTCACGATATAGAGTTAGGAATGTTGATATGCTCATGATGAGCAAATGAACTTTTAACATAACTTGATCGATTTTAGATGTTCCTTGATATACTATGCTGATATAATTCTTTTGTTTTCATGCCAAACAGGCTCACCTTGATGTTTTATATGTTCGATTAGTTGCATCTTGGGTGATTTATCTTGGACAAGCACTGACTGATGTTGAGCTACAGGTCATTGAGACTTGTGGTTTAGGTTTCCTTCTCGATCTTCCTTCATTCTAGTTGAACCGTGGACTACTAACAGATGTGGCAGAGTGTTGGTACTCTAACCACAATACTTTCCATCTTCCTCACGGTGAGATGATGATCACGCCTGAGGACGTGTATCGTTTGCTTCGGATTCCTTTTCATGGAGAGATTGTTTACTATGATTCTATTTATGATTCTACTATCTACTGATGAGTATTCGGGGACAATCTGATTGATGATGATACTATCACCTCGCCACAGTTTGCCTCCTTTCCTACATTGCTTGCAGTTCTGGGTGCCTTGATTGGTGGTCTACTCCTTCCTGACCGACAAGGTTGTGGTTTTTTCGTTGGTTGGGGTAGGATTCTGGAGGATTTTCTAGCATAGCCTCGATGTTTCGATTGGGGTTCTTGTGTACTAGCACAAATGTATTGAGATCTTCATGAGGTGGTATACAAAGAGAGTTCTTCTTTATCTGCTGGTGCTATTGTCCTTCAGTTATGGATTTGGGAGCATCTTCCTATTACCAAGCCTATTTATGATAGGAGACGGCCACGTGGATTTCCTTATGCTTACTTATATATTGGTATGGTGATTCAACATCATTTAGGTCATTTGGATTTTTGGAGATGACAGATAGATGATCTTGATCAGGTGATATGGTGTCCGTACCTAGGTTGTGAGGGTTGGTGGGAGGATGACGATGAGTTGTCGTATATGTTTGCTCCTCATTGGATGATTGGCTGGTTTGATACAGTTATTGAGAGGTTTTGTTTTGGTCAAGTTTCCAGATAGTATGGTAGGACTCAGGACATGCCTCAGGGAAATGCTTTGTATGCACAGGTTCATGCCGAGAGATCTATGTGGGGCCCTTGTATTGATTTCCAGTTTGTTGTGGGTCAGATTACTGGGATGGCCTTTTATAGATGGGAGATGTTACCAGGTATTGCTGATGCCGAGATGTCTCATGAGTATGCAGACTGGTGGGCTCAGAACAGGTTTATTCATTTCACAGATCCAGCTGAGCCTATTTTAGCACGACGTGGTGGTGGCAGCAGTGGTGATGATGTGTGTGGTGGTGGTGGAGATAGACATCAGAGACGTAAAGGACATAAAGGATGGGTGAGGGATGGACATGATCAAGGTAGAGCCAGAGATATACAGGCTGATGTGGTCCAAATAGCTCCTCCTAGAGCTGCTAGATAGGATAGAACTCATTTACATTAGAGAGCCCTGAGACAGGCCCATGTTGATGCTGCTAGGCAAGTTCCTAGGGGTTTAGATCCTTTAGTACAGTTACAAAGAGTTGCCCTGGCACAACAGGATGATGATGCTCAGCAAGATCAGGCACCACAGATTCCAGCACAATAGATTTTGCAGCCAGCTCAATAGCCACAAGATCAGGGATAGGGTCAACAAGATGCTCCCACTATTGGTACTTTAGCCCAAGATATGTAGTCTATGAGGACAGAGATCTATTGTTGTGGGGCGTTTAGATTAGGTTGCTGCCTTGATGCAACAGTTTCTTTCAGTAGTGATTGTTTAGAGACCGAGTGGAGCGAGCACTTCTCAAGCTCCTCCTCCACAAGATGATAGAGATCCGGGTGGTTCTGGTGCTAGAGGATCGTGATTGATTTATGACAGATTATCATTGTTGTTCTTTGTTGTACATTTCCTATTTCTTGATTGATCGGATCTTTTGATGTACTATTTTCATGATATTGTATCTGGATATACTTTGATGTATTGGATCCTTTGAGACACATCTTTTGATGATATATGATGATCTATTCCTTCATCTCTATTGATGAGTTGATTTATGAGATTATCTTTATATGCAGCTATATGATGTTTTTTGATGCATTTACCTTTAATTATGCTATGGATGCAATGTATCTTATTTTTATGATATAGATAGATGGATGCATTGATGTATGAATATTATGAGATGTTCTCTATTTTTCAATGGATGGATGCAAATTATTTTATGATCATATGAATATGGATGATTCTATGTTTTTGTTTTTTTCAATGTATGCAATTCTATCTGTAACTACATGTATGCAAATGATGTATGAGTTATGATTTCTTTTCTTTTCTTTTCTAGATATTTATGTATAATGACTAATGATTAATGATATGCATGTATGCAAAAGATAATCTCATTTTCATTGTTTTGGATCTTAGATCAAGGTGTATGAATTGAACCCTCCCCTTTCATTTTCCCCTCTTGCAATTTTAAGCTAAGGAAAACAAACAAATATATACAATGCACTTAATCTAACATGTATGCAGCTAATTGTCATTATTCAAGATTTAGAGCTTATTATCATCATTGAGCATTTTTGGATCCCGTTCTTAAGTACAATCATCACTAGTTCAACTATGATGATATGAATACTTTTTCCTTTTTCCTTGCTTTCCCATCGGTCTCTTCGGTATGACTATCACTGATTGAAGCCAATCATGAGAGTGTGAATACCGATTTTGTCAGATTCTATGTTGCAAGTGGATGTTGGTATTATGATATTAAAGATCAAAATAGCCAAGGTATCCGTTTGTGTAAACAAGCAGAAATCTCTGTTTTAGCCTATGTACAAGTCCTCGATGATTCTTTGATGATCACGTCTTTAGAAAAATAATACATGATTTAAAACTTTGATTTTAAGACAGTCATTCAAAAATCAAGAAAATATCATCCTTTCATCATAGCTTGTCTAGTCTAAAACTCTCATCGATTCGCTAGAAAGAAATGATTTCATCAATTGAGTCAACACTTAGAAAAATTTGGCCATGTTTTTCAAATCCATAGTTCAAATGTAGTTCCATCCATTTCAAATTTTTAATCCCGATAAAAGATAAGGTCATTTAAGTTCTTGGATCAAATTTTCATTTTTGGCTCACATTGGATTGGGATGTAGATTTGATTAAGTGTTCCTCTTTCAAGTATGATGAATTGATTCTTTGATTGAATAAAGCTTGTTGATGAATCCTTTGCTCCTTGAGAGTAGATTGCCCCTAGTTTGATATTGATTTTGTTTATGGGACTTAGGACAATTTTTTGATTAGGTGGCCAAAATCTTAAGGTACTTGCAAATGCAACTGTGGGGGTTTATTATGCAATATATACAAATGTTGGCGAATGTAATATTAACAAGGTGACCTTCTAAGTATGCCACTGACTTGGACTTTCAATGGTTCCTATTTACCAGGTTTTCACCGATTGAATGGATCAAGCTCTTTTTTCTATTTTTAAAGCTTTTCTATTTTTTTTGCTACCAAGGTGCCTATTTGCTAGGTTTTCACCAAGGCACTTTTCTTCTTTTTCGATTTTTTTTGTATTTTTTTTTTTTTTTTTAATCATATTATCAAGGCGCCTATTTGCTAGGTTTTCACCAAGACAACATCTTTTTGAGGATCATATTTGGATGTTTTCCCTTTCTTCATGCTCAATTTCCCACTGTTTTTGATCTTTTGTGCTTTTCAAATGTTTTTGATATTTTCAACTTTTCCAATGTTTTTGATGTTTTTAAGATCTCTTTTGAATTATGTACAGTAAATATGATGCTTTCCATCTGATACTCTTTATACTCTTTTGTCTACCCTAGGTATAGAACCTCTTAAGATGTATGTTGTTTATGGGCTCTTGAAGCTCTTCACCATTGCAATCTGATAACTTGTATGTGCTGGTCCCAAAATCTTCAACAATGAGAAATGGTCCTAACCAGTTTGCTTCCCACTTTCCTTTTTTCTCTCTTTCTGCTTGGTTCTTGGGATTTTCACGCAACACTAGGTCACCTATTTGGAATGTTCTTGGCTTGAGGTGTTTATTGTAAGATCTTGACATTCTATTCTGGTACACCTTTAAGTGATCAAAGGCCTCTTTCTATTTTTCATCCAAGAGTTCTAGTTCTTGTAGCCTAGCCACCCTATAGTCTTCCTCATTTATCAATCCATGCATAGATATCCTTAAGGATGGAATTTCTACCTCTAAAGGAAAAATTGCTTCTATTCCAAAGACTAAGGAGAAGGGTGTAGCCCCTGTTGGCATCCTTATGCTTGTCCTATAAGCCCACAAGGTCGGGATTATCTTGATATGCCAATCTCTACCAGAATTATCCACCGTTCTCTTCAAGATTTTCAATATGTTTTTGTTCGTTGCTTTGGCTCGTCCATTACCTTGAGGGTAATAGATTGAAGATGAATGATGTATCATGCGAAATTTGGTGCACAATTCCATTATGTCTTTGTTCTTGAAATGCCTTGCATTATTCGTTATAATGGCATGAGGTATACCATATCTACAAATTATATGATTCAGGATAAACAAGGATATCATTTTGCATGTTGAAGTTGATAGGGGTACAACTTCCACCCACTTAGTAAAGTATTCCGTGACCGTTATGATGAATTTATGCCCATTCGAAGATGGTGGATGAATCATTCCTATTAGATCTAGACCCCATTGATAGAATGGCCAAGGTGTGGTCATTGGATGAAGTTCTTGCACCGGCGCATGTATCAAATTTCTATGAAATTGACACTTCTTACAAGTTTTTGCAAAGTTACAAGAATCTTTTTCCATGGTAGGCCAAAAATATCCTATCCTAAGAAGTTTCTTAGCTAAAGATAATCCGTTTGAGTGTGATCCACAAATTCCTTCATGAATTTCTCGCAAGGCTAATTTTGATTCTTCCTCCTCTAAACACCTAAGGAGCATTCCGTCAAGACTTTTTCGATACAATGTTTCAACAATTATAGTATATTTAGCGGCTTGTCTAATGAAACTCTTCTTTTGGTTTCTGGTTTGATTGATAGGAAGTGTTTGGTCTTTCAAATAGGTGTAAATGGGTCCATACCAAGGTGAGTCGGTTGTAGTAAGTAGGAAAATGGTGTAAGGATGAGTTGGGTCATACATGGGTTGAATCACTTCTTCTACCAAGAACTCATATCTATCACTCTGATCAGGCATCTGCAAAAGTGATGCTAAGGTTGCCATGGCATCTGCTGCCTTGTTCTCTTCTCTCGACACTTGTTCAAATGTGATGATTATGAAATACTTCTTGAGATTATCCACCATAGTTTTTTAAGGTACCAATTTGTCATCTTTAGTCTGATATTCTTCATTGACTTGATTTATGACTATTTGTGAATCTCCATATACCTTTAATTCTGTCACCTTCCATTCTAATGCCAACTTGATTCCAATAACCAAGGCTTCATATTCTGCTATGTTGTTTGTGCATGGAAATATAAATTTATATGACTTAGGGAAGTGGAGCCTTGAGGTGTGATTAGAAGTATGCCTGCTCCTGACCCACAGTGAGTGTAGGAACCATCAAAATAGAGCTGCCATGTTTTTGCCTCAACATTCACAATTTCTGCATCTGGGAATTCAACTTGTATAGGATGATCATCATTAAGTGGTGCCTCTGCTAATTGGTTTGCAATAAATTGTCCTTTAATTTCTTTTTTGTCAACATATTCGATATCAAATTCACTTAGGATCATCACCCACTTTGCTAATCTTCCATTTAATGCTATTTTGCTTGATAGATACTTCAAAGGGTCAATTTTAGCAATGAGTCTTATCTTGTGGGCTAGAATATAATGGCATAATTTTTGTGAAGCAAAAAATACAACCAAGAATTCCCTTTCCATGAAAGTATAATTCATCTCATATTTGACTAAGGTTCTACTAATGTAGTAAATTGCTTTCTCTTTTCCATTCTCATCCTCTTGTGCTAGAAGTGCCCCCAATGAGTTTTTTGTTGCTGAAATGTACAAAATTAAGGGCTTGCCTCTGATAGGTGGCATCAATATTGGTGAATTCATGAGGTATTTCTTTAATAGATTGAAAGCCTCTTCACATTTTTCATCCCACTTGAATATTGCATCTTTATGCAAAAGTTGATTGAAATTATGGCATTTTTCTGCCAATTGAGAGATGAATCTCCTAATGGATTGGATCCTTCCTTGTAAAGATCTCATATGAATAATGGTTTTAGGTGCTTCCATTTCCATTATGGCCTTCACTTTAGCTGGATCAACCTCTATCCCTTTGGCAGATACAATGTAACCTAGAAGTTTACCAGATTGAACTCCAAAAGCACACTTCTTTGGGTTAAGCCTTACTTTGAACTCCTCTAACCTTTCAAAATTTTTTGCCAAAATAGGTAGATGTTCTTTTCTTGAATGTGACTTAGCTAGTATGTCATCCACATAATCTTCCATGAATTTATGCATCATATCATGGAATATTGTAGTCATGGCTCTTTGATAGGTCGCTCTGGCATTTTTCAAGCCAAAAGGCATGACATTCCAAAAAAATGTACCCCATGCACATGTAAAGGAAGTTTTATCTTGGTCTTCAGGTGCTATCTTGATCTAATTATAGCCACTAAATCCATCCATTAGTGAAAACATGGAGTGTCCCGCTGTTAAGTCTACAATAGCATCAATGCTTGGAAGTGGGAAATCGTCTTTAGGACATGCCAAGTTTAAGTCCCTAAAGTCAGTGCAGATTCTGATTGACTTATCCACTTTTGATACTAGCACTATGTTGGAGATCCATTGTGCATAATCAATGGCTCTTATAAACCCCACCTTTAATAGCTTCTCTAGTTCCACTTTGACAAGTAAGGCTATATGAGGGTGCATTTTCCTTAGTTTTTGCTTGACCGGTTTAGCTCCTTCCTTTTTATTGAGGTGATGCATTATCAAATTTGGGTCTAACCCTGACATATCATCATAAGACCACGTGAAGTTAACTTTCTTTTCCTTAAAGAACTTAATGAACTCTGTTCTTTCTTCGCTAGATAGGGATAATGCTAAGTGAATGAACTTTGGCTCTGTTTTTGTTCTAATGTTTATCTTTTCTGTTGGCTCAATTAGAATTGGAGACCTTTCTTCATAGTGATCTAGTAGAACATCCAAACTCCCTTCCATAGGTGCCTCAGTTGGGTTTTCACCTTTGGAAACATCCTTTATTTCTTTGTTTTTTTCTTGATCTAATGTTGCCACAAAGTGGTTTTCAACACTCAATTCTTTTCCTTTTCTATTTTTTTTTATTTTTTCATTTTTCCTCGGATTAAGAGTTTGAATGCTCCCTTTGATCATTTCTTCTTGATAGTCCTTGGTAAAAGAAGGTTCAACCGCGTATAGGTATTGGGACAACGTGTTGTCGTTCAAGAAAGTTGGCAAGGTATCGGGTTCAATGGAGTCCCATTCAATTAGATTCGGCCGAATGAGAGTTAAAGGGTCAACACTTGGGTTTGTCTCGATTGGGCTTAAAGTGTATATCTCATTGTTGGAAGGTTCATACATTGTATCTTGAAGATCTCGAACATGGGCTTCCTCTAAATGCTCTAAAGAGGAAGGATCAAAATCCTCCTCACTAGACTCCACTATGGTTTTTGTTGGATAAAACTCGTGAGGATTAAACCTAGCATTCAATTCTTCCATAGTAGGTCTCCATGAAGGAACGTGTGGTCCACCTACCCATTGATTTATCTTGATTTCTATGCTTGGCACATTATTTGGACCCTCTTGACTAGAAATAGATGCTTGATTTGGAGTTAATTCCGCCATTAGCCCTTTATTTTTAGTAGATGCATAAGTATGAATGACATCAATAACCTTGTCTTGGCATGACTCATTTGATGAGGTCTCCCATTCCCATTCATTAGAATCCTCATCACTATGAGATTCTAATTGTAGTATTTGATCATACAATTTGGGATAGTGTTTTTGTGTATATCCTTCTTCAAGATATCCTAAACCTATTTTCTGCTTGGAATCTCACCATGTGGATTCTAGAGGTTCAATTAGCCCTTCATTTCTTGTACCTAAAGGCCCTTGACCTTTGTACCCCATCTTTTTCATGATTGCAAAACCTTTGCCATATTGGTGAGTAGGGATGGCTATATTTTGAATGTGCTTGACATGAGCACTTGACTCTTCATCCTTGTATAACCAATTCAGAATTTCATTATCCTCTTCACTCATGGCGGATGACGTACTTTCCCTTACAAAGTTTTCATTATATTTATGAGGTAGACTTGGAGGTTTTCCAAAGGACTTTGGTGATAAGGGTAGGTCCATCATGGATAAGGAATATTCACCCACTCCTTGTTGTTTGATTTTGCATTGCTTATCAAAGTTTTTCATCATTGTATCCATCTTTTGATAATGGGCCTCTTTAAGATATCTTGAAACGGCTTTAGTAGATTCTTCTTTTTCTTCTTCACTAATATCATTCTCATTAACCTTCTCTTTTCCTTTAGTCAATGTAGATTGGTTAATGAGTTTGGGAGTTTCTTTAACAACAATTTCTTCTTCCATCTTCTCTTTTCCTTTTAACAAAGGGATGTCTTTAGAACTTTGGCCTTGTTCCATTTGATTGGGTATAGACCCTTCATCATTGTGTGGAACTAATGAGTCATTGATAGGTTTGACATTATTACAATATTGAAAGGGATTGAGGTCTCCACTTACCATTATTTCTTGCCCTTGATATGGGAATTTTAGGCATTGATGGTAGGTTGAAGGAACAGCCCGCATTTCATGGATCCATGGCCTTCCCAACAAAATTTTATAAGTCAATTTGAGGTCCAATACTTGGCATATGGTCTCTTTTTGCATAGGACCAACTCTTATGGGGAAAACTATGACTCCTCTTGACGCTCTTTCTTCATCATCGTAGGCTTTTATGGTTATCTTTTTCTTTTGGTCAATAGCCTCCTTAGAAAATCCTAAGGCTTTTACCAAGCTAAGGGTACAAATATTTAGGCCAGAACCTCCATCTATAAGGACTCTTTTCACCCTATGCTTATGGATCAACACGTCTATGTGTAAGGGCAGATTTTGGGGATGATTAAGAGACATATCATCTTGTTCGGAGAATGATAGGCAATGAGGTGCAATTAAATGCCCAACCATGTTTTGGAATTTTTCTACCTCCGAGTTTAGAGGCACATTGGTTTCCAACAAAGCTTTTTCCAATATATCTTTATGGATTGGTGATAGTTTGAGCAGCTCAAGAATAGAGATTTGAGCAGGAGTTCTTTGCACTTGGTCAAACAAGTTGTATTGTTTTGACGATGATGTGGAAGCTTGGTTTGGTATCAGCACTTTAGGAGTATTATTAGGTATAATAATTTTTGATGCTTGCCCCCTAGTGACCACATTTGTTGATGCTTCTCTTGATTTGCCTTTTATGACAACAACATTTATGCTTTGATCTTCTTCACTTATAGTATTTATTGTGTTGTCATAAGTATGGGCAAAATTAAATTTATCATTACCCTTTTTATGGTTCTGATTTGTATTGGATGACTCCCCCTTTTCATGATTCAAAAAGGGGTTCTTATAGGCCGTGTGATCCCCATTGTTTCGAGGTCCTTCAATTTGAATGATGTCATTATTAATCAAATCTTGCACTAAGTGCTTCAATTTCATGCACTCGTTGGTTGGATGACCTCTTTTTTGGTGGTATTCACAATAATGAGATGCATTCCACCAATGAGGTTTAACTTTGGGTTCATAATTTGATATGTCAGGTAGCATGATAACTTGATTAACCAACAAGGTTCTTAGTACATTCTCCAAAGGTTCACCCAAGGGAGTGAATTTCGTCTTATTCTAGATGGAGTTTGATTTTGACTTATCCCAAGTCTTATTGTTGGAAGTGTTGGAATTGTTTTTGTTATAATTATTGGAATTATATGGAGCTTTACTTGTTTGATTGACATTGTTTGAAGTATTCACTCCATAAGGTAAAATAAAAGGGGTAGACTTCAAGTTGTGTGACTCCACAACCCCATCATTCACAAGATTTTTATTGTTACTTTTGTTCCATGATTTTGATTTATCATTGTGATTGTTGGCCCCTTGATTAAAATATTTAGGAACATAATTATTATTATTGCTGCTGTTATTGTTGTTGTTGGATTTGTTGTCTTTAAATAATTTAATCTCCCCTCTTTTGACCAAGACATCTTCAATCTTAATTCCATTTTCAATAAGTTTCTCAAATGTTGGAGGACATTGAAGTTGTAATTGATAGTTCATTTCAGCGGTCAAGTTATTGGTGAAGATCTCCATCTTCTCTTTCTCTGGGATATTCCGTGGGTACCTTGCAAAAATGGTCCTCCACCTTTGTAGGAATCCTAAAAAGGACTCCCCATCTTTTTGCTTAGTATCACATAACTTGAGCATAGTGATCTCATGCTCAATGTTGTAAGAGTAATGGGTTATGCATTTGGAGGCTAGCTCCTCAAAAGATTTTATTCCGGGAGTTAGTTTTGAAAACCACTCCATTGATGGGCCTCCTAAGCTTCTAGGAAAGAGTCTCATTAGATAAGTGTCATTGTGCATGAACTCTATGCTTAGGGCGCAAAATTCTCTTAAATGATCTTGGGGGTCTGTTTTACCCATGTATTTATCGTATTTGGGAAAGATAGTATTAAAGGGAAAAGATACCATTTCTAAGCTCTTGTCGAAAGGAAAAGGACACAAAGCTTCTATGGAAAAGGCCTTAGGTTCAATTGCCTTCTTCATGGTATCTATTTGTTCTTGAAAGGCCTTGATCTGATTAGTTTGTAATTATGTTTTTAGTGTTATTATTTTATAAAATCATTTTTGTAACGGTCTCAAGCTAAACGTTGCATCCCTTTACTATTTAGAAGAAGGGATACCAATACCGAGACAATAGATGTTATATACATAAAATACACATAGATAATGTCGATTTGTACTCTTTTTTTTTAAAGATGTTCAATGTTGATAACGATATGGTGATATCATCAGTTGGTAACCTTGTTTTGTCTTAATATAATGATCATATGTTTTTAGCATTTCTCTGATTGGTTCAATCACTTCAGTTAATTGATTAGTTCCTTTGATAAATCTCTTAGATTTCTTCAATGTGCATTTCATATAATATTATGATATGAATTTAATCTTCAGTTTGATCATCAGTTAGAAGGATTGGCTATCAAATTTATTTATGTTTTACTAGTCTCTTAGAGCTAGGGTTGAACTCAACCAAACTAATTGCAGATTTATTTCAAATTGTATTTTATATTGAAAGCCTTTGAAGTGATAGGCTTATTTTTTAAAAAACAAGTTTTTAAATTCTGTCTCAAAGGTTATACATAGGATCTTTTAATTGAATTGATAAAGAACTAACACATAAACAAGGCACTGGTCTGATTATTATTTTAAAATAAGGAATCAGATATTTTGAGAGCATTTACAATGATATGTCATACATACGACTTGAAAGCATTTTATTTTATTCACAAACATTACATATTAACAATCTTTTACTAAACAATCTCTCTAAGAACTTTTTAAATCTTTCAGACACCAAACTGTTGTGGCATTCACAATTTGATCCTTCTCAAGAGTTTCAATTTCCATCTTGAGAGATCACCTAAGTTTTCACACATTATGCTATCTGCTATAAAAACCTCCAACCAACAGATAAATGTTGAGGGATAGGCCCACCAACCTTTGTCCTACAGAGCTAGAATTGTAGAAGTTCCAACCTTGCCTTTGGTTGAAACTTGTTAGTTGGCTAAATTAGTTGGGTTTCCCATCATTGGATTGGAAAGTCCATAGGAAATCCAATCTATTGATTTGAGCATTAACAAAACCTTGAGTTTTCTATAATCTTCTTACTCTTTAAAGCCACTTGTTATGCTTTCTCCTTTATTCTTCAAAAGTTCCATTTTGGGGTTTTATCTTCATCAACACACTTCCTTCACAGGTGTACACTTTAAGAGGGTAAATTTTAATATTTTAGCAATTTAAATATTTTCAACATTTATAGTCAAATGCCAAATTAGACATATTCCAAAGTTTAATTAAATACCACCAATTGAAGGTTTCTTTACCTTAGACTTTCCACACTTGATCAATTTTAAATCAATCTTTACAAGTTAAATCTTGAGCGCTAATTAAATCAATAAAAAGATTTTGAATTTAAAATCAATCTCCAATACTACTTACATTTATTTTGATCTTCGACTTTGATTTTCAACATTTAATCAAATTGGATCATTTCAACTCACCCTCTTGCTTAAGTGTGAATTAGGCATGGGCATAAATTTCCAACACTTACACAAATTTTAATTTTTTCAATATTTTATTCAAATCATGACCTTGAGGACATATTGGATATAGGTGCGAACCTTTAATATTTAACCAATTTTTGAATGTCCTTCACAATATTTTCTTGGGCACAAATTAATCATAGTCAAAGATTTTCTTGCCCATATAGTGTTAGCGTTCATCGACAAAAATTAGAGATAGTGAGGTTTTTGAAACTTTGGTAAAATCTTAATACTTTAATGTTTTCAATCCTTAACATCATCACTTTAACACTTAACTCCCACTTTATCTCCATCTTTCATTTTTTACGCCGTAGTAGCGTAAACCTATAGTGGCATCAAACCCCCCTTATAGAGGTCATCTATAAAAAAATAGTGTAATTTTAAAGAAATAGTTGGTATTCCACTGCCAGCTTGACAATTGAGACATAAAAAAGCCAAAAATAGCGGAACCACTATATGTATCACCAGTTACATTTATGAGTTTGTGTTGGCTCTTCGCTGCCCAACTCCTGCTCGAAATCACTACCGTCGGATCGGGAAATGGACACTAATAGAAGGAAGCGGAGGAGCTATATATCATATTTGACATCCCTCTCCGGCACGCATAGTGGTATGCTACAATTCCAACCAGAGTCTCCTAGCTTGCCTTATTTTCCTCACTGCTCAAACTTATTCAAGACATCAACGAAATAGAGGCAAATATGGTCACCTGCATGATTGTCAACGTCAGACTCTTTTACGCTCTGGAAGCGGCCAAGCAATTTAATATTTCATCTGCTCTTTTCTCCCCACTTTCTGTTGCTTGTCATGCCATATGCAGTAGCGCTTCAAGCCTAGTCTCTTCAGAGATTGTCTCATGCACTGGTAAAACCAATTTTGTACGCTACTCATATTTTCAGTTTTCAAATTTCTTTGAAGTATTGAGTTCAAAGTGTGGGTGTTTGTGGTTGTAGGGCATCCAAAGGTGATCAAAGTTTTTCCGTCAATAGTCCCTTTGCATTCCACGGTACTTCCATGGATGTTTGGGAGCGAAACAGAAAAGGAGAGATAGTTTGACTCTCTCATTGATTTAGAAAAGGTTGTTGAGGTGGATTGGATTCTGTTCAACTCCTTCAACCTTCTTAAAGAGTCGACAATCAAAGAATGCCCAATAGGTCCTCTGATTTCTTTAAACATTCTAGAGGGAAAATCAAGAGACCCAAATAAGGCTGCCTTGTGGGAAGAAAGGATGGAGGGGAGGAGAGCTAGCAGTTCCGAAAGCATGGGCCAGAGAGCAGTGTTGATTCTCGAGCAGAGAAGCCAACTTTCCTTTCACCAGCCAATCATTAACGAGTGATAGACATATGTTGAAAGATTGAGCCTGCTTTCTCTTCTGATTAAAAAATCTATTCCCCAATGCCGTGTTTCGTGAGGTTAGTATGCGATTTCTTTTACTGAGCTATTCTCTCATCTACCGCAAAACCACTCTTTTTTTTTGTTATATGCTTTTCAATATAGGTCTGGAATTTGACGATCCGTTGTGAAAAAGTTTCTCAATTTTTAAAATTTGTGAGCGGATAACCATGTCTTACAACCATTTTATTTTATTTATTTATTTATATTCTTTTAATTATTTTTTTATCAATAGAAAAGAGTTTCAATTATTGTCTTAAGATTTAAGATTTAAATTGATTTGAATCTAAATACGAAAATAAAATAAAATATTGTTTATATAGGTACATTAATTTCTATTTTTTTTAATTTTCCAAGTAAACAATTCTATTCATTTAAAGTAAATAAATTTTTACTAATGTGAACAATATAATTTTAATTTTAATTAAAAATATATTAATCATATATTTAATATAAATAAAAAATAGAAATGTCAAAATACTATTTGATAATACTCATTTATAATTATTTATCTAATATACAAGATTTACTATCAAATCTAAATAAATCTAAACCAAAGCCTAAACCTAATGTTAACCCTAGCCATAATATAAACTTTAACCATTATATAAATCATAACTATGATATAGACCTTAACTTTGAATGCTAACCCTAATTGTAACCTATAGCTAATATATATATATATATATATATATATATATATATATATATATATATATATATATATATATATATATATATATATATATATATATATATATATATATATATATATATATATATATATATATATATATATATATATATATATATATATATATTTAACGAGGAGGTATCCTCACGTACCTATAGCTAATATATATTCTATATTTAAAAATTAGAAAGATTTTATGTATCTAAAAAATAAAAAAATTAACTAGATTTTAGATTTTGATTTATTCTAAAACTAATTGTTGATTCATTTCAATTTTAAAAAAATAAAATGAAGTTTAAAGTTTAAGATTTTGAATTGATTTGTATGCAAATACGAAAATAGAATAAAATGTTGTTTATATATGTAGATTAGTTTCCATTTTTTAATTTCACAAATAAACAAATAGTATTTAAAGTAAATGAATTTTTACTAATGTGAACAATATAAATATAATTTTAATTAAAAAATATATTAATCATATATTTAACATAAATAAAAAAATAGAAATGTTAAAATACTATTTGATAATAATCATTTATTATTATTTTATTAATCTAATATACTTACTATCAAATCTAATACATATTAGAATTAATATTTTATTAACTTTGAAACAGGGTAGTGTTATGCAAATTGGACAATTTATAAAAATACCAAATATATATTGAGTTTTGATCAAATTGGAGTCAATATTAGAAAAATAAATATAATCATTAACAATTAAGATAAATTCAATTCAACTCAATAGTATTATTGTAAATTTAAATAAAATAAGTCATGCATACTTTGAAACATTATTTGAGTAATTAACTAATAGAATTATTAAAATAAATGAATCTATTACGACATTGAATAATATTTTTGAAGTGTCATTTCTTTGTGTTTTAATTAATATGAGTTTATTTTTCTCTTCTACTTAAAAAGATAAATCAAAATATATTGGACATTTTTTATATTTATATGATAAGAAACATATTTAGTAAGAGCCCAAACAATATGAAATGACTAGAAAAAAAAATTCTTCTTTAAAACAAGAAGATTTACCTTATAAATAAAGAAATATTTAACTCAATTAATTTGAATTCATAAAAATTGAGATATATAATCATCTCTCTACCACTATAACCATAAATAACACTAGAATCCAATTAAAATGCCATCTAAATGATAATAGATGCAAGTATGAATTGGTTCTACTCCAAATTATGCGAGTCATCTCATTACCTATTTGCACATACACATCTCTTTATATGCCACATCAAATTATATAATAGTAGGTTATATGAATCTAGAAGTTATGTGAGATAGATTTACAAAAAAAATTGAAGAATTTTTCCACTACATTTTTTTAGCGAAATGATAGAATTCAAAAAAATTATGGTAAACAATGATAAAAGAATAATATTTTATTTGTATGAATATATACATTTACACTTATTGTAATCCTAAATACAACCTTAACCCTAAATTTGACTAAATTATAGAGAGATATATAATTCTAAACCTAATTATAATCCTAACCATCAATTTAAACCCTAACCCTAAACCTAACCCCCACTCTAACCTTATCCCTATCCATGTACCCTAATATGAACCCAAAATAAATTATGATTTAAACACTTACCCTAACCCTAACCATAAAATTTAACTCTATTCTTAATCATAATTCTAAACCAAATCCTAATTATAATTATAATTATAGTCCAAAACCTAACACTTATCCTAATACTAATCCTATCGCAAACCCTAATCCTAACATTAACCATAATTATTATTGTAATCCTAATCATAGCATAACTATAATTACTAATATAGCCCTACTCATAATATAACCTTTTTTATCATTCTAACCTAAAAAGTAACCCAAATTGTAATCCTTAGCTAAACGCTATCACAATTCTTATTCTACCTCTAATATCATTTATAACTCTTAACCCTTATCCTAAGCATAACCTAATAATGACCATAAACCTACCCATATCTCTAACCATGAAGTGAATAATAAAACTCACACTAACCCTAACAACAACCCCTACCTTAACTCTATCCCTAACAATGATGTAAAACCTAATCATAATCCTAACCCAAACTATAACTATAATCCTAATATTAACCCTAATCAAAATTCTAACTATAGCCCTAAACCTTAACCCTATCCATAATCCAAACTCCAACCATAACCAAAATCCCAATCCTAACCATAATCTAAACCAAAGACCTAAATCCTAATACTGACCATAGTGGTAACCCCAAAATCTAACCCTAGCCATAATATAAACTCAAACTCTAAAATAATAGGGTGGTCCCACAATAGTGTGTCCCACTTTTTTAGACATGCTGATTTTTGCTGAAATAACACATTTTTAATAAAATATGATGATTTAAGCCTTGAATGGTTCTATTTGAAGGAATTAATTACAAATGGTTAGCTCAAAGCCTCTTAGATTAAAAAAATATTGATATAACATCTATACTCCTCATTCATACCTACAATAGAGTCTCCTTTGCACCTATTAAAATGGTGAAAAAAAATCACTTCGACTTTATGTTTTGGCAGATCAAATGAATCCATTTGAAAAACCTATCTATGCAGTATGATGCTATTCAGAACAAGATTTCTAAATATTACTTTAACTAAACATAGGTTGTTTGGTCATTCAACAACCCGTCTCTTCAAGACTTTGGGAAAAATAGTAAATTACAAATTTTTTTATATAAAAAATATGTAGGAAAAGATTATTTGTGTTACCTTTCTATATAAAAAAGAAAAAATGAATTTCGATATACACAGATCAAGTTAGAGCGATCCAAGTGATCTTATGTCTAAATTACAGTTACTGTCACTTTAGAACTTAATAAACTATGAAATATTGACCCAAAATGAATGAAACCAATTGCATCCTTTAGTTATTGAAGTTACAAATATAATCTCAAAATAATTACATCGTTATCATATTTTTAAAAAAAAGTTATATTGATCCAAGTAACAGTAACTCCTTAAAAACATAATTTTTCACACAAACCACTTTTCGAAGGAGAAGGAAAAATGAATTTAAATGAATTTAAATTTATTTTTAGAAAATATATTTAGAAATTAGAAAGAAACTTCTAAGAGACTCTAGTTTACATCATCTTCAAATTCCTAATAGTTTTGTGGCAATAGGTGTTTAAAGTGAAGTTTTTATCAGAATGTTGATCTCTGTGTCAAAGTTGGCCAAAAAGTGGGACACACTATTGTGGGACTACCCAATGATCAAAACCCTAATCCTAACTATATGGATAGTCATAATATTAAACCCTAACCCTAATAAAGGTATCCAATCCTAACCCTAACCATGATATAAACCTTAAAGCTAAGCAAAATCTAAAAAATAATACTAAGCCCTAATCATAATCCTATCCTCAACTCTAAATTTGAACCCTAAACTGTAGTCATAACCATAATCATAAACTTAAAGCGAACCTTAACCCTAAATTTAATCTTAAAATTAATCCTAAGTTGGACCCTAACCCTAACCCAAACCATGATACTAACCAAATATAAATCCCCACCTTACCTGGGTGAACCCACAATAGTGGGTTACACTTTTTCGCCTGAACGGACACTGAACTCTACATTTTGAAACAAACTTTTAGATTCGAATGCATATTATCGTTAAACTGTTTGAAATCAAAAGATGAAGTAAATTAGAGTCTTTTATGATTTTATGTCTAGATTCTAAATATATTTTTTATTTTTATTTTTAAATTGATTTGAATGGTTTTTTCTTTCTCCCACAAAAATTGGTATGTTGCTTAAAATGTCATTTTCAAAGAGTTACATTGTTTTCATAGACCATAAATTTTTTTCTAAAATAGATATCAATGTGATTCTTTAAAATTTAGTTTTATAACATCCATATGGAGGGCATCCAATTGGTTTGACGACATTATCATCATTATTGCATATTTTATTAATGTTTGAAGTTGAATAAACCATAATTTTGACATACCTTGACTACATAGCTTATAACTTGTCGTGTATTTGTCCAAATTCATTTTTATTTATTTTTATAGAAAGATAACTTCAATACCTAGGGCATAGATATTTATTAGAATTTTTTTCTCTCATTTACTATTTTTCCATAAGCGTCAAACATAGAGGTAGACATACGGTCAAATATCTATGTTTAGTAAAACTGAATATACAAAGTCATAATAAAATTAATATATATTAAAGTTATAATCATTGGAAAGATTTTCCTAGTAGTACCTTAGTACATAGATAGTTTTGTCCAATGGATTCATTTGATCTTCCAAAAGATAATGTCGAAGTGATTTTTTGTCAACATTTTAATAGGTGAGAAGGAGGCTCCATTGTAGGTATGAATGAGGAGTATAGATGTTATATCAATGTTTTTTTTAATCTAAGAGGATTTGAGCTAACCATTTGTAATTAATTCCTTCAAATGGAACCTCTCAAGGCTTAAATCATCATTTTAAAAAAAAAATGTGTTATTTCAGCAAAAATCAGCATGTCTAAAAAAGTGTAACCCACTATTGTGAGGTCACCCACCTCTAATTATAATTCCAATGTTAACCCTAATAATAATTTCAATCCTACCATGATGTGAACCCTAATATAAACTTTACCTTGATCCTCACTGTAATCCTAAGCCTAACCAAACCCTAACTAAAATCTAATCTAAACACTAAACCTAACTATAATCCTAACCCTAACCCTCGTGTAAATTTAATCCCCAAAGATAATCCTAAACATTATATAACACCTAGCATTAACATTTACTCTAACCATAACCCTAAACTCTAAACCCTAACCATAACCCTAAAATCTAAACCCTAACCATAATCCTAACTTTAATCCTAACCATAGCCTATATCATAACCCTAAATGTAACTATTTCTAACCTAAGAATGACCCTAAACCTAACCATGATGTGAACCCTAACTATAAAATTTACCCCGATCCTCACTTTAATCCTAACCCTAACCAAACCCTAATATGAACCCTAACTAAAACCTAATCTAACACTAACCCTAACCATAATCCTAATCTTAACCGCCATGCAAGCCCTAACCCTAACCCTAAACATTATATAAACACTAACATTGACCATGATTCTAACCATAGCCCTAAACTCTAAACCCTAACCATAATCCTAACTCTAAGCCTAACCATAAATATAAGATGGACATAACATAAAGCTTAATCCTAACCCTAACCCTAACCCTAATACTAACCCTGACCCTAATCATATTAAATTACTCAACATATAACACTAAATTGTAATACTAAATCCTAAACCTAACCCTAATTCTACCTTTAACCCTGACATAACTCTCACACCAATATTAAACCCTAAAAATGACCATAAACTTGACCTTAACACTAAACCCTAGCCCTAATCATAATAATAAATCTAAACCAAATCCTAACCCTAATGTTAACCCTAACCATGTCATATAAACTTTAACCATAATATAAACCATAGCCATGATATAAAACTTAACCTTGAATGCTAACCCTAATTGTAACCCTAATCAAATTAATTTATTTAATGTGTTGTGTGCCTTGCCGCTGCTACTAGCTAATATATACTCTATATTTAAAATACGTCGAGATGCATCGAGGTGTTAAATTTTTTGATCGTTCACCTTTAATATAGAGAAAAAATTAAAGTTGAAAAAATTCAATGCCTCGATGCATCTCGACGTATTTTAAGTATAGAGTATATATTAGCTAGTTATTTCTTGACGTGCATGAGGTATAGTCAAGGATTTTAATTTTTCAAACGAATTTCCTTAGCACATATGATTTAGTGATCATGAGCGCACATGAGACTACATGGTGGATTTTCATATTTAAGTAGGATTCCATGCATTAGGAGAATTAGCGCTCAAGAGCATATATCAGGTATTATTGTGGATTTTCAACCTTTTGAAGAATTTCCTAAGTAACATGAGTTCACACTTGAGAGAACAAGTAAAACCTTGTGACGGATTTTTTCATACAAAATGAATTTTATGCCCTTTGTATTTTAGCGCTACTCGGTGCATATTAACATGGATGACATATTTTGCAGTCTAACTTCATTCCTTGACATTTGATACCTTGTGGTATATTTTTTACTTGGAATCCTCTTCTTGCCTGGTGTGAATTATTGTCAACAAGTGCATATTAGAATAAGGAGTGAAATTCTGACTTGAAGGAAATTTCTTGACCATATAGAATTTGTGTTACATATGAGATCATGGCATAATTTGCACTTTTAAATCATTTTCCCTCCTCTCCTTATATCTAAATGTATTCATTTATCAATATTACTTTCTTCCCAAATTTAGATACAGACAAGGAATTGCCATGGATTTTTAAGCTATTGAGGAACTGCATGCCTTTGAATATTAAGTGTTTCATGATTCTATTTGAACCACAATAATGGATTTTAAAGATTCTTGACCATTCCCTTATGAATCTTCGTGTTTCGTACTACTTGTATGCACCCTAAAATGGTCGCCTAGACTTTGGGCCCGCATTCATCAATTTATCATTTCCTGAATCAATGCTTTGCAAAATTTTCAATTTAAATCAATTTCCTTGATCAAATCGTAATTAATTCAATTATTTTAATATTTCCTAAGGTTTGATCATTTTATCCTAAGTTTTATTTAATTAAGAGAACATGCTCCCTTTTAATTAAATAAAAAATATTTTAATTAAATAATAAAATCACTTTATCCTAAGCCACATTTAATTAAAAGAACAAATCTCTTTTAAATAAATAAAAAAAATCTTTTAATTAAATAATGGAAACCACTTTGCTAAAAATAATAAATAAATAATAAAATAAAAAGAAAAAGAAAAAGCCTTTTTGTCTACACATTGAATGCACACTTTCCAAGATGAGTGGAATCTCCTTTTGTCTCTTAATCTCTTCCACACATCTTTTTACCTCTTAACCATGTCCATTGATTTTGCCTCTTAAGAATCTTGAGCACATGGATCAACCAAGATTTAATCTCCACCATTGCTCATTTCTTTTTGCCTCTTAATCTTGACCGTCCATTCATTTTTAAATCCTTTATAAGGAGCCCTCTCCTTCTCATTTGATGCATGAAGATTTTAGAGATCCAAGATTTTATGTTATTGTTATGTAGGTTTGGAGAGTGATTTTGGAGGAGAATTTGCACTTGAGCTTGAACATTGCAACTTCTATTTTCTTGTCTTCTTCTCTCATGCCTCCATGGCAATCCATTTAGATTACTCTTGCACTTTCATATTATATTAGATTCATATTTCTTTTCATAGAATAATCTTGCATAAACATTTCCTTTCATAGATTAGTTTGCTTTCATGCATTGTTATCATATAGAATAGCTTTCATTTTCATTTGCATGCATACTTGATGAATCATGAAGACTAGCAATCTTGCTTTTCCTCTTTTAATTTCTCATTTTATGGTGTACTTGCATGGGCACAAACTAGGTCTAAACTGAGGGCCTCCATTATAAACCCTTGCACTCCATGAATAGAGAGCTATGAGTCACCATTTAAGACCTCATTCTTGAGCAATCTTGGATATAATGACTCATAGAAGTGTGTCAACATTTTAGCACACATTTTTAGCACCCACCATGGGGCAACCCATGTTTACATGCTGGTTTTGGTTAGTTTTGGAGCTAACCCCCTTGTGCAGATTTGCTTGGAGACTAAAACCCTAGATTTTCAAAGATTTGATCATATCTCCCAAACGGCTTGGAGTTTCGATCTAAAATTGTTTTTTCAGGTTGGTGACATATCAGAGAAGCTTTAGTAAAAAATTCAAAATTTTATGAGGTATTTTGAATTTTTTATATTTTTCATAAAAAATTCATTTTCAGCACAAATCAGCATATTTTTCAGAAATTTTTACATTTTTGGAAAGCTATTTAAATTTCACAGGGGGTCCATTCTTTATGTTCTAAATTTGGATGCAACATCATATCTCAAATAGTTGATTTACAAAAACTGGTTTGTTTTGGTAAATTGAGTCTCTAGGGCACAAATTAAGGAATTTTTCTAAAATTTTTACATTTTTGGAAAGCTTTTTTTTTAGCAGGGGTCTCTATTTTGCATTTCTATTTTTGTGGCTGAAATCATATCAAAAAAATTAGATCTTGTTGACTAGGTCAAATGCAAAAAAAATAAAATTTTGTGATGAGTATGCACTTATTTTTCATGGTTCAATGCATGATATGACTTGTCATTTGGATTATTTTCTAGTTATTATTGCTCCTAACAATTGATTTTCAGATCTAAGCCTAGGGTTTGCATAATTTGAATATACATTGCATATCTTGTTTGGTTGTTTGGTTGTTGGAGAGTTCATGGCTAGCTTGCATGAAAAAAATCAACAAAAGTAAAAATAAAGTAAAATCTACTAAGCACGTTGCTTTGGACTTGAGGTATTTTGTTTCATCTCTATAACATTTGGATTTTGGGAATAAAATGAATCTCTCATGTGTTTGGCTTGATTGTTTATTACTTTCATAGATCACACTTCAATTTTTCTATAAAGGAGACAATGAATCTAGATTTTCTTTCTTGCATATATGTCTCACATAGTAATTAGGCCCTATGAGCACTATTTTTGGCATTCTTGAGAGAGTGGGCTTCATTCGCTTGTCTTACATGCAAAGCTCTTCTTGACGATAAAACCCCTTGTAGGTAGGGAAAGAAGTTGTTATTATCTCATGGTCTTACTTGGTTTAGTCCTCAACTTTGATCGGTATGATCTCTCTTGGACCCGGTTAGAGAGATTGGTAGACATTGTTGTTAATGTACGAACCTTAGTGAGGTGATTTCAATTTTAGCATGTCAATGAATTTTCTTTCTATATTTGGGTGAGGTGAAGAGGCTAGAGGATTATGCTCTATTCCCCTTTGGGCACATCATAAACTCAAATCCTTGAATCCAAGCTAAGTCCCCATGTGGTCCTTTTTGTGAGTCTTCCTTATTAGAGAGGGTTAATCGTAGTGGACATTCCCTTTATTCGGTCAACCACGTGGACGAAACCTCAAGCAGTAATAGCTATTTTCACCGTGGTAGCAACAACCACTATATAAATTTCCTTATGGAGGAAATCTCTATGGGTGTAGTTTCTTGTTGGGCTATCATATCTCCTCAGTGTCTCTGATTGATTAAATTCTTAGAATGTGTCAAAACCCTGGTGTGCCTGGATTGGAGTTTGCCCTCTTGAAATTGCAAAAGTTGCAGAGTTGACCATTACTACGAACCATAGTGCACCCAACTTTTTCTTTGCTAGGATTATGTGCGTGACTTAAAAACATTTTGAGAACATACACAAGTAGAATCTTTAGGGAGTAGAATACTATGTCACTATTCTTGTTCATGCGCAAGGTTGCTTTGTCCCTTTCTCATTGTTTGAAGACAATTATTTTCTTGAACTCCCTGATTGATGTCTTGCGTGCCTAATTAATGATAAAAATTTGTTGATGCATATAGTTGATCAATTAAATGAACAAAAACTGAGTTCTCGAGTCAAAAAAACCAACTTTTTACACCTTGCTTGATTTGCTATCCTGTCATTTCCAGTCTTCCTCGGTCGATCCGGGTCAGATTAGGTCACTTACCCTGCTGTTAGAAGCCTATTTGCACCTTGGATTCTTGCATTTTGACCTCTTGAACTAGTAATCTTTGATTTCATGAGTGACCTTGCTTGGAATCGGTGAGATAGAAACTGTCCTTATTGAGAAGATAAACATTTGGATTCTTTGATAACACACTTGAAGAGTTTTAGTAATCTCTTGTCCATTCACTTCAATCCAAATTCAAATTCAATCAATATAACTTGGGTAAATAATCATCCTGATCCATATGTGTTAGGGTATTCACCCATTCATTGGGCACCTCTATGGCAGTGTTGGTTTACGCTTCTTGTAAAATTTCTATCTTATCATCTCTCTTTTTGAACAAGTGAGCGCTTTTACTATCCTAGTTTGGTACCAACGTTTCTTAGTGTCATCCTATCACCTAGTGCCATTTATTTCACGTCAGTTACAACAAGATATCAAGTAAATCAAGGAAAGCGACCTCAAGTAGTCTTTAACCAATTACCCTTAGTTCAAACTTGCCAAAAACATAAGGGAAAAGAACATGTATTTGATCAATCACCCAGGAACAACTTAGAAGTTTGGTTTGATCCCAAGAGTAACCTTAGTGAGTTGAGTACACCCTTAACATATTCTTGCTCAGATATGGATATGAGTTACACAATGAATTGATGAGAGAGGGATGAAATGGATAACAACCTTGATGATATATTTGAAAGACATAGAGATACCATTCTGTTTGGCAATTCCTCTCGTGAAAATCGGTTAGTCTCACCCCTTATCTCAACTAGATATCTGGATGCACATCAAAGGGATGAAAGGGATAAGAGATGAGCCTATCAAGAAGAGCAATATCAACATGAAAGACAAGATGATGAACCCTACGACACTCATGCGAATGCAACATACACCAATGACTTGTTTAGGCATTCAAGACCAAGTTCACCGCTCAAAGTACCTTCAAGATACACAAGTGAAAGACTTAAGAGAATTGAGCATGAAAAGAAAGCCTTCATAGATGAACAAGCTAAAAAGGAAGAGGAATTTGGACTCCTAGAGTCAGAGAGACAAGCCTTGTTGGAGATAGAAAGGAGAGCCTCACAAAAAGAGCAAGATAAAATTTTGGCTCAACAACTTAATGACCAATTCAACAACATGTGTGTTGGTGGTGGAAACAACTCTCCTCCATCCACTCCTTCCAAGACTCCATGAAATGGAAGACATTCAAGAACACCTTCACGATCTCCTAGTCCTAGAGGAAGAAGGGCTTCACAACATGATCATTATAGGAGATGAACACCTCCTAAGAACTCAAGACAACCTTCACAACGTGCTCACCATGGTTCACAATATGGGGGTAGTAGTTTGATTTTTGACCTCAACTCCCAAGACTTCATACAATAAGAACCACTCTTACAGTAGTATGTGGAGAGATACTTGGAGCAAAACAAAGACAAGTTCTTAGAGAGTTTAGTCAACAAAGGTGCCAAAGTCCCCTATAACTTTGATGTGGACAAGAAGATTAAGAAGCAAGGTCCATCTTAGGAAGCATACATCAAACAACTTAAGAGTATGATGGAAAAGATGTTGGCACCCAAGAGTTCATTCTCACTTGACTCAATTTTTCCTAATCCTTTTGACAAAAGTGTTAGCATGAAGGAATTTCCTAGAAAGGTTGAGATCCCTCAATATGACAAGTATGATGGGAATGGAGATCCACATGATCATGTGTGTCAATTCTATATTATGAGTTTTGAGTTCCATCAAGATGATTTGTACCTCATGAGATTGTTCCCAAGGAGTCTTAAGGGTCAGGCGATGGAATGGTTCACCAACATAACGCCCCCCATCAAGGCTTTCAAAGAGCTCATCCATAGATTTGTCCAACACTTTGCATACAACCTTTCAAGATCTTTCACCATGCTAAACTTATGCAACTTAAACAAAAATCAAGAGGAATCCTTTGTCACTTTCTTGCAAAGGTGGAGATGACAATGCTCTCACTACTCTAGGACCATTCCTGAAAATGAGAAGATTGACATCCTTGTTGGCAACTTGGTTCCCGAAATGTGGTATCAAGTTAGGAAGATGGTTTTTGATTCCTTTGACACCATGGTTGAAACTGCATGTAGGATTAAGGATGTTTTGAGAGAACAAAGAATTTTGACCAAACATGGAAACAACAACAACAACAATGGTCAAAATAACAACTCTAACAAGTATAAAGGGAAAAACTCACATTGGAATAAGAATAAACAAGTGATCAATGATGGAGTTGTGGACTCCTCTCAACCTAAAGATCAAGTTGTTCTCCACTTGTCTAGTGATGTTCAAGCCATGAAACTCAATGCATCTCATCAACAAGAGAGCAAGCCAAGATACCAAGATAAGACTAAGAAAGAGAGACGTCAATTTTCAAAACTTGGTGATTCATATGAGGATGTCTTGAAAACACTCATTGCCAACAATATTTTGCATCCTCAAGATCCTGCAAAGCATTATATACTTGATGTTAAGCCACATTGGTGGGATGAGAAAGCCTTTTGCAAAGTTCACAATGGCATTAGACATGATATTGAAAACTGCTGGAAACTCAAACATATCATCCAAGATCTCATTGAGAGTGGAAAACTTAAGGTGGATGGATTGAACACCAACACTGATCATAAGGCATCCAAAGAACCTTTTCCCAAGTATGAGAAGGGAGAAACCTCTAAACCTAAGAAGGGCAAGGCTGAGTTCAATTACACATACACAACTGTAGAGAATGTCATCAACATGCTTGAAGTTGTAGAAGAAAATGTCAACATGGTGAGGAATAAAGATCCCTGTGGTTATGCTCTAGACATGTACTCTCCTCCTATCTTTGATGAAGAACTTGTCCTAGTTCTAAGGGTTCCTAACTCTAGAATGTCATCTCAAGCTCTCAATGCTGTCACATGAAGTCAAGGTCCTGTTGTCATTAGAGGACCCATTTCAAGTCAACCAAGTAAACCAAAGCAAGTGGCATCTAAGAATGTCACCTCAAAACCAGCAGTCAATCCTAAGTTGAGCTATAATATTGTCGATCAGTTGCAAAGAACCCCAGCTCATATTTTGATCTTTGAGCTCTTATAGTTGTCCCTAAGACACAAGCAAGTCCTTGAGGATGCTTTGCGTGCAACAAACATCCCTAACAACTTAGATGTTGACCAATTCTAGAACATGGTTAATCATATTGCCAAACCTCATTACCTTACCTTTTCAGAGGATGTTGATAAAGCTTTGAGCCACCCACACAATCTTGCCCTTCATATTGAAGTCATGATCCACAAAACTTGTGTTAGGCGCATGTTTATAAATAGGGGTGATGGGCTTAATATTTGTTCCTTGAGTCTTTTAAAGACATTGGGTTATCCTGAACAACTCATAGATACCAGAAACAAGATCACTATCAAAGCCTATGATGAGGCAAAAAGAAGTTCCAAGGGGTTGGTTGTCCTTCCTGTTAGGATTGGCCCTTTTGAGAAGGATATTTTATTTCAAATTGTTGATGCTAGTCCCCTTGCGTACAATATATTACTTGGTAGACCATGGATTCATGATATGCAAGCAGTGTCGTCTATCTATCATCAGTGTGTTAAGTTCCCCTACAATGGAGTAGAGATTTGTATACCTAGGGATAACACTTTATCTGTCAACTCAATTTCAGTGAGTGCTCATGTTCCTCTCAATAGAGAAGTAGAAGAATTCAATGCGACCTTAGCTGAATGTAAAGACAAGTTCAAGTCAGTAGACCTTGGCATGGGTGGGTATCAACTCAAATCCCTCATGACGCTACTGGTTTCACCTAGGTCTTATGGTAGGCCTTCAAAAGAAATGAGACCTTCCTCTTTAGCTATGACTTCATTTGGCACATTTGTAGAGTCCTCAGTGCCTATTCAAGATGAAAAAGAAGAGGTGGCTGTTAAAGATTGGATTTATAGAGAATATAAATACATGCACAATGAGAAATTATCTCCCTCTCATAAGGCTTATGGAAGAGGGTATACTTCTGTCAAATAGATGAGCTATCTTGGACATGGCCCTCTTAGTCACATATTGGATGCTAGAGATGAACCTCTTGATCATGCTCTTTTTGGACGCAAGTCTAAGAAGACGGTTGGCCTAGGATTTGTAAATCATAATAAGAATGCTGCTTCTATTCTTGATGAGTTGGATAGTGAAGATGAGCTAGAATACATACCTAATTTGACAAATCAACAAGATATGTGTGAGGATTGGGTCCCTTTCACTAATCTCCTTTGGGGAGATGAAGATAGTCCAATCACTCATGAGATAGTTGCAACCTTAGAACAAGATGAATCAGATGTAGAAGATCCCATCAGAGAACGTCAACACAAGAATATTGTTCATTTGATGGAGAGAGAAGGTGTTACCCTTGATGATGTTAGAGCTTCCACATCAAGATGTCCCAAACCTTCATGGTGTAAACATCCTAGTCGAAGTTCAAAAACAAGTTCATATGAGTATGAATGGGATTCTTTCTCATATCCTTCTACAATTGACATGGATGTTGATGTTATCCACACTTATAGTTCTTGACCCAAAGTAGCCGATGATTCATGTGTAAGATTAGAAGATTTGAACCCACATGTTGCCTTAGTGGATGATTCTTCACTTGTTAGGATGAATCCCAATTTGGGTAGCTTAGAAGGATACTTGACAAATTTTGACTCTTTGGTCACCAAAGATGATATCATTCACATCCACAACCTTGAACCAGTCATGACTTACCTCTTGTTCATTCTAACCACATTGATTGGTCCCAACACTATCAAGAACCTAAGCTCTTAACATTTCAAAATGATTATGAGATAACCTGTTACTTGAATGTCATTGAACCTATAGTCTCTTCCACTAGTGAACTGACTACCAGCATGACAGAGCCGGACATCAAGTACCTTAGTCACAAAATAAAAAGAAAATAAAATAAAAAGAATAAGAGTTCTGATGGAAAAAACCATTGCGTGGCGGTGTCAGAACCAAAAAAGTAAAAATAAATGACGTATCCAAGGGTGAAAACCTCTCTGAGGCACCTAAGATTTAGATACTTGATCGTCTCCCTAGCTACTTTCAAGAAAGATATTTAGTGCATATCGAACCAACACAAATAGTCAATTTGGGTACAGATGAAGCTCCACAAATAGTACACTTGGCTCAGTCCTTGTCACCATAAGAAAAAGAAGCTTACACTAAGTTCTTATAGAAAAAGAAGATTAATTTTGCATGGAATTATTCAGATATGCCAGGGTTGGACACTAATCTTATCATGCATCACTTGTCCATAACTCTGGGTGTCAACCCAGTTAAACAAAAATTGAGAAAGATGCATCCTCACATAGCTCTCCTAGTCAAAGAAGAATTAGAGAAACTCCTTGGTGCAGGATTCATAAGAGCTATTGACTATGCTGAATGGATATCAAATATTGTACTAGTTTCCAAACATGATAAATCCATTTTAATTTGCACAGATTTTAGAGATGTCAATAGAGCATGCCCAAAGGATGATTTTCCACTTCCCAATATAGACTTGACAGTGGACATGACTGTGGGTTATTAGATTTATTCCTTGATGGATGGTTTTTCTGGATACAATCAGATTAAGATAGCTCCTGAAGATCAAGAAAAGACTGCATTCACTTGTGCATGGGGTACCTATTGTTGGAACGTTATGCCTTTTGGATTAAAAAATGCATGATCCACCTATCAACGAGCTATGACAACTATTTTTCATGACATGATGCATAAAAACATGGAAGATTATGTGGATGAAACCTTGTCCAAGTCTAAGAAAAGAGACACACACTTAGATGATTTAGAAGTCATTCTAGATCACATGGAACAATTTCAACTAAGGTTAAATCCTAAAAAGTGTGCATTTGGTGTCACCTCTGGAAAACTACTAGGATTTATTATTTTAGAAAAAGGAATAGAGGTACACCCTGAAAAATTCCAAGCAATCATAGATATGCCACCTCCTAGAAACATTAGTCAAATGAGGAGTCTTCAATCCATAAGGAGATTCATTTCACAATTGGCAGATAGAGCTCAACCTTTTAACAAGAACTTACACAAAGGAGTCAAATGTGTTTGGAATGAGGATTGTCAAAAGAGCATGGATCAAATCAAGAAATAGTTGGCAAATCCTTCCATTTTAATGCCTCCCATCCCAAAGAAACCACTTATTCTATACATTTCAGCAACATAATCTTCCTTGGGGGCATTACTAGCTCAACTTGATGAACATGGGAAAGAAAGAGCAATATACTACATTAGTCGCACTCTTGTTTCATATGAGGTTAACTACACTAGCATTGAGAAAGCTTTCCTTGCAGTTGTGTTTGCTTCCCAAAAGTTGCGACATTACATGCTTGCACACACTATCCACCTCATAGAAAAAAATAGATCCACTCAAGTATTTACTAGGTAAGGCTACCCTCACAGGTAGACTTGCTAAATGGATGATGATCCTTTCAGAATTTAACATAGATTACATTGAGCGTAAAGAAATCAAAGGACAAGCCATAGCAGATCAATTGGTTGATTTCCCAATACAAGATAATGCACCTATTCAAGTTGACTTCCCTGACGAACACCTTATGTATATGACTGAAAGAACATGGAAGATGTTCTTTGATGGATCCTTTATGCAAAATGGTTTGGGAGCTAGTGTGTTGTTTGTTTCTCCTCATGGGTACATGATTCCTAAGTCTTACAAGTTATTGTTCCCATGTAAAAACAACATTGCTTAGTATGAAGCTTTAACAAATGGACTTAAGATGGCCATAGAATGGAAAATCACAGAGTTACACATCTATGGGGATTCATAGTTGATAATCAACCAAGTTAATAAACAAAAGATGAGAAATTGGTACCTTATAAGAAAATGGTTGATTCCTTGAAATGATACTTCACATTTGTCACATTTCAGCAAATTCCTAGAGTAGAAAATAAAGCAGTTGATGCTATGGCTACACTTACTTCACTTCTTCAGTAAGGGAAACATGAATCCAGATTTGAATTCCTGGTGGGAGAGCTACATCACTCTATCTATGACTCCCAAGAAAATCATTTCATTTGTATCCTTGTTGGTCATGAGTCATCCCATTATGGTGCCATTTACTCACATATTCATGATGGCATTATCCCTAAAACCTTTAACCGATTTGAACATAGAAACCTTATCCAAAATGCCTCTCGCCATTCCCTTATCTCTAGTGATTTGTATAGGAGGGGTTTAGATGGAACACTTATTAAATGCTTAGAAAAGGAAGAATCTGATCAAGCGTTAGTTGACATCCATGATGACATCTATGGGGGATATTCCAATGGTCGTTCCATGGCCTGAAGGTTGCTTAGGGTGGGGGACTATTGGCCTACGATGTAGATTGATGCAGTAGCTTTTGCAAAGTCATGTGACAAGTGTCAAAAATATGGTAGCCTGATACATGCTCCAAGTAGGGAGCTCATTCCTTCTATATCTCATTGGCCATTTCAGCGTTGGGCCTTTGATCTTGTTGGACAGATTCATCCCAACTCATCAGGTGGACATAATTTTATTATCACTGCTATTGATTACTTCACTAAATGGGTAGAAGTTGTCCCACTTTCTGTTGCCTCGGGCAAGACAGTCTCTCTATTCATTCTAAACCATATCATCTGTCGATATGGAGTGCCTTCCAAGATTATCATTGACAACAGATGCCAGTTCAAAAATAAGGACCTTAAACAACTCTGCAAGAAATTCAAGATTAAACAACATTGGTCCTCCATTTACTTCCCACAAGGAAATGGTCAAGTAGAGGCATCAAACAAAACCATTCTTAAAATACTACATAGAACAATTTGTAAGAATGGTAGAGATTGGCATTTATAGATAAATCCATCTTTGTGAGCTTATAGAATGAGTATTCGTACTCCTACTGGGGCTACTCTATTTGCCCTTACATATGGTGCTAAAGCAGTGTTACCTTTAGAGGTTGAGATTCCTTCACTTAGAGTTTCCCTCAAAGGTCTAGTTACAGATGAAGACTACCACGCCATGAGACTTCAAGAGTTAGAACTTCTAGATGAGAAACATCAAGCATCATTTGACCATATGAGGGTTTATCAAAATTGCATGTCCAAAGCCTTCAACAAAAAGGTTCGCCCTAGAGAATTCCAAGTGGGAGATCTTGTCCTACGTGAAAATCCTAAGAATCAATAGCATAGAGATCAAAAGGGAAAATTTGAACCTAATTGGCTTGGACCTTACATCATTACAACAGCTTTTGGGATAGGTGCTTATTTATTATCTACTACAAAGGGAGAGTGGATCCCTGATCCTATCAATGTCTTGGACCTGAAGAAGTTCTATCCATGATGCCCATTCTATCTGGGGGCATCCTTTGTACATACTTATTAATCATAAAAATATCCAAAAAAATGATATATTGTCAATAATTCTAAAAATAAAAAAATATCCTGAAAAAATGATCATCTTAGTGAAAACCTAGCAATAGGCACTTTGATGTATCTCCAAAAAAATTATATATTCCAAAAATACCAAAAAAATTATATATTCCAAAAATACCAAAAAAATAAAAAAATTCAAAAATTCAAAAAAATAGAAAGAGTGCCTTGGTGAAAACCTGGAAACAGGCGCCTTGGTAGCAAAAATACAAAAAAATTATTAAAAGTCCTGAAAAATTAAAAAAAATTGCAAAAAAATCCAAGTGGTGAAAACTTGGAAACGGGCGCTACTTGAGGCCTTTGCACCCCTGTTTCTTAGCACGCGTCCTCGACACTTAGCCTTTCTCCATCATGCCTTTTTCTTGTTTCCTTGGTTTGGAATTGGTCTTTGTCTTTGTCTAGGGGGCATAACTGTGTAAGCTTTGATCTCTCGAATGCGTAATTCTTTAGGACACCTCGCAAATAGTGTTTTTCAACACCACCCCAATTATTTTTTTCAACACAACCCCTAACATCGATTGTTTTTCAACACTTATCAGTTTGGTCTTACCTACTTTTGTCATGTGATCTTACCTGCTGGCAAGCATTCAATCCTTATCCTCGAAACTCAGTATCATTTAACACACTTAAATTTTTAAACACAACACTTAATGTTTGAGATATGTCATGATATTTTCTTTGTGTGCTGACTGTTATTGATTTTTGTTGAGTGTCCTTGTCTAATAAGTTTCTCCGGGATGCATATCTATAGCACTTGGGGCATGGGGCATGTTTTTATTTTCTTTCTCCTTGTGGGTGTGGTCTTGAAACTCTAGAGTGTCTCTTGTTGTTCCCTTGAAATACTTAGGAGATTTGAGGCATCATCCTTGACTATTTTTGCATAACTGTTCTTATGGTTATCTCGACATCTATGCCTTGATGCGAGTGTGGTTTTGCTACATTAAATTGGGTAAGCTAACATCGAAGTCATCTTGACCTTTACGTCTTTGATGCTTAAATTAGAATCTTTTCACATTCCAATCTGATATAAATCACATTCATATCTTCATAGTTGTGCTTGTGACTAGTGATGATTGTGTGATTTTACGATGTCCGTTAATAATTTTCCAATGATGAAAATAAGTTCCTTCACATTCTCTAATGAATGATGAACACAAAATCCTATGTTAGAGTTTCTCTATTGCAAGTACACCTTTGCATTTTCATGTAGCTTGCATTGTTAGACTTCATGTTAATTTGCATTTTTAGGTTGCATTATGAGTTTGAGAAGGTTTTCCTTCATCTTTCTTTTGGACTTTTAATCAACTGTGGTCATGTTTTGATCTTCATTTCCTTATCTTCTTTCATGATCTCAATCAAAATTTTCTATCTTAAACAGTTGATTGATTTTGAGGCATTTTCTTTCTTGAGGCAAATTCTCTTTCTTCTCTTCATTTCTTTTCACCTCTTCCAAACTTCTATCTTCCATTCTCTTTCACCCCACATCTTTTCTTCTAATTCAACCTTGGGGCATAATCTTTCATGCTTGACGATCTACCTTGGTTTTGTGATCCTTATATATTTCATCTTACATCAAGAATCTTATTTTTAGTTCGATTTGATCAAATTTATCAATTTGATGTCTCTCCTCTATCTCATTTCAATTTTGATCATGAGGGGGCAGTACCTATCAAAATTCAATCCTTGATTCAACGTTATCAATCCTATCAGTTGCTTCGCTTGGGGAAACCTTGCTTGAGACTTGACAATTACCTATTTATAGGGGTGTTGGCCTTGTCTTTTTCAATTAGCTTATTTTTGTCTTGATGTGTTCCCGTCCGTCGATCACATGTCTGGATTATTTTGTGATCCCAAATCGATCTCACACTTCAACTTCATTCTTTGACTACATGTGTTCTCATGAAGATCATGCATTAGTCAAAGAGGGGCAAATGTATGCACACTAAAATGGTCGCCTAGACTTTGGGCCCCCATTCATCAATTTATCATTTCCTGAATCAATGCTTTGCAATATTTTCAATTTAAATCAATTTGCTTGATCAAATTGTAATTAATTCAATTATTTTAATATTTCCTAAGGTTTGATCATTTTATCCGAAGTTTTATTTAATTAAGAGAACATGCTCCCTTTTAATTAAATAAAAAAATCTTTTAATTAAATAATAAAATCACTTTATCCTAAGACACATTTAATTAAAAGAACAAATCTCTTTTAAATAAATAAAAAAATCTTTTAATTAAATAATGGAAACCACAAAAAAACATGAAACTAGAGCAAGTGATGGTGAGCGCAGGAGCAGGTTTTGAGGCCGAGGTAACAAGGGTTAGTGCAGGTGCAGGGACAAGCGATGTTGGTCGAGAGACTGTTAACAATGCAAGTTTTGGCAATGGAGATCCCCTTCAAATATTTACCTCTACACCCATTGTGCAACTAGCTAGGGCTGGAATACATGTTAATCAATTTCAATCTTGTCAGTTTCAGGAAAAAAATTCAGCTAAGGGAATGAAGTCTATTTTCCTAGGCAAAGTAGTGGTTCAACCTGCTAAGCCCTTTTTTGTCAACCCACACTTTCATGATCATCGGACTAAGCCCCAGATTGAGAAGCCTGTCGTAGGTTCTATGATCGAAGGCCCAAATTCTCACAAGGGTTTCATTCATGCAGTGGAGGGTAAGAATAGACATATTTGACACGGATTTTCTTCTTATGAAACTGGAGAGACATCTAAATGGGCCATGCAAAGCCCTCCAAAAAGTGGGGAATTTGAAAATTTCTTTAGGCGGGATCCCAAATATTTGAAATTTTTTTACCACCCGCAGGAGAAGCAGGGTAGGGGTTTTCTTCGCAGTTACAGAAATTGGAATCATGCTTCATCAGGAGCCTTTCCTCACTGACATTTTAAGAAGCAACCCATTTTCAACATTTGTGAAGGGACTCCGCTAGGCTCCCCTACTCCAATTTTAACCTCTCTTCCAATGATTGCAGTAAACGCCCATAATGTAGAGCATGTTAAAGTATCCTCAAACCCCATGATTTTGAGTGGCTCTATTGAGCCCAAATCACAGAGTGATGTGCCTGCTAGGGCTATGCCTTCAGATTCGATGCTAGAGCCAAACAGGGCTCCCTTCAATCCAAAAAAACAAAAGTTAGTATGGAGAAAGAAGCACAGCTTGGATGTTATTCCTAAGGAAAATCTGCATCATACTCCAAATAAGTTGTCGATCACATTTCCAAAACATATGCTACAAGATTCAATTGGCATTCTCTGTCAGTTTTCTCTAATTGGTAAGTTCAACTCGGCTTCAATTGATATTTTTGACATTAAAGATTGGGCTTCTAAGGCTTGGTTAGGGGTTAAAGACATCTTTTTCATTGATCTGGAGTCTCATTTCTTTGTTGCTATTTTTGAATCTAAAGAGTATAGAGACTCAATTCATAGATATAAAGGTTGGTTCTGTCTAGGTTCTAGTCTTTTCACTATGATTTGGGTTCCTAACTTCAATCCAGAGCCTGCAGAGATTCAGTTCTTCCCATTTTGGATTTCTTTCCCTCGCCTGCCTCTAGAATATAGAGATCCAAATATTATTGAGTTACTTGCAAAAAAAATAGGCATCTTTTTGAAACATGATCTTATTCCATTTGATCGGCCACATCTGAATGTCAGAGTTTGTTTACTTCTTGACATGCGAAAAAACCCCCCATCTCATATCCAGATCAACTCACAGTGGGGTTTATGGAATCAACCTATATTGATTCAGGATGAAGCCACAGTTCATAAATTTCAATCTAGCCTTGGTCATTTCAATACCCAATGCCAAAAAGGAGATCAAGGATCAGTAGTAGTGTGCTTAGATCATAATTTTGATCGAAATTTATGAATAAATAAATCTTCAATAGAAGTCCCTCGAATTATAGATGAGGAACCCCAATATGTTTTTTCATCGGGTACATCTAAGACCTTGGCTAAATGCAAATTTTCAGAGGTTATGTTCTCTTACCTGTTAAAAATAGTTATGTCGTTTATTCACTGTTTAACAGGTTATTCTTCAAGGATCAACATTCTTCCTTCACCCTCTAAATGTTTAACTATATCCAACAAGGATGTTATGCACTTGAGTTTGTCGAAAGCCCCCGTCATATCTTCTGAGCTGGTTATTATTTCTTCAGAATTAGATATTCATAAGGACATGGTAGATTGGAAGATCCATCAAATTGAAGACCAGATCGTTACAGAAATAGCTTCCAATATAATATTTGGAATAGCAGAGGAGGAAGGATTTAACGTAGGAAACCAACAGAATAACAATTTGGATGATCTACTTAAGCAGTACCAGTTCTGGTCAAACAAGACATCTTCTAATTCTTTGGATGGTAATAATTTAGTTGAAGTTCAGAGCAATGGAGATGATACTGTTAATTCTATTCAACCTATGGAAGCTCCTATTATTGCCAAGGATCCCTTGGGGCTAGAAGATTGCATTTATAAAAAAATTCAAAATTGTGCCCTTACCTTGACCACCCCACATGTGGAATCCAATTCGGGACAATTTGAGACTATTCTTGATTATTCTCAAGTAGAGCTAGTCGAAACCTCTCCCTTAGGAATTTTTGATTACAATCAACCTCTTTCAATTGTTCAGTCTCCTTCCCAGAGCCAGCAAGTTTTTAAAACTCCCAAAACAAGAGGTCGACCTAAGGGCTCCAAGACTAGAATTGAAATTGCTACCAGCATTCAGACCACTCTAGATGATAAGTTTGTGGTTACCAAGTGAGTGACGAGGAGAAAAAAAGTTTATCCTTGTCCACTATGAAGATAAACTCTTGGAATGTCAGAGGTATCAATGCCTCTGAAAAAAGTGGGATTAAGAAATTACTCGAGAATATGAAGGTAGATATTATTATGCTTCAAGAAACTAAACTATCACAAGAATCATATGATAAGACATTATCTAAATGGTCAAAGTGGTCCTCAATTCACTCACCTGGAATTGGTACATCTAGAGGCCTTGCAGTTATGTGGAATCCCTTAACAATTCAAGGGCATCTCATTCAGCAACATTCAAATTGGCAAATGGTGCAGATTTCTAATTTTGATATTTCTTTTATTCTAATCAATGTGTATGGGCCGAATTAAACACAAGACAAGCTTAGACTTTGGGATACTCTAACTCATTTAATCCAAATGCAAGAAATTCAGCTAGTCATCCTTGGGGGAGATTTTAATGCAGTTTTGAATCAGGCAGAGAAAATAGGAGGCATATCTCCACCCCTTAAAACTATTCAGGATTTTTCTCATTTTGTGGACAATAATGGCCTTATGGATATTCCTCCGCTTCAGGGACAATTCACTTGGACAAATAGGAGAGATGGATTTGCATAGATTGCTATTCGCCTCGACAGATTTTTACTTTCTCAAGAATGGAAACTCCATCATTTTCATATGGATTCAGAAATTCTATCTTTTCCAGAGTCAGATCATTATCCAATTTCTCTTACAATTACTCATACTGCTGATTTAAGGCAAAAACAATTTAATTCTTCTTTCAAGTTTGAAAGAATGTGGCTTCATCATCCCCATTTTCTCCAACATTTAAAGCAGTGGTGGGTCAATGCACCTTTTGTTCCTGGATCCAAGATGTACCAATTTGCCATGAAAATGAAACATGTCAAAAAACTTATAAAAAAGTGGAATCACGACATTTTCAAGAATGTCTTTAAACAAAAAGAGATGGTCAAGTTGCAGTTGGAGGAAATTCATAGTCATATCATACATAATGGGATGACTAATGATACTTATGTAAAACAAAAAAGTCTTCAGCATGATTGGGAAGAATTGTGTGGTAGAGAAGAGGAATATTGGTGTCAAAAGTCTAGAGAGGTATGGCTTCAACAAGGGGACAAGAACACAAAGTATTTTCATGCTTCAGCTCAACAAAAAAGAGCTGCTAAAACAATTTTCCAAATCAAATAGGCAGATTTGGGTATCTTTTTAACAAATTCTCAGCAAATTAGAGAGGAAGGTGTAAAATTTTCCAAGAGTCTTCTTGCTCTAGTTGAATATCCAGCACCTTGTCCTTCTCAAGTGGCCGAACTTCTTGAGGCCATTCCAACAATGGTGACTCCCGAAGATAATAGCATGCTAATGGCCCCTATTTCTTATCAGGAACTTCGACAAGTTGTTTTTACATTTCCCCCAGACAAAGCACTGGGTCCTAATGGATTCACATCGCTCTTCTTTCAAAGCAGTTGGGATTTTATTGGTTATGATCTGTTGGTAGTAGTGGAGGAGTCAAGAAAGTGTAAATCAATTCTTAAATATTTCAATATAACCAACATTGCAATTATTCCCAAATTAAAGGACCCCAAAACTTTTGCTGACTTCAGGCCTGTTTCATTATGTAATTTGACATATAAGATTATAACTAAGGTAATTTATCTTCGGCTTCAGCATCTTCTTCCAAATTTAATTTCTCCTGAACAGGGTGGCTTTGTTCCAGGGTGGGAAACCATGGAGGGGGCTATGGTTGCTCATGAAGTCCTCCATTCAATTAACATCAATCAGTCTTCTACTTTTGTGATCAAGTTAGATATGATGAAAGCATATGACAGAGTTTGTTGGTCATTTCTACTTCAAGTCCTTCAACATATGGGTTTTTTGAAATAGTGGTGTAAATGGATCAGAGCATGTATTTCTGGGGCATGGTTTTCAGTTATTATCAATGGAGCAGCTTCAGGGTACTTTTCTTCTACACAAGGGATTAGGCAAGGAGACCCTCTTTCCCCAGCTCTTTGTATCATCATGGCTGAAGCATTTAGCAAGAGCATTAATCAATATCATTTTTTAGGTAAGTGGAAGGGTGCAAGCATCATTGGCACATCTATTTCCATTACGCATTCATTATTTGCAGATGATACACTACTTTTTGGTATCTCACAAGTGTCAGAAGCTAGATAGATCAAGAAGCTTTTGCAGCTATACTCAGATGTCTCAAGACAGAAAATTAATTCTCATATGTCAAATTTTTTTCTTTTTAATACCAACAAAGTGATATCGGATAGAATTGTGAAGATCTTGGGTTTTTCAGAGGACTTTCTACCATCAACTTATCTTGGTATTCCTTTCTTCATGGGATAAAACAAAACAAGCTATTGGAATTCGGTCCTTCAAAGAATTAAAAGTAGAGTGGTAGCTTGGAAAGCCAGGTGGCTTTCTTTATCTGGAAGAATTCTACTAGTAAAATCAGTACTTTTAGTGATCCCAAATTACTACATAGCAGTTCTAAAAGCTCCGGCTTCAGTACTTTCACAAATTCAAAGTTTGATTAGAGGTTTTCTTTGGGCGGAAAATATGAATGAGGAAAAAAAGATCCCCCTTATATCCCTTCAAGATATGGCACATATTCCAGCAATAGGTGGAGTGGGAGTTCATGATCTATCAAAGAGAAATGTAGCTTTTGGTGGGAAACTCATATGGTAGATGTATAACAAGCCTCAATCAACATGGTGTCAGATCATGCAACAAAAGTATTTAGACAACAATGATCCCACTAGAATATTTTCAATACTAGATCCTCCCAAAGGGTATGTGATTTGAGATTTTATGATCTCCTCTAGAGACATTGTTCTTAAATATATTACTTGGGAATTGAATAAAGGAGATAGAGTCAATTTCTGGAGAGACTCATGGAATGGTTTCCCCCCACTTGACACAATCCAAAATTCTCAGCAATTAATATCTATTTCAGAATCAATTTGGGGCACTCAAGTCATAAATTTCATAGAGGTAATTTGTCCCTATTCAAGGAAAGTCACTTGGAAGGATCCGGATCTATTGCCTCTATCTAGTTAAGATAAATAGAAGCTTAGATCCATTTTAGAAAAAAGACAACTATATATTTCAAATTGTGAGGATAGATTGATGTGGGCTCCATCTAAGGATGGTTGCTACTCAGTCAAGGAGGGATACAAACTTTTACAGAGAATGGCTTCACAAAAGAATCCAGCACGAGCCTATAAATTCTGCTGGAATCATGTAGTTCTCCCAAAAGTAGGTTGCTTCACATGGCTTGCACTCAAACATAGAATTCTCACAAGTGATCGATTAGCAAAGTTGAATATTGCTCCTCCATTCAAATGCGTGCTGTGTAATGAAGAATATGAGTCAGTTAATCACTTATTTGCCACATGTTCTTTTGCATACCAGTGTTGGCTGTTTGTTCTAAGGATACTACACTATTTCACTCCACTCCAAAATAACATATGGGATATTTTCCAATCATGGCCGATTCTTTTTCTGAGGGCTTTATTTGTGGGAATCTGGAAATGTACACCAGCTTTGGTCATATGGGCAATTTGGTGGGAAAGGAACAAGAGGATCTTTAGAAAATAATTCTCAACTATAGACATAGTGTTACAAGGTATTGAAAAGTCTATTTCAAAAGTCACTAATGCTAGCCTTTTCAGATGTAAAATCAACCCTGCTATCTCAGCTTGGGATGGAATCATCATTCGGGAATGGAAATCCCTATTTATTGTTAGTTTGTGGTGACTAATCAGGAAAGTACTATCCAGGAAAGTATTGTACACTTTTCCTCCCGACCTCACCGACTACTTTTCGGTTATTTGGGCCGACATGTTATAATTCATTCTAACCCTAAAGTGGCAAAAATATTGTATAATATGGCTTAGGGTTAGGGATTTTTTGATGTATGATTTTAGTACTTGCAGTGGAATTGAGATGTAATGGATTACAGATTGTAATTAGGTTGTAATCACTGGATAATAATAATATTGGACTCACTGTTGGTGGATGTAGCCCAGGGCTTGGGTGAACCACATTAAATCTTTGTGTCTTGTGTTCTCTTCTGTGTGGTTTATTGTTTTCTGATATTAGTTATATTTGCACATAATTGTTATGTCTGCTTGGTTAATCCTAATATTTATTCCATGGGGTTGTGGAACAATCAACAAACAGCTAGTCAAAATAGATAGATCATCTATGCAATGGGTACCTCCTAAAATGGGATTCGTGAAGCTCAACTTTGATGGAGCCTCTAGAGGAAACCCAGGCAAATCAGGACTAGGGGCATGTGTAAGAGATAGAAAAGGTAGAGTGTTGGTGATCACATCTGCTTCATTGTCAAAAGGGACTAATAATGTAGCAGAAACCCAAGCCTTGCTAGCAGGTCTAATCTTAGTGAAGAAAGGTGATTATCCTCGGTTGCATATTGAAGGTGATTCACAGATTGTGGTAAATAATTGTATCAGAAGAAAGACCCATTTGTGGCATCTACATTATATCTTTCAGTAGATATGGCACTTGATTGATCAATTTTTAGAGGTCACTATATCGCATACCCTACAAGAAGGAAATAAAGTTGCCGACTACATTTCAAATTTAGGTTGTGATGGTGTCATAGTTAATACACATTAGCCATCATCATTTATTGAGCAACATGAGCCATTACAAGTATTGATTAAGTCTGAAAGTTGGGAATGATGATTTAGAGTACTCCTAACCGTGGGTATTATATTGCACTATAATCGGCTCAGATCAATTTACTTATAGCCATCATTTCTCTATTAGTTTGATAGCACACTGGTACCTAATGAGCATTTTTTGACTGCGTGGCATACTTTAAAATATGAAAATTTTTAATGGTTTCAGTTAAAAATTGTAAGTCACATGGCTCGTGGTACTTCAAATTTCCTGCACGAGCCAAATCCAGTATGTATGCCATCTCACACAAGGTCATGAAATTTGGGTATTCAGTTGGAGGATAGGGTCAAATGAACAGGGTATGCCTTGTTGGATATGCTATCCTTATCGAATAATAACTATAATAGTCAGGCGATTCCATAGCCATCATCTCCTGGCCTGCCTATTGTTTCAAATGAGGCTGAATGCTCGAAAACTCGGGAGTGTACACAGGGCAAGTTGGTCACTCCGGGTTCTTTGCCTGTTGTAATGGGTGTGACGATGCTGAATTTTTGCGGTCAACTAGATGATGGGGTCGCAGTTTTCGAAAGAAGGATTGGTGGGTCAGGGTGGGAGTATGTGACACCTCCTCAAGTTTCGGGTTGGGAAACAGATTTTGCTTGTGACCTTGCTATGCGTAGTGATGATTGTGTAGATATGGAGGAATAATTTTATATAGGTTGTTGTTTTTGTATGAAATTTTGTTTTTGAAACCTCATCTTAATGTAAAATCAAATGAGGTCATGTTTTGATAGCTCAATTCATTTAAACTTTGATGATGGGTGGAGAAATGATTTCTCCATTTTGTATAAATGAGCTATGTATTGCCGATATAAGTTCTATTGTAAATATCGACAATCAACTATTTGTATATTTGTATATAAGCGACGATTCCAGGTTTTCTTACTGGTTCTTTCCTGGTTGAGCTTTTTAAATTAGATTTTATTAATAAATATATTCAGTGGCTAGTCCACTTTCGCAAAAAAAATAAAAATAATGGAAACCACTTTGCTAAAAATAATAAATAAATAATAAAATAAAAAGAAAAAGAAAAAGATTTTTTGTCTACACATTGAATGCACACTTTCCAAGATGAGTGGAATCTCCTTTTGCCTCGTAATATATTCTACACATCTTTTTGCATCTTAACCATGTCCATTGATTTTGCCTCTTGAGAATCTTGAGCACATGGATCAACCAAGATTTAATCTCCACCATTGCTCATTTCTTTTTGCCTCTTAATCTTGACCGTCCATTCATTTCTAAATCCTTTATAAGGAGCCCTCTCCTTCTCATTTGATGCATGGAGATTTTAGAGATCCAAGATTTTATGTTATTGTTATGCAGGTTTGGAGAGCGATTTTGGAGGAGAATCTAAGCACTTGAGCTTGAACATTGCAACTTCTCTTTTCTTGTCTTCTTCTCTCATGCCTCCATGACAATCCATTTAGATTACTCTTGCACTTGCATATTAGATTAGATTCATATTTCCTTTCATACAATATTTTTGCATAAACATTTCCTTTCATAGATTAGTTTGCTTTCATGCATTGTTATCATATAGAATAGCTTTCATTTTCATTTGCATGCATACTTGATGAATCATGGAGACTAGCACTCTTACTTTTCCTCTTTGAATCTCTCATTTTATGGTGTACTTGCATGGGCACAAACTAGGTCTAAACTGAGGGCCTCCATTATAAACCCTTGCACTCCATGAATAAAGAGCTACGAGTTGCCATTTAAGACCTCATTCTTGAGAAATCTCGGATATAATGACTCATAGAAGTGTGTCAACATTTTGGCACACACTAATAGACATATATGAGGTTAGGAGACATATTTTTAACAATTTAAGATTTTTCCTTGGTATAAGAGAATATGTGCTCAAGGGCACACTTCAGGTGGGGTGAAGGAATTTATTATTTTCAACATTTCCCTGTCATGTGAGAAGTTGTGCTTTAGGGAAAACCTTGACGCATGTGGTAGATATTTGCAACTCATGTGGAATTCCTTGATTCATTAAGAGTAGCACTTGTACACACTAAGATGTGCACTTCTCTAAATCATTGCTTCCAAGAGAATCCATGGATTGGAAACCTTGAGAAATCAATTTAGAGCTCCCTAGGCATGGAGTGCAAGGATTTTAAGAATGCTCTCAGCTAGAGCTATTAAGCCAATAACCTTGCTAGTAAACCATGCAATGGGAGGTTCAAATGAAGACAAGGGCAAGAATGCCAATATCTTCAAGTATCCAAATGGAGATGAAATGCAAGCTATGCTAAGAATGGAAATGCAAGCTAAGCTATGGAAATGAAAGAACAATGCAACTAAGCTATGAAAGGAAATATGCAAGTATTACAAAGCCTCCTAATTAAGCTACATGAAGTAATCTAAAGCATAAAGGAAACTAAGCTAAATATGAAGCTATAAATGCTATGATAATGCAATAAATGAAACTATGATATCATGTAGATGCAAAAGCCAAGAATGCTCCAAATATTCAAAAGCTCCAAAGTGACCTAGAAAACCTGCAGCATAACATTACCATAAAAAGTTGGGGATCTAGAATGAAGAAGAGAGCTCTCCTTTTATAATAAATGAGAAAGAATGGACCATGGAGATTAAGAGGCAAAAGATTTAATCAATGGCGGAGCATCAAAGAGGAGCAATCCATGTGGACAAGTATCCTCCAATGAGAAAATAAGAGTTGACTTTTGTGCCCATATGAGACAAAAAGTGCTTTTTCCCTTTTTATAAAATAAGAATAATGCTTTATTTGTGCAACTTAGGATAAGAGGAAAAGTGGGGGGATTTTTATTTATTAAAAGGGGAGGAAATTCCTTTTAGATAAATAAAGACTTTAGGATAAGATGGTTAGCCCATAGAAAATAATCGAATAAATGACAGAACTAGGATTTGATGAAGAATAAGCAATTGATGATTTTAGCAAAAGGGGCTAATAGTCTAGATGACCATTTTTAGGTGTATACAACACTCATGGACACATTTAGCATACAATGGAGGATTTTTTCTTGTCTTGAGGAATTCCATGCCTTAGAACAATTTTCACTCTAGGGAATATTTGAGCATGTGTGGAGGAATTTTTATTTACTATCTCCTCAACACAGTGGGAGTGGAACCACAGGTTTCCATGAGGTCGGGAGATAGTGATTCTCTTACCATGTGAGACTCCAACGTTCCTGTACCAATGCTAGATGATCCTTGTTGCGGTTACTTCTTATTTTTTCATCCTTTGAGATTTGTTCCTATTCTTTCTTTTATTTGTACTTTATACTCAGTTGTATTTACATATCCTGTGACTTGTACAATGGATGTGGGTGTATATCTTATGGTTCAGATGTATTTATTTATTCTTTTATGAGATGATTTACTTTAATTTCATTATGTAGAAGATTTATATTATTATTGTACTTAATAGATTAAGTTGCATTTACGTAATTCTACGTCAAGGAACCCTTGAGATTTGTAATCTGTAATTGAGTCTATGTTTATGAATATGTATCAACTTTATGTTATTACTTCCGCTTCATTATTCAATATTGTATGTAAACTCTTAAAAAAAAATTAGTAACAGTTTTGTCACAACCATTTGCCCAGTCAAGATTAAGTTCCTTAAATTTAGGATTAACTGATTGTTTAGTTTTTTATTTGGGAGTCACGTGGGAGTTAAGGATAACATGTGGGGAGATTCTAAAATCATGTAGGGAGAATAGGAAAAAGTGGATTCTTTCTCTTGTTCCTCTCCCACTTCATGCTAATGAGAAGAAGAAAGGAGGAGCAGTCAAGAAGTGCACCATTGGTAAATTAATGAGAGTCTTTAACTTATAGAATGTGGAAAAAAATTAGGAGAAAACTGCGCGTAGTGTAAGTGAATAAAGAGGAGAGATTTTAGAATAGAAGGGGGATACACACGTAGAATAGGGAATGGATGAAAATTTAGGTAGAAAGAAGCAAGAGGAGATTAGAGGGAGGAAGTAGTTCAAGATAAGTAGGAAGGGAAAACCATATTAAGAAACTAAGGTGACTGCTTAAAAGGCACACAGAGAAGAAAGAAGGAAAACACTTCTAACACCGAGCAAGGAGATTGGGAGAACACCCACACTCAGACTGTGATAGAAGAATTTTGCACACCTTTGAAGGATATTATTGTTGGGTAATTTTAATAAAATTCATTTTATTTTAGGCAAAGTAAAGATGAAAATCGATTATGTTTTACGAAGTTGCGATATAGGAAATAGGCAAACATGTTTTCTTTTGATGAAAATAACTTACATCAATTTCCTATGGAAACAATTTATTTCTTTTCTGTAAATGAAAATTTATCTTCAAATAAGAGTTGAGGTATGCAGTTCAATTCAAATTATAATTCTTATCTAGACCCTCAATTTCTTTTGTATTGTTCGTGAATCATGGAAATATTTCTGTTTCTGATAATCATCATTTGCAATTTTTTTTCCTTATATTGGTTGCCTATATGGATTTAGAAGTGAATAATTAAACCTACTTCCTAAAAAATTCGTTTACAAGATCTATTTATAATAAAGTTAGAGAAAGAAGAGATTGGGTTGATATAGGAAAATACCAGATAGATAACCATATGCCAGTTGTTTAAAGTTTTAGTTGATATTTCGGTTGACTGCACACAGATATTTCTATTTCATCATATTTGAATCTTTGGAAAAATTTAGCATACTCTTCTCTAAATATCAAGAATTGTGACTAAAAAACTGACTTTCATGTAGCATATTATGTGTTTAGACCAATTTACTTTTATATTTTAAAGCTGGAAATGAATTTAAAATATAACTTTTATGGAAACGTAATTAGCTACTATCTTAAAACCTAGTCACTAGAAATAGATTGTAATCATAATAAAAAATTGTTTAAACTACCTGCACATTGAACTCTTGATCAAAAATTTAGTAAACTTTGCTTGATGTTTTCTTATTTGAAGTTGAGACAAGATGTAGATCTACTACCTATAGCATGAGCAAAAGAATCATTGACTGTCCATTTTAATCTATAATAGGAACTATGTAAACTTCCTGTAGCATATCGTGTGTATAAACCAGTTCACCCTTTTATTTTTATATATCTAGAAGGGATTTTAAATAAATACTTGTTTAAATTTGAAAGAAGTTATTATCTTCAAACCTAGTCACGGTTAAAAAGACAATAAACACAAACAAAAATCTTCTGACAACTTTCGTATTGGACTTATGGTTAAAAAATTGGAAAGACAAGCTAGCTATTTTGTATATTTTAAACTGCGATAGGAACTTGATGAACTTCCTATAGCGGTGGAATGCTTGTATAAAATATGAAACATGGTTTTACTTTATTGTATGATTTTCTGAGGTTGAGTATTTATGGCTATTTCAGTAAGAAGTAAATTTTGTACAGAAAGGATAAACTTGGTTTTATGATGTTTTTTTAAGTCCTTTATGTCATGTTTAGAGAAATATATCATGGGTTTCTTGCTACATCATTATTGCAAGTTCCTTCTTTTAAAATAATCTCTTGGTATATCTAAGTATGTGAGTGAGAAAGAATTGAGATCTCAACATGTTAATTAAGAAAGTGTTGATGCTTTTAATTTATATACTTGACTGATGCATTTGGTTTATCCATGTTTTGATGATAAGGATTTATGATATGGTTATTTCTTATTACATTAATACATTAAAATAAAAGAGGTAAAAGTCAAATCTTAATGAGTAGATATATAAAGGAAAGCTTAAACATGTAAATTTGTTAGACCTACATGTGAAGTATGTGTTAATCACTGTTATAGATTATGCTTCCTGAATGAGATGAATTTGTTTTATGTGTATATCTTGGGTTTTCTCCATATACTATGAATAATTCAAGTTATATTTATCATTTGAACTAAATGAGATATTGGCAGATATTTTGAGCTTGACATGTTTTTTATAACTTTAAGAGAATGATTTTTGTTATGTTCCTTTATGTATGTTGAATGTACCATGGAAAGTTGTACTACACATAAAATGTGAATCTTTGCATGATATTTTCCATATGTATGAAATGGAAGTAGATTTACAAGGTTTTCTTTGGGAAGTCCATGACATGTTATATTGGAAATTGAATGTGGATGTATCAAGTAGCACATATTCCATTTCTCCTTAGTTTTACTTTGTTAGATTACTTCTAGCTGGGCTAGGTATCCTTCATGTTAGGAAGGATTCCGAGGAAGCATTAATGCTTTGTGGTAGGGTGAAAATGCACTCCCACAATATTCTCGCCCTAGCTAACTTTTGTGAACAAGTTTCTAAAGCTTCTTTTAGGAAGGACTTTCCTTTACAATGTTATACGCTTCTTTGTATTTGACATGGTGGTATTTCATAATTTTGTTGTTTACTTTTTTCATTAATATAGAAGTACATATTTTTATCTAATATTTATCTTTTACTGATGTGTTTTGATAGTTGGTCAAAAATCTATTGGGTTGTTATCTTGACTTGATAGATTGTACTTGCTTGTACTTGATGGGAAATCTCTTATTGTGACTCCATTACTACGTTCGACAAATGGTCAACATTCTGCTTAGCTTTGGACATAGGTATGCTTTATCATTCCAATAGTTATGGTCGTAATTGTACTTCTTTTATTCCTATATTATAGGGAATCTATTTGTATCTTGTCAACTTATGCATTTGACCTTTGACTTGTTGATCGACTCCTTGGATTATTGAGATTTTTGTTGATGTGGCATTTGTGTCGTAAGTTTATTCTCTTACATATGGTATCAGAGTTTTGGGTTCCACTCTAGGGCCTTGAGTTCACTATGCTTAGTTGCAACCCTTAGTCATAGAAATTGTGAGTTGTTTAATGCTTAGTCTATGAATGTAACTGTGGTTCCATGGGTTGACTATAGTGTCTTCCAGTTATAGTTAATCTTGATAAGAAAGGATATGATGGTCCTTGTTTCATGGGAAATAGATACTTGAGGGACAATATTTCTTACATGTGTGAAATTTTCTAAATGTCCTGGGTTGTTCTTGGAACTATGAAAGTTTGAAATAGTTATGTGAGCTTGATAATTGTCTACCTTTGAGTGGTGTGATTTCTTTATGTTTCTTATTGCAAAATGTTAGAATATATGAAAATTTATGAGGTACATTGTGAGTGGGATACACATAAAAAATTGATATCTATTTCTCTACATTGGTGTAGCAAGAAAGAAGATAAAATTCTATGAGATATTGTGTAGTTAAATAATGATGCAAAAAAAGGTATGAGAGTTTGCCAGAATTTAGGACTTGGCTTGTGATAAATGATGAAAATATGTAAGGAATAAATTTGCAAGTGTTATGAAATGATTTTAATACTAGAACCTAATGAAATTCTTGGGGAAGAAGAATTCAACATGTTTTATATGAAACATAAATTTGTAGAAAATTTGTGAAAATATATGTATATGTCTTACCTTGCATGGCATGAGATTTCAAAAGAAAATAAAGAATTAACAAATTCACGTGGGTTGGCTTTAGTGGAAAGAAAAATGTTGTTTAAGGTAATTGAATGTGTTATTACATGATGATGTAAACTTTGGGATTTATGTTCTAGAAGTATGGTCATGTTCTTTAGCGTACCTGGATGCAAGGTGACGTGTAGCTTCTACTCCCTCCTTGTGGCTAGTGTTAGTCACTTTGTAAATGTGACTTTGGTTTTTAATTTGAAATTTCATGAATGTTGGAAGTGGTGAAGGACTAGCCTGAAATTTTAAGTTCTCTTGTGACCACCTAGCCACCAATTTTGAGTTTTTCAATCATTGTTCAGACTTACTTCTTTGATTTTTCTTATGACCATTGAGGATTTTAATTGCAATTTACAAGTTGGAATATTGTGATTTTTTATGATCTTATGGTGGCTAGAATATGTGTTTTATGTTGCTAGTCCTGTGATGTGAAGTAATGTCATATGTCATGTTCAACGTATAACATTGATAGATGGTGAAAGGCAGTAGAATGTGAAGAACATACCATTCCTAATCTTCCGTTCATATTTTACTTGAAATATGTTTCAACTATTATGAAATGATCAAACTGAATTGACATGCAAATGGTTGTGTATATTAGAAATGCATTTGATGAAATAAGTAACATTGATTGATATTCTTTGATGTGAGTTTTGATGATATGAGGAGCAATGCATGGATATTCATGGAATTATGGAATCCATGGAAAATATATCTTTTTGAAATTAATATGATGGTACTAGCACATAGGGTGATTTATTTGAAACTTTTCATGAAATTATTATGATGTGATTGAAATAGATGTACTAGTTGATGCATTTGATGATCGACAAGTAGGTCACCATATTTTTATAGAAATGGAATAGAATTATTTGGTTATGAGGCATAATTTGTATTTTTAACAAAATGGTCAACACCTCCTCCTTTGTATGTGTAATTTTTATTTGACTAGATGGTTCAAATTATGTGATTGCCTATGATGAATGAGATGTGTCATAATGAAGGGCATAATTCTTTTGATTAGTTGATTGTTGTACAATTTACATGCTCTTGTTTAATGTATTATTGCATGAAAGGAAATTATATGAAATACATGAATTGCATCTTTTTGTTTACTTTGTATGAGAATTGGAAAGCTTACCTTTAGGTGAGGGGTGCCGAATGTGGAAAAAATGGGGAAGGGTAGAAGATTCACTCTACCTACCAGTATAAATCTAGTATTAAAATGCTTTGGCAAAAGCTTGTTCGCATATGGTTTCATAAATATGTTTCCCATGTTCCATCTCCCCACCACATCCATGATTGGTTCTACTTAGACATATGTGGAAAGTAGTTAGTTTCATGGCTGCACTAGATACCCCCTGCCTTTTATTTGTTGGGCATTGTAGGGTTGGAAATTTTGTGAGTAGGTAGAATCTCAAGGAAGTGTAAAGCTTTATGGATAGAATGGACAAGCGTTTGAGCCACACTCTCATCTTGAGATTCGTAGATGGACGACTGACTGTCCGATGACATAGGAAACAGGGACTTATAGAAGGAAAAATGTCCAATTACTATTAAGTGTTTTGTTTCATGATTGACCTTTATGGTTATGCTTTTGGATGCATTGTTAAAGATGTATAACATACATTGATGTGTTGATTTTATATAGTGATGAATTATCATGATTTATTTGGATGCTTATGCTTAGATGAAGCACACTTACATTACATTGATGAAAATGTGAATGCTTATTCGTAATAAGATGTAAGACTTATAGGGCTTATATTGTTTTAGAGATGAAATATAAATGCTATGATGGGATGAGTTAAAATTTTCTTTTGAAATATTGTTGTGATGAGATGGGTATGAGGGCCTAGGTCACATAAATGGAAAAATGGATCCACTAATTCTTTTCAGGTGATTGGCCAGGATGTATGAATAATTTTCTCATTTAGTGAGTAACACATATTAGATGGTACATATGAATGATTTATTTACTTGTGATCAGTTTGTGATTTAAAGAATATTATAGTTAAAATTTTACAATCTTCAAATGACTCTTTTCTCTTGAATATAGAATTTTGGAAATTTTATTTTCTGAAGTATTGACACTATTATTGGACTAAAAATATTGTGAGTATATAAATATTGGTATGCCAAGAACGTGGATCCAAGGCAACCAGAAATGTGCTCAATTTATTGTGATACCATGGTCAAGTATAGTAAGCACAGGTATGTGGGTATTTTCTTGCTACTTAAGATTATCATGTAAGATATTTCTGAAAGCATTGAGTATGAAAATTTTAGATTTTAAATTTTGATTATGATAGCAATATGAACTGATGCTTTGATGTTGTTCTTATGTATCACAGATGGAACGACACATTATAATAGAAGGGGAATATTGTCAGAGAGAGATAACTCTAACCTTGTCAAACTGAAGGGTAGTAATGGAATTCACACACTCACATAGAAAATATTCTTGAAATAATTATGATACAAGTGTGTCTATTTTTCTTCAAATGTGTTTGTTTATGGTGTGAGTTCTTACTAGAATGCATAACTGATAAAAATTTGACATTATGTAAGCAAATGAACTTGAAACTTGTTGATTTTAAGTTAGAATCTGAAAGTATATACATGCATTACCTTGAACATTTGAATAATGAAAGATTATTAATCATGTCAAGTGTAAATTTCTTATTTTTTTCTTTGAATATTATAGAAAATTTTGAATTATGCATCGATACGATGCATTCTTAAGGGGGAAGGATGTCACAACCCATTTTCTCAGTCAAGATTAAGTTCCTTAAATTTAGGATTAATTGATTGTTTAGTTTTTTATTTGGGAGTCACACGAGAGTTAAGGAGAACGTGTGGGGAGATTCTGAAATCACGTAGGGAGAATAGGAAAAAGTGGAGTCTTTCTCTTGTTCCTCTCCCAGTTCACGCTAGTGAGAAGAGGAAAGGAGGAGCAATCATGAAGTGTGCCATTGGTAAATTAACAAGTCATCAACTTAGATAACGTGGAAAAAAAATCAGGAGAAAATTGCGCGTAGTGTAAGTGACTAAAGAGGAGAGATTTCATAATAGAAGGGGGATACACATGCAAAATAAGGAAGGGAGGAAAAGTTACGTAGGAAGAAGAAAGAGGAGATTAGAGGGGAGACAGTAGTTCAAGATAAGTAGGAAGGGAAAATAGTATTAAGAAACTAAGGTGACTGGTTAAAAGGCACACACAGAAGCAAGAAGGTGTATCATCTTAAAATGGAAGCACTTCCATCTTGATAGGTTTAGCACCCTCTTTTAGTACATGTATCATGATAGATTTGCATTTAGGATGCATTTTGCACTCATCTTCTTCATTCTAGGTGAAATTAGGGTTAGGATCTTGGAGATTCTCCTTAATTTCCCTCTTCCATGACTCTATTTTCTAGGTAGGACTTAGAAATAGGTCCTCCTAGTTTTCCTCACAATAATCATAGGATTTTATGTCTGTCCCTAACATTCTGTCATGTTCTGGCATCAGTCCTAGGTTTCTGGGCATCCCCGGGACCTCCTGACTTGGTTCTGAGCAAATCTGGGACCAGGGTCAAATTCCAGGTCAAACTTGACTAGGTCAGGGTCGAGCTTGAACCTGACTAGCTTAGGTCCAACCTTAACTTTGACCCCTTCCTTCAAATTTTCAAAATCCTTGATTTTTGGGCATCGGGCTTTCAGGATATTTGTTTTCCCACCTCCGGATTCGCCATTTCAGGTTTCAGGATGGTAAATCCTTTAATTGCATTTAATCTAGGTATATTTTCTAAAGGTTAGGACCTAATTGGGATTTAATTCTCCAAGGTGACCCCTCTTGAGGAGTGTGCCCTAGTTCTCTATAAAAGGAGGCCTTCCTCTGTCATTTGGATCATCAAGTTTTTTGAGAACATTTCATCACAAGCAATTGCAAGCTCTCAAGTGCAAGCAAGGATTCAAGCAAGCAAGGAATAGTGAAGTTGCAAGGTGGCAAGAGGATCAAACCATTATTGACATCAAGCATTTTTGTGAATTCATATTTGGAGCAAGAGAGGTCCTTTCTTCCTTGATCCACCATTATCAACTTTCAAGCATTCAAAGATTCAATCATGGGGTAGCAATTATGGATTATGAGTTTGGTAGAAGTACTTTAGCCTTGCGGGCCTATCTCATTCAAATCTATGCATTGTTGTTTCATACATATTCATGCTAGGGTTTTTGATCTAGAGGATTAGATCTTGGCATTACACTTTCAAATACATACACACACATATTCTATTTCAATCGGCTATTCGTGGAGGTGGAGATCACCAAAATGGGGGTTTGATTAAGGCAAAACCCTATATAGCCACCCCAAAAACTCCCCTTTTTTAGATATCTACAGTTGTTGTTTCAAGAATCAAACGACAGATTTGAGTACCCTTTTTGCCAAATTTACAGGATCTACAAACAAAATTCGAATCAGACTTCAAATAAAGAATGTAGTATTTGACCTTTTATGAGGGTCAAACCCGACCTGAGCTCATCTTGGAGAAAGATTTCTGAGTTTTCTCTGTCTCAGATTTCTGATCACAGATCTAGTCGTCGAATCTTGTGAAACCTCATACAGACTTCAGAAAATAGGTATTCACAAATCAATTTCATGATGAGGTATGTATCTTGACCTAGTTAATTTTCAAGTATTTCTAGATTTACTTAGGTTATTCCAATTCCAATTGCAATTCAAATGAATAAGTGTTGAATGTTAGATACATTGCTAAGCTTCCATTTTAATCATATTCATTTTGGTGAACCCGTTTACGACAACTCTTTCTTTTATGGTGTTAGATTTAAATCTTGTATGCTTATAAGATTAGATTTCTTTCTTGCATTTATATTTCAAAAATACAAAAAACAAAACATTGCAAAATTCCTTTAAAAATACAAAAATATTTACATTTTCATGCTTTTAGTGCTTTCTTTGTAGTCAACATGTATGATTCTTGTTTTGAGTACTTTGATGAGGCTTTTATTGTACAAGAGGATAGATTCCCAAATGAGGTACATGGTAGTGAGGATGAAAATGGTTCGAATACAATCTCCATGGATCCTATTCCTATTTTACTCTCCTCCACAACCTCTCCAATTGACCTTTACCATAGGGTGTGTGCATGGTTACCTTCATGTCCCACTATTTGCCACATTGATAAACCTAAAATGATATATCCTACACCGTTGATCACAGTAAAAGGATGTCCTTGTATAACAATTAAGGGAAAACCTAGAGATCCTTTGGATTTCTTTGATAACACTGATTCTATTTCCCATGCTTATCACACACGAAATAACCCTTAGCCTACTGTTCTAGTTTCTTTACCTCCTTCTCAACCTATGCTTCCTCAAGCACCTAGGTATCCATCTACCTTTAAGGAGTACAACTTAGTTGACCAATTATGTGCTACGCCTGCTAAGATATCTTTATGGGAATTACTTCAAACTTCCCTGACATATCATGAGGCATTGCAAAAAGCTTTATCTACTCTTCCTGCTTCACCTCCTAATCAAGAGAACATTCATTCTATTTTGGATTGTATGCATAATATGCCTTCTATACCTCCTATTGTGTTTTTTGATAATGACTTGCCTTCCCTAGAGGTGAAGAATCAATATGATGCTCTTATGGTGGTTGTCTCTATTAATCAGAGTATTATTCGAAGAACCTTAATTGATAATGGATCTGGACTTAATGTTTGTAGCATGGATATGCTTAAGGCAATTAAGGCTAATCTATCTACCATTCAACCTGATAATGTTCCTATACGTGGATTTGATAATATTGCGAAAAGAACTTTGGGCATTATTACCTTACCTATTAAAGTTGGTCCAGTTATTCTAAATACTCCTATTCATGTTATTCTTGGACCTCTCAACTATAACCTTCTTTTAGGAAGACCTTGGTTACATACTATGCATGCAGTTCCTTCTACTCTTCATCACAAGGTTAGGTTCATCTATAACAACCTAATGTATACATTACATGCGGATGATGCCTTGAACCCTTGCTTAAACACAAAATATGCTAAGAACTCTGAACCTATTCCACCTAATAAAGAGATTCAAAAACCATCAGAGATACAACAATCTGAGATAAAACAACCCGAGATTCAACAACAAGAAGTTCCATCTTCTTCTTCTTCCTTAACTGAGGATGATTGGGGGACATTGGATTTTAACCCTACGTTTATTGGAGAATACAAGGTCTCTGATTTGGAATTCATGAAGCACCAGAATGAATTTGAGAAAAAGGTTTTTATTTCTTCCCCGTTGTCTGAAGAATTAAAAAGTAATTTCGTTGCCGCTTCGATTAATGAAACGCTTGACACTATAAAGCTTGATTGTTATGACATTGTGACATATGCTACTCCTTGGACTCCTTCTGACAAGACTGGCAGATATGGTGCTGGTTATCATTTGCTTAAGAAATCAAGATTTAATGGGAAAGGATGTGCTAAATATGAACAAGGTATACAAGTACCTTTGGATAATGACGTCTATGATCATACATATGGATTAGGATTTAATCCTTATCGACAACCATCAGCTTTTCCTCTTAATGTTAATCATATTTGCAGTGGACAGTTGAAGTTGGTTAACCCATTGCTTATTGACCTTAATCAACAATCCTCTTTGGATATTTTTTCTAAGGATGAAGCCTTAATGGAATTTTTAGGGGTTTATGAGGATCTAATTAAGTTTCATCACAAACGAGGAAAGCCTTATTGCTTAAAAGCAGATGCTTATTTTGGAGAACATGAAGAACAGGATATTCTTCCTTTACTGATGGATTCTCCGCTAAGAAGTGATTTTTTAATCACTGAAACTATTGATGTTCAAGTGGATGAAAATGATTCTGAAAGGAGGATAAAAATTGGAAAATGTTTGAATCAGGATGACCGTGATCAGTTGGTTTCCCTTTTGCTCGAATTTAAGGATATCTTCGCTTGGACATATTCTGATATGCCAAGTATAGATTCTAAAATTGTTACTCATAACATTGTCTTAAAGCCGAATATGAAACCTGTGAAACAGAAAATTTGAAAGATGAATCCACAAATTGCTTTGTTGGTCAAAGGTGAAATTGAAAAACTATTGGACTCTAGATTTATACGTTCTATTGATTACTCAGATTGGATTTCAAACATTGTTCCTATGTCAAAAGGAGAAAATAAGATCAGGATGTGCATTGACTTTAGAGATTTAAATAAGGCATCCTTGAAAGATGATTTCCCACTACCTAATATTGATATGATTGTGGATTCAACAACGGGTCATGCTTTGTTATTTTTTATGGATGGTTTTTCAGGATATAATCAAATCTTTATCCCTCCTGAAGATCAATTTAAGACTGCATTTATAACACCTTGGGGAACCTTTTGTTGGGTCATGATGCCTTTTGGATTAAAAAATGTGGGAGCAACTTATCAACGGGCTATGACTCCAATTTTTCATGATTACATTCATAAGATTCTTGAAGATTATGTGGATGACATCTTGGCTAAATCTATACAAAGAGAATATCACATTACTATTTTACAACAGATATTTGAAAGGATTAGAAGTTATAATATGAGGTTGAATCCTAAGAAGTGTGTCTTTGGAGTTGATTCTAGTAAATTGTTAGGATTTATAATCTCTAAGAGAGGCATCAAAGTAGATACTAAAAAGATTGAAGCTATTGTTAATATGCCTACTCCTAAGAATATTTCTTAGTTACAAAGTTTGCAAGGAAAAATACAAGCTATTCGTCGCTTTATTTCTAATTTAGCAAACCGAACTATCCCTTTTACTTCCTTGCTTAGAAAGGATATTGTTTTCTCTTGGAATGAGGAGTGTAAGAAAACTTTTGAGAAATTTAAGGAGTATCTTGCGAATCCTCCTATCTTGCAGCTTGCAAATTTTGATAAACCATTTCAATTATACACTTCAGCGACTCCACAGGCCGTAAGTGCGTTGTTAGCTCAAATTGATGATAATGGTAAAGAAACACCTGTGTATTACATTAGTCGGACTTTAATTGATTATGAAACATGATATACAGATTTAGAAAGACAAAGTCTAGCTGTAGTTTATGCATGTCAGAAACTCAGGCATTATCTTATAAATGTTGAAGTTAATGTGATTGTCAAGTTTGATCCGTTAAAACATCTTTTCTCACAAACTAACCTTTCTGGTTGTTTAGCAAAATGGGTTATGATGCTCACTGAGTTTGATCTTAATTTTATTTCTCAGAAATCTATTAAGGGACAAGCATTGATAGATTATCTAGTTGAAGCTCCTAGTCCTTACGTAGATGAAAGTTCTACTTCTATAGAATTTTCTGATGATAATATTCTAGCTATTCAACAAGATGATATTTGAGAATTATATTTTGATGGGTCTAAGTGTAAAACAGGTTCTGGTGTGGGTATCATCTTGATTCCCCCTACAAAAAAACCCATCCCTCTATCATATAAATTAACCTTTCCTTATACTAATAACATTGCGGAGTATGGAGCTCTTATAGTTGGACTACGAGCTGCTTCATCCCTTAATATCCAACATTTACAAATATATGGTGATTCACAACTGATAGTTGAATAGATTAAAGGAGGATATCAGACTAAAAATATTAAAATGACACAATATAGAGATTTAGCTCATGATGTGCTTTCACAATTCTCCTCTTACACTATCTAGACTTTACCTAGGAAGGATAATCGACATGCAAATGCTATGGCAAGTGCAACTTCCTTGGTTTGTCTTGAGAACAATGCTGAAAACTTTCAATTTACTATACAAACTCTTAAACGCCCTGCAATTTCTGCCAAGCTTACTTCTTCCTGTTTCAATTTGCATTTGGATGAATGGTATTCACATATTTTCCATTTTTTGAAAGATGGTACTTTTGCTAAATCAGCAACACGGAACATGTGTAATCGTATTCAGAAACTTGCAGCACGGTACATCATTTTAGGCTATACGCTTTACAAATGCTCTTATGAAGGATTATTATTAAGATGCCTCAATAGAACTGAAATTCCTGTAGCTTTAGCAAAGGCTCATTCTGGTTCTTGCAGGGGACATTTTGGGGGAAAATCCTTGGTTAATAAATTGCTTCGAATGGGATATTATTGGCAAACAATGGAACAATATTCTTTCATATTTGTTAAGAAATGTCCTCAATGTCAACAACATAGTAAATTGATTCATGCTCCTGCTCGTGAGCTTCGTAATCAAGTTTCTCCATGGCCTTTCAATGTTTGGGGCTTTGACCTTATTGGAAAAATCTCACCGACTTCTTCTCAAGGACATACTTATATTCTCACCGCTACGGATTACTTCACAAAATGGGTTGAAGTTGTCCCTCTTCATTCAACAACATCGGAGGTTATTTGTGATTTCATCCTTAATAATATCATAACAAGATTTGGCATTCCTTCGATGATAATTTTGGATAATGGAACATCTTTTAAAAATAAAGAAGTTGTGAAATTCTTGGAGAAATATGGGATTCAACATAGATTTTTAACTCCTTATTATCCTCAATCTAATGGACAAGCTGAAGCATCAAATAAAATTATTGAACAAATCTTGAGAAAGAAAATTAATAAGCATGCAAAAGATTGGCACACTCAACTGACTTATGCTTTATGGGCCTATAGGACTAGTGTTCGTACCGCCATGGGTACTTCTCCTTATAACCTTGTCTATTGTACTGATGCTATTATGCCTTTGGAACTGGAAATACCTTCTTTGCGTATTTCGTTTCATGGGATAATTGATAAAGATACTTTTCATGAACAACACTTACAAGAATTAGAAATGTTGGATGAACAATGAATACATGATTTAGAACATATAAAAGCTTATCATAAATCTCTTCAGAAACAATATAATCATAAGGTAATTGAACGAACATTTGCGGTTGGCGACTTAGTTCTTTATGAGAATCAACAAAATGTGAATGATTTACCGGGCGACAAAGGAAAATTTAGCCCTAATTAGCTTGGACCTTTTATTATTATTGAAGACTTTGGTTCAGGTGCTTACAAACTGGCTGATATGGATGGTGTTTCTTTTAAGGAACCCATTAATATTATGCATCTTAAACATTATTACCCCTAATCTCATTTGTTCCCTGTGCATTTATATGTTCCTTATAAAGATTCATTTTATAGGTTATGTAGTTTTACTAAAAATTACATATTGAATATGTTTATGCACTTTCTTTCTTTCTATTAAGTTTTATATTGATGAAGGCAAAGTAATCAACCATAGAACTAATCAGTAGAGAAAGTTTTCATTCATTAAAAGTATAGTTATTTAAAGTTTTGATACATATGAGGCCAATGGCCCTATTTATCACTACGTCTATCACTATGTCACTCTGATGGCCGATGACTCCCAGATCTCTCTTCTCTGTGATGGGAAGATGAAGATTTGTGTGTTCGTGTATGGCTCTGAGATATGCTCATACCCTGTACACATTCTTGCCTCTGCCGTCAACTTCTCCTCCCTTTCTCTGCACATCCTCAGCTCTCACTGGATACATACAAAGATGTCGGCATGTCTGCTAGGATCTCTGTGACCAATGGAAGACTCTCGCTCGTCGGCTGGTAGTTGGTAGGATATAATGTTATCCTTGAGAACCTCGAATACAAAGCTCCTCCACTCCACTACGCTAGCTATAGAAAGAAAAACCTCTATTAGTCCATTATCCTATCTATTTCAAATATTCAACCAATTTTCAATCAAATTTATACCTGGGTCTCCCTCTTGGATGTCACTAAAGCACCTAGATGGTGGGGGCATGGAGTGACTACTCTCTCCACGCTCGCTATATCTAGGCCTCGATGGTGGTCTCTTTGTGTGGGGTCGTAGGGGCCTTCATGACCTCAATGGTGATGCGCGTAATAGGTATATTTGTACTAGTATCACCAGCTGGGGGCATGTCCTCGGCTCTCTCCTCTGCTCGCTCCTTTGCTCTCTCATCTTCTCTCTCCTCCTCCATGGGATCTCCCTCGGAGATGTGCTCCTCCTCATCTCTGATATCCTCATCCTCCTCGGTGGCTCCACTATCTCGGTGTGTCCCCTCTGTAAAGCCTGGATCACCTGTAGGATAATCCTCGGGAAAGATAGGATGGGTCCCCTCCAAACTCTAGTACTTGATGTAATCTCGGCTCACAACTGAATAGGATACATCTTATGGTACCTCTCTATCCTCTGTCTCCTCTACATCACTATCCTCTATGTCTGCTATCGATGGTCGACGTATGGCACTAGGTCTCTGATAGTATCTCGTCGGATGTACATAGTGAGGTACTGCCTTAGGGACTCCCTGTAAAAGGCCGAACTACCTCTTCACCCGATCATAATAGTAGGGCATCACTATATGACTCTGATGACCCTCTAGCAGCTTACTCTGTTGTGAATGTCTCATCTAGAATCGTGTATCAGGCCACTCTGTCATCCGGCAGTAGGGTCTCCATATCACATCAGTGCTAGAAATGTAGTCTGGATGTACTCTCCAATAGAGCATATCACCACACTGCCAAACATCTCTCAAAGGATATGCAAAGGCTCTTGTTGTGCTCGCATCTACCATCACTAGTGCTCCCTGTGGATGTGTACATGTGAAATGCTCAAAAATCCATATCTGCAGAACTATGCATATCGATAGACTCTCCCATTGATACCTCACTAGCTGACCTAGCTCATGGTATAGCTGAGCTAGCATGCTACGACCCCATGAGAACATGGTCCTCTCTCTCTCCATCTTCTGTATGAAATGTGTTAGAGGTGAACAAAATATGGTGCCCTTTGAGTTGGGTAACACAACCAAGGCTACTATACACAACATCACCTTCCGTACTAAAGGTGTAGGGCCTGATAGTACGGTAGATAATAGGATCTAATCTGATCGGCTCCGTACCAGTGGACACACACCTGTACAGTACTCTGTGTTTGCATGGATCTCCTCACTACCACATTGTGCCCTGGGTTTGACAGTCTCCCCTCAGACTGGAAGCCGCATGATCCTGTAGACATCCTCTAAAGTCACTGTGATCTCACCAGAAGGAAGATGGAAGGAGCATGTATCCTCGTCCCATCTCTCTATCAGAGTTGACATCATGGATCGGTGTAGTCTGATCTATGGAAGGACTAATACCTAGTACAGTCCTACATCCCTCAGTAACTACATCTCCTCATCCTCCAGCTCGGACAGTCTCTCCTTGATATTCACTAGCAATTCCCCAAAGGGATGCTCTCGGAAGTAGACTAGATCCTGCAAGCACAAACAAGCATCATATTAGTAATCTACATCATCAAATCTGCAAAACTAATTGAACTAGGTCAAAGTCAACCTCAGTTAGGTTAATGTCGACCTTACTAGGTTAATGTCGACCTTATTGGGTCAATGTCGACTTTACTGGGTCAGGGTCAACCTTTTTGGGCCAAGGTCGACCTCATCTCAAAATATGACAAAAACCCTCTAGGCAATGTCAACTTTCATGGGTCAAAGTCGACCCAGATGGGTCAATGTCAACCTAAATGGGTCAGGGTCAACCTAAATGGGGTAAAATCGACCTGACCTATAAAAAATAGGAATTTGAAAAGAGAAAAGGTGGATAAAAGCACAAACTCACCTCGGGTAGTGGCCGTCTGGTAGCTAAGCTATGTCTCAAAGATTCTAGGCGTGTTGCTCGCAATTCCTCTCTTCTCGGCATCTTGCTTTCTCGATTCGAATCTGTAAATGGTAAGAATGAGTAAGTATTGTTTTTCATCTCTTATCTAAGTTAAAATTAGGGTTTTCTTAGGGTAAACTCAAAATTTCTTTCTTATGCATTTAGACATACATCCACTCTTTTCATCATAACTTGAGTTTGGTAACTCCATTTTCAGTGTCGTCAGTGGCATTGAAATCGTGATTCAGATACCTAACTCCTTGAACTAGTTTAGGAAGGTTGGGAATCCTTCTAATTGGTTTAGGAAAGGCCTTTTCAACACTCTGTATCTCCATTATTTAGAGTTTTTCTTATCACCCTATTTCACCCTTCCGATGTAGAAAGCCGAAACAGGGGGGGCATATGGGGCTCTATACACTTCTCAAATTATCATATAGTAAGCTTTAGGTGATTTATAGATTTTCACTAACCTTGTGTGTTACGGGTTCTAACAGTTTTCTGCAGGATCTTTACATCAAGGACTTGGCTATATCCTTTTCATTTACTATGATGTTTTCTTACTTTAGCTTGCATATTCACATAGTGTCATATCTAAGCTAAAGTGGGGGCTAAATGTATTGTCTTAAAATGGAAGCACTTCCATCTTGATAGGTTTAGAACCCTCTTTTAGTACATGTATCATGATAGATTTGCATTTAGGATGCATTTTGCGCTCATCTCCTTCATTCTAGGTGAAATTAGGGTTAGGCTATTGGAGATTCTCCTTAATTTGCCTCTTCCATGACTCTATTTTCTAGGTAGGACATATAAATAGGTCCTCCTAGTCTTCATCACAATAATCATAGGATTTTATATCCATCCCTAACATTCTGTCATGTTATGGCATCAGTCCTAGGTTTCTGGGCATCCCCAGGACCTCTTGACTTGGTTCTGAGCAAATTTGGGACCAAGGTCAGATTTGAGCTCGAACTTGACTAGGTCAGGGTTGAGCTCGAACTTGACTAGGTTAGGATTGAGCTCGAACCTGACTAGGTTAGGTCCAACCTCGACTTTGACGCCTTCAAATTTTCAAAATCCTTGATTTAAGGGCATCAGACTTTTAGGATATTTGTTTTCCCGCCTCCGGTTTCGCCATTTCAGGTTTCAAGATGGTAAATCCTTTAATTTCATTTAATCTAGGTATATTTTCTAAAGGTTAGGACCTAATTGAGATTTAATTCTCCAAGGTGGCCCCTTTAGAGGAGTGTGCCCTACTTCTGTATAAAAGGAGGCCTTCCTCTCTCATTTGGATCATCAAGTTTTGTGAAAACATTTCATCACAAGCAATTGCAAGCTCTCAAGTTCAAGCAAGGATTCAAGCAAGCAAGGAATAGTGAAGGTGAAAGGTGGCAAGAGGATCAAACCATTGTTGACATCAAGCATTTTTGTGAATTCTTATTTGGAGCAAGAGAGGTCCTTTCTTCCTTGATCCACCATTATCAACTTTCAAGCATTCAAAGATTCAATCATGGGGTAGCAATTACGGATTATGAGTTTGGTAGAAGTACTTTAGCCATGGGGGCTTGGTATGCTTTTCTATCTCATTCAAATCTATGCATTGTTGTTTCATACATATTCATGCTAGGGTTTTTGATCTAGAGGATTAGATCTTGGCATTACACTTTCAAATACATACACACACATATTATATTTCAATCGGCTATTTGTGGAGGTGGAGATCACCAAAATGGGGGTTTGACTAAGGCAAAACCCTATATAGCCACCCCAAAAACTCCCCTTTTTCAGATATCTATAGTTGTTGTTTCGGGAATCAGAGGATAGATTTGAGTACCCTTTTCGTCGAACTTCTGGGATTTGCGAACAGAATTCAAATCAGACTTAAATAAAGAATGTAGTATTTGACCTTTTATGAGGGTCAAACCCGACCTGAGCTCATCTTGGAGAAAGATTTCTGGGTTTTCTCTGTCTTGGCTTTCCCGATCACAGATCTGGTCATAGAATCTTTCGAAACCTCATACAGACTTCAGAAAATAGGTATTCACAAATCAATTTCATGATGAGGTATGTATCTTGACCTAGTTAATTTTCAAGTATTTCCAGATTTACTTAGGTTATTCCAATTCCAATTGCAATTCAAATGAATAAGTGTTGAATGTTAGATACATTGCTAAGCTTCCATTTTAACCATATTCAGAAGGAAAACACTTCTAATGTCGAGCAAGGAGAATGGGAGAACACCCACACTCAGACTGTGACAGAAGAATTCTGCACACCTTTGAAGGATATTATTGTCGAGTATTTTTCTTAAAAGTCATTTTATTTTAGGCAAAGTAAAGATGAAAATCGATTATGTTTTACGAAGTTGCGATATAGGAAATAGGCAAACACGTTTTCTTTTGATGAAAACAACTTACATCGATTTCCTATGGAAACAATTTATTTATTTTCTGTAAAAGAAAATTTATTTTCAAATAAGAGTTGAGGTATGCAGTTCAATTCAAATTATTATTTTTATCTAGACCCTTGATTTCTTTCGTATTGTCCGTGAATCATGGAATTATTTCTATTTCTAATAATCATCATTTGCAATTTTGTTTCCTTATATTGGTTGCCTGTATGGATTTAGAAGAAAATAATTAAACCTACTTCATGTGAAAAATTGGTTTAAAAGAGTTGTTTATAATAAAGTTAGAGAAAGAAGAGATTGGGTTGATATAAGAAAATACCAGATAGATAACCATATGTCAGTTGTTTAAAGTTTTGGTTAATATTTCGGTTGACTACACACAAATATTTCCATTTCATCATATTTGAATCTTTGGAAAAATTTAGCATATTATTCTCTAAATATCAAGAATTGTGACTTTCCTATAGCATGTTAAGCTACTGTCTTAAAACCCAGTCACTAGAAATAGATTGTAATCATAATCATAATAAAAAAAAATTTAAACTACCTGCGCATTGAACTCTTGATCGAAAATTTAGTAAACTTTGCTTGTTGTTTTCTTATTTGAAGTTGAGACAAGATGTAGATCTACTACCTATAGCATGAGCAAAAAAATCATTGACTGTCCATTTTAATCTGTAACAAGAACTATGTAAACTTTCTGTAGCATATCGTGTGTATAAACCAGTTCACCCTTTTATTTTTATATAGTTGGAAGGGATTTGAAATAAACATTTGTTTAAATTTGAAATTAGCTATTATCTTCAAACCCAGTCACGGTTAAAAAGACAGTTAACACAAACAAAACTCTTCTGACAACTTTCGTATTGGACTTATAGTTAAAAACTTAGAAAGACAAGCTAGCTCTTTTGTTTATTTTAAACTACGACAAGAACTTGATGAACTTCCTGTAGCGGTGGAATGATTGTATAAAATATGAAATATGATTTTCCGAGGTTGAGTATTTATGACTATTTCAATAAGAAGTGAATTATGTACAGAAAGGATAAACTTGGTTTTATGATATTTTTTTTAGTCCTTTTTGTCATGTTTAGAGAAAGATACCATGGGTTTCTTCCTATGCCATTATTGCAAGTTCCTTCTTTTAAAATAATCTCTTGGTATATCTCTGTATGTGAATGAGAAAGAATTGAGATCTAAACATGTTGATTAAGAAATGGTTGATGCTTCTAATTTTTATATCCTTGACTGATGCATTTGGTTTATCCATGTTTTGATGATAATGATTTAGGATATGGTTATTTCTTATTACATTACTACAGAAAATAAAAGAGATGAAAGCCAAATCTTAATGAGTAGATATATAAAGGAAAACTTAGACATGTAAATTCGTTAGACTTATTTGTGAAGTACCTGTTAATCACTATTATAGTTTATGTTTCTTGAATGAGATGAATTTGTTTTATGTGTATATCTTGGGTTTTCTCCATATACTATGAAGAATTCAAGTTATATTTATCATTTGAACTAAAAGAGATATTGGCAAATATTATGAGCTTGACATGTTTTTGATAACTTTAAGAGAAGAAATTTTGTTATGTTCCTTTATGTATGTTGAATGCACCATGGAAACTTGTTGTACTATGTATAAAATGTGAATATTTGCATGAAATTTTTCATATGTATGAAATGGAAGTAGATTTACAAGGTTTACTTTTGGAAGTCCATAACATGTTATATTGGAAATTGAATGTGGATGTATCAAGTAGCACATATTCCATTACTCCTTAGTTTTACTTTGTTAGATTACTTCTAGCTGGGATGGGTATCCTGCATGTTAGGAATGATTCTGAGGAAGTGTTAATGTTTCGTGGTACGGTGGAAATGCACTCCCACAATATTCTCACCCTAGTTGACTTTTGTGAACAAGTTTCTAAAGCTTCTTTCAGGAAGGACTTTCCTTTACAGTGCTATACGCTTCTTTGTATTCAACATGGTGGTATTTGGTAATTTTGTTGTTTACTTTTGTCATTAATATGGAAGTACATATTTTGATCTAATCTTTATCTTTTACTGATGTGATTTGATAGTTGGTCAAAAATCTCTTGGGTGGTTATCTTGACTTGATAGTTTGTACTTGCTTGTACTTGATGGGAAATCTCTTACTGTGATTCTATTACTACGTTCGACAGATGGTCAACATTCCGCTTACCTTTGGACATAGGTATGCTTTATCATTTCGATAGTTATGGTCGTAATTGTACTTTTTTTATTCCTATATTATAGGGAATCTATTGGTATCTTGTCAACATATGCATTTGACCTTTGACTTGTTGATAGACTCCTTAGATTATTAAGATTTTTGTTGATGTGACATTTGTGTCGTAAGTTCAATCTTTACAAGTTTTTAGGTTAATCTCTCATGGGTTCCCTAGTGGGGTGTTACATACCCTTTGCTCATGTTGTCAAAAGTTGCCTATTGCTAGTTAACATTCCAGTATGTGCTTTCCAATTTCCCACTCCATATTTTGCCTCTAAGATGTTTTCAAATGTCATTAGTTAATTCAACATCAAATTTGATTTGATCATTTAACTACAAATACAATATTTCCGGATTCATTTGCAAGTTCTAATTTACTATTAGATAACTAGATTTACTATACATAGTAAGTTCCATTTTTGGAAAGGGGACATGACAATACACCACAACAAAGACGTAAATATGTAACCAATGTGGGATAAAGTATATAGTTACATATGTTCACATCTCTCCCAAACTAGGAAGTACAAGCCACATGATGCAAGTGCAAACTACCTAAATATCTACCTAAGCATGTTTTTGTGTCATGGGTGCAAATAATGCAATAAAAAAATACAAATGCAAAAATATAACAATAGAGTAGCAAAAAATATCTAGCAATCTTGCACCTTAACAATTATAACTTTGAAATTCATACAAGACAAATTTGAACAATTAAAAATATTATAGTAAAGATAAACCCAAGGTTTCAAGTCATTGTAAAAAATAGTACCACACTAACATGCTTTTTTTTGAGGTATCATAAAATGAATACAAAGTATACATTAAGTCATATCTTCTAGCACATTGTTGGATGTGACCAAAAAAATGGTGTCTGATGCCACATCGGTATAATTTTATCAAGGTATCATAAAACACAAAGTAAAAAGAGATCAATAATCATGCACTGAACCATGTTTCTTATAGGTCTCATACGACAACACATAATTTATTGATTGTTAGATGTGACTTTTTAAAAAGTTTTTTCCATTTAGTTATGTATAATAATAGTCAAAGTTACAATTATTAATACTTCAGTATTATATGGTTTTACCTCAAATACATGGTACTGTCCCATTTGATTTGGATAAGACAATTTTGACATTGACATAGCCTTAGTTTAACTCTATGATCAACACATAATAAATAAAGGGACAAACATTTATCTGCAAAATTGTACAACTAGACCCAACCTATTTGTAGATTTCAAGAGATGGTGAACTTGTTTATATTCCACTTATAAAAATGTTTGACCACAAATCTTTGTTTTTCTACTTTAAGAGTTTTCCTCTCTCATGAATGGACAATGGGCAATGAGCATATCCATTTACAAATCACAACATGGCATATTCGGCTCCATACCATTCCAAAAGGAGAGTTTAAGTTGGCTTAAGGCTCCACATCTTCGTAAGCTGGATGAAAACACATGTCAAATAGCATTCTTTTCAGTTTTTTTAATGTTGTATTTCTAGGCAGTAATCTTGATCTGCTGCCATCTTGGAGATCCCCAGTTCGAGTTTTTGAGTTACTGTTAAGTATAACAATAGGTATGTTTTAGTTGATGTACAATCTGTTTTCTGTTCAGCTTAGTTTTGCAAATCTGTCTTGATTAAATTTAGGAGATTCTCACTTAAACTATGTATGCTTTTTTTTTCCTTCAATATTTTAGAAGCATTGTAAATGTTGTTTCTGATTTCAACTCTGTGAGATTTTTTTAGCATCAACGTTTTGGATCACATTCTGTGATCCATCATCAGGATGAATAAGAGGAACATAAGAAAAAGACACTCCGCAAATAATTTTGTATGTTGATAAGCAAAAAATTGTATTTCTTATCATTGTATTGTCTCAGCTCTGTATTATTGATCGTAATCAGATTTGTATTGCTTGTATCTGTTGATTTGTCAGCTGTTTTGGTCATGTAAAATCATATTTCTTGTCTCTGCTGATATATCAGTCAATTGTTCTGTTTTCTGTCCTGTTCTTCCTTGACAGTCTTTCATTTGTAAATGTGCATTTTTTTCAATAGAAAAAAATGAATTCTCTCATAAAAGATCTGGACTGTAGAGTCACTATGAACAAAGATAAATCAGGCTGGCTTCAATTTTCAGAATAAGTTGGGATGTCAAGCAACAAACAATATTTTACTATGTCGTGGCTATTGCATACCCACATTTTTGGTAGATATAATAACTCATTATAGTACGAGGAAAGACTGTTTCAGAGATAAAGTTTAAAATCACATGTTCTGTACTAAGGATCAAAATTTTCCCACATATTTAAAGTTGATCTGTGCAGTTGGCCTTTGTTTCAGCTAAAGTGGTTGATGCCAACAGCTACCATCTTTTTCTCATTATTTCTGAATCTTTAAATTATTAGGTCTATGGACTTCAATTCTCTGACACAGCTAAGTCACCAAAATCCAACTTAATCCACGTGACTTCAACTCGTGGCTGCTTCTCGAGATAGGATGTAACCCAAATCAAAATAATAAAGATTTACAAATTCTGCCTTTCAAGATAATATTTTGTACAGGTCTGCAAAATCTTACAGCACAAAGTGGAAATATTGAAAATTGAATAAACTGCTGCATATTTAGGTTTTCTTTTAGGATTTGACACGTGTGTTTTATGTCAGGATGACAACCGTGAGTAGAATTCTCGTGCATATCAGAAATAGTCACAAGGAAAATGGACCCACTTGGTGCTCAAGCACCTAGAAACATTTGTTAGGGCCAGTGTCTGTAATCTACAGCTTTTCTTTGGGTATTGAACAGAGCTAAAGATTAGAAAGAATTAGATAACAGTCCAAAAAGGACTGTAATCTACGGCTTTCAACTTTCAATAGGCTTCTCAGTAAGCCATTGTTTGTCCTTTTTACTTCCTTTCCTATTGGCAACCAGCTCAGCTATCATTTGCCCTTGCTCTCAGTGATCAAGTCGCTCTTCTAGCCAGACCAATTTCTGCTTCGAGCTGGTGCATTCAAAACCAAAAACTTGCTTAAACCTCATTATGGTTCATGAAACCCTTAGATTTCTCGATTAGCATTTAAGCACGCTTACCTCATCATAGTTCCTAAAGCCAATAATTTTATATGTTTGTGCAATTGTTTCAGCCTTAATTCTAAAGGTACTCAAGCATTCGTGATTCAGAATGACTAGCAACTGAAGAAAAAATATCCACTTCCCTATTTAGCTACCTCATTCAATTTTATGCCAGTAAGTTTAGTTGCCTCAAATTAGTCATAGCAGGAAAAACATGTGTAGGAAGTCAGACTATGATAAATCTTTGATTTTTGGAGTTACACCCTGATTGGGATGCAATTTGGTTCCTCTGCTTAGTCTAGCTCCAAGTAGTTTGATCACCCTCTTGGTTCCTCTGCATTACGTTTTGTCGTCACAATCTATCTGAACTATTAATGTGTGTATGAGATTCAACAACGTTCAACCTGATCTGTACATTTAGCTGTTGACTCCATGGTTGAGTCTCATACACACATTAATGGTTGCCAATAAATTTTGCTAACAAAAATTAATGCACAGATGTCTATGAGAATGAAGGATAAAGTAAAAGGATACGGGCATCAACAACTTAATGTAAACACTTAAAATCATCTTAAGTACCCAAAAAGCAAAACTAAGAGCAAACAAGACTAAGAAGATAATTTACTAAATTCGCCCTTGGAGAGTTTGTAAATAGGCATGATAAATAATGTGACTAAGGAAGAAGCAAGGCAGATTTAGAGAGGTTCAAATTGTTTCTGGATTCGATTGTGTGCTATTTTTTGAATCAACATTTCAAATCACACTCCGTGATCCATCATTAGGATGGTAGAGAACAAACAGAATGAACATTCATATAGATTGTGGAAACTTATTGTTGATAAGATTTAGAGCTGTTTTAAGTGTAGGAAAAAGCTAATATATTCAATTTTTCAAACATCCAAACATTGCAAAACTGAAGATTACCAACAAACATTATTTTGCGTTAAATTTGCTAAAATCAATTTTGAAGAAGCTTGTAAATAGGTCTCTCATTATAATACAGACAAACTGCCCTTTGAAGGCACAGATTGAGGCTCTAAACTATAACTGCCAAACTGCCTTAAAATGACAACTTCAACTTCTCATGATAAACATAAAATAACAAAGTCCCTGTCATATGCTCCATAAAAGAAAATTAAAAAAACAGCCGATTTTTGCCAATTAACCTATATGTCACAATCAGATAGACCCGTGGAAAGTTTGATAGACCAGAAAATCAAAACTTGATCTTCTTCATTACACAATTCTGAATCTTTTCAGATTCTGAACACAATTGTGAAAAATTTGAATTATGCTTCCCAGGTCTGAAACTTTCCAAATTCTGATGCTCGGATCACTTTACTTACCTAAGGTAAACACATAAAAAAGTCAAACTGGAGTCATTGGTGAGGCGCTTGCAATTTTTTCATTTATTGTAGTCTAATTTTCAGATTTTGCTAGTTCTGAAAGTTCTGAATTCTGACATCCAGCTTGGAGGTTAAGGAATCTGGAACTTGATCTGAAAATTCCCACTTTTCCAATTTCTCTTTACCCTGCTTCAGCAGAGCGGCCAACAATTGAAGTGAGCTCTGCGAAATAGGGACTCTCACTCCTGTCCCTTTTACCATCACTCACATCTTTGAACTCTGCCATTAACTTATCCCACTTTTCCCTGCACTGCTTGCCATCCCTCTTAATCCCTTCTGCCCCCAAAAGTTTTGCCAGCTCATCCCACAGTGCTGCTCGCCGGGTGGACTTTGCAAACCTTGCTTCCATCTCTGCCCTGAATTTAATTAGCTGCAAAACCTCTACTCTCTTCCAGTTCTTTGACCTCTTCTTTGGCACCATACATACAGTAACTATCCCTCCACCACCACTCCCAGCAGCTACACCATCACCATCAGCCCTGCCACCGCCACAAGCAGCAGCCCTGCCGCCATCAACCTGGTGGTGATGTCTCAGAACAGAACCAGGAATAGGTATCCCTACTCCGGTACCACCATTGCCACTGCCACCATCAAATTGTTGGCTGTTTTTCAGACCAGGCCCAAGTTCAAACCCCAATGGCTCAAGACCCCCACTTCCATCCATAAGTTTTTTTGTTAGCACAATCACAGCATTATGAAACATGCACCGCTGCACCCTCTCTTCTGCCCTCCACTTCTCCTCCTTTTCCTGGCGAATTTGTTCACGCATTTGCTCCTTTCGGTCCATGGAATCCAGCAGCTCTGCAAAAAACTGCTGCTGGCGGCTCACCAGGCTCTCCAGCAGCTCTGTCACTGCCTCCACCTCTGCTGCCATCATATAACCCCCTGCTGCCTTTCTCCGCTTTGGTGTGGGCGGTGACCCCTCCTCTGCTGTCTCTTCATCATCTGATGGAAAATTATTGTCGCCAGATGAGTTTCTGCTAGATAAAAGTGTTTGGGTATTGTAAGTTTATTTCCCATTAACAATAATAGTCAGACAGAGAAGGGTTCAAGAGCATGATAGTCTATTAGTACTTTGATACAGGATAACAGGCCTTAGAAGATCAGTCATAGTGAACTAGGAAAACAATCTAAACAATACTCTCAATACATATCCACGAGAAAATAATCCACACACGATAAATTCATATACAATTACTAAAAACAATTCTCACACACCAGACTCATATACCTTGAGTAGGATATGTAACTGTTTCTTTTTCATTTAAAAAATATGCTTCCTTTCTCGAATAGTTTTACAGTTAAAAGCTAAATGATGTTCTAAGAGCTGTTAGCTTAGCTTTCTCAATCCTAGTAAATAATCCACACACCAAATTGATGCATAACTCTAAAATATGGGAAATCATAAGATTGAATTTTACTTTATTCCTTGTTTACGGTGAATGATCTAAAATAGCTACTGTGATTTGCATTAAAGCACCACACACTCCAACCAGGAAGGATGCATTTGCAATTCTTTAAGGTAGATGTTAGTACATCAGACCTTGGGATAATATATGTTCCTGGATTCAATATATCAGCATCATTTTCATTAAATACTGCATTGCTTAGCAGAACTTGTGTGGTTTTTTGGTCACTTCTCTTCAAAACTTTTACAAGCTCTAATAAAAATAGGGGCATATGCCTTACCTATTAACAGGGGCAGTTGCTTCTTTGTCTTTCTGTTTTGCTGTGGCAGACTTGACAGAGAGCAGAGGATCTAATTCATCGAAAAATGGATTATCATCTCTTTGACGGAGCCCGTCGCGCACCTCCTTGTAGCTAGCCATCAATTTCTCCCATTTGTCTCTGCACTGCTGAGCATCACGACAAATATTTTCCCGTTTCAGGTCCTCAGAAATCTCGTCCCACAGTTCAGATTTACGTCCGGTTCGTGCGAATCTGGGCTCTAATTCTGTTCTGTGACGGATTAATTTCAGTGTTTCTTGACGGTTCCAGTTCTTGGACCGCCCCTTCTTATTGTGCTTCTCCTTGTCCTTCTCCAACTCCGTCTCTTGACTGTGATAGGGAGAAGGTCCAGGGTTCAAACATACTGCAGGTGGCCTCGAGGACAAGGGCTGTGCAGCCATCGAAGGTCGGGGGTTAGAACCCTCCTCTTGCTTGATCGCTGATATGCAAATCACAGCAAGAGAATTATTATCATTGTTGCTGCTGCTGCTGTTACTGTTGTTGTTGCTGTGATGCTGTAAATCTGAGACTGCTCCTGAATTTGTGGTGGTACTCATGGTGTCCAGAAATCAAAATATATTGTAGGTTTATAATCTACGGAGGCCTCAAAAGCGCAGTATTTGCCATGGATTCAAGCAACTGCAAGTCATCTTCCTCACCCTCACCTCCTTTGCAAATATCCTTGATCCGCACTTCATTTTTGCAGCCTTTGTCCTCCTCAACTGAGGCTTATGTCTGAAAACTATAACTTTTATCCTTCTATTTGGTTTGGGTTTTGAGCTTTTGAGACCCAAGTCTCAAATAAAAGCCTCGCTTATTAGACCCCAGGTTAAAGCTTGGCTGCTAAAAACACAGAAACTGCCTCTGGTAGTCAAGGAAATTGCATCAGTTCAAACTCTGCTGCTAAATTTCTGTCAACAGAAAGGCTAGGGTTAGCACCCACAAGTGATTTGGGTGAAGAAAAGATTACAGCTTTATATAATCAATCTATTTGCAACACGAATCACCTCAGTAAAAATTCCTTTAGTCCTATACACTGAGACAAACCCTTTAAACATCAAAATTCTAATAATTTCAATTCTACATAGCAGGCAAGCTTACCAAGCTAAGGCTCTCCCTGCCGGCCAAGCTGGTGAAACAATAAAAGTCCAACAGTATCATATATGGGTACTAATCAAGCCCTCCGAATGCTAAGAGCCCAGCAATCTTGCCTCTGCAGACAAGGCAAAGAAGGTAACCAACTCAGTACAAAAAATGTCAAGTCTTATCTCTATGTACCAGTACAAAAAAATGCCCATCAAATAACAAAAGCCCAACAATCTCACATATGAGTAATCCCAGCCCTTAGGATGATAAGGGCCCAATAATCTCACCTCTGCATTCCAGGCGAGGCCGCGAACTGATAAAAGCCCAGCATCTGTACCCTGCCTACTGGGCAAGCCCATCATCTAATAAAAGCCCAATAGTCTCACCTCCTGATAAAACAAGTCTGGATACCGGGCAAGCTTGTGGAGCACTAAAAGCCACCAAATAGACTCAAGCTTACAACCGCGCCTCCCTGTTATTAATAAGCTTGTAGTCATGGACTACCGGGGCTAGTTTGGGATCATACCCAATTGGGTGATTGCAGCAACACCTAATTTAGATGATCTAAAGACTGTACTTGATTCTAAGAGGAATCGGCTCAACCTTTCGAATTGTGAAAAATCTGCTAATGTCCCCTCTAAACACTACCTACACGGAAACACACTTAAATGCAAGATGAATTAGCCCAACATTTAAACAGTAAACCTTATTTGCCTCCCATCCACAAACAAGACAAACTCACTTAATTGCAAGAGGAATTATTCAAACCCTTCCAACAACAAAAGCCTAATAAAAACCCACCTTACTTCACAGAGAAGGAGCCTAACTGTACGAGGAATCCCTCACCCAATCAACGAGAAAATCCCAAAACAATCTCACTTCTACTTATCAGGAAGACTTTTAATGGAAAACGCAATTGACCGACTCTTTCAACAACAAAACTCCAAGAATCCATTAAGTACCATCTAAACACATCTTAACACTATAAGCCTAATATTTTGAACTGTACATACCAATCAAGCCTACCAACACAATGCCCAGCATGAAAATTTTCCCCATCAAATTAAGGATGCTAATTACGAGACCAAACACTGTTGCCACTGCTGCTTCTGTTGCTTCTTCTCCTGATTCAGCAACCGATAGTCCGTTGTTCTGCTTTTCCTTCTTTTTTCCAATTTATAATGAAGAGACTCAGATAGATCTCCTGTCAGAACAGCCAAATTAGACCTACAGTAGACACCTACTTCATGACATCAAAATAAAACAACCCCAACTTCGCCAAATATCCTCCACTCCTTGTCTTAAAGTAGGAAGGTACAGACAAACAAGTAGAATCCAAATGATAAAGAAAAGAATTATGCATGATTATTATCTCTTCCCCATGGCTACCTATTATGTGGTTGAGTGATTTCATTTTTCCTTTACCTTGGATGCTTCTACCGTGTTTGTTCTTTAATGGAAGAATTTTACCAGCTGGCAAGCTCTAATTTCGCTGATGGTTTTTGAAACCCTTTACCTTACCTCATGACTACCTAAGCAATGAGGAAGAAAGCAGCATTTTTTGTAGGAGAGAATGTATGTCTCGTAGGCCATGTAGAGTCGTTAATGTTGTTAATAAACTTATTTACTGTTATGCAGGTAGAAGCAATTAACATAAACTTTGTAAATCAATATATATTTATAGGAGCATTAATTAATTTAGATTAATAAATCGTGTGAATGATATGTGGGTTAGTATTGTCTAGTAATTATTTGTAATAATCTATGTGAAATTATAAATAATGAAGTAATGTAATTTTCTTGCTTGTTGGCACTAATTGAATGTGGTAGCATTAGTGTTGAAGGGAAAGGATTTATTTGGCCCTCTCAGTAGGAAGGCAAGTAAAATAGAAATCTACTTTTGAGAATGGTTCAAATGCAAGAAGGCAAAAGTGGAACCATGACAATCTCAAATTGCAAGGTTTGAGGTAGTTGGAAGCAATCATGCATGGGGCTTGGAGGTGTTTTCCCCTTTCAATACTCTCCTACTACCCATGTTCTTATCTTGTGACCAAGGTGGGGTTTGTGTCTAGTTTCATTGCTTTTAATGTGTTTTTGTTTTTGCATTTATTGCTATCTTTTATGTTTTCTTCACATGGCCCCAGGATACCACTAAAGATTTGCATTTATATCAAAAGGGTTGTTCATAACCCTGAAGTAATAGAGGGGGAGAAAAAAATAAGGGTGAGCTCCTCGACAATCCTAAAAAGGTAAACAATATAACTGATCCTATGAGTGAGAAATTGTTTAGTGACATTGTATCAAGGCCTTCAATTGACGATCTGCCAATCAAATCTAAGTTTGAGCTAGTAATGAATGGTGTCCTCTACGAGGAAAGGCCTGATAAAGGAGAAGGGATGTATTCTCCTCCTGACTCTAGGAAACGTGTTATCTCCCCTAATGCTGAAATGTTGCTTTTCATGAACAATGAAGAAAATGGATTAAAAAAATTTGTAATTTTTCTTGCATTGTAGATAGGGACAAAATTCATTTTAGGAAATTTCTTGATGAATGGTTCAATAATGTTTCATAGAGGAAATCGGGTTTTTGATTCCCCTTTTATCGAATGGTACACAAAGGCCTACTTTTTTATTTTTTCAAAGATCATGCAATACAAGAAATTTTTTTAGCCAAGCAATATTGGAACATAGGGAATTCCATCTCCCAAGCCATTGTGTGGTCTCTAATTGATAAATGAGGATGTGTGTACCTAAGATGGGTTACAATTAAAAGTGTACCCTCTCAACTATTGAATTTTTTTCCACTATTTCTCTCTTTGATTAACAAAGTCATGAGAGTATAATAGACTAAAGACACTCTTCTTCATATGAACGGAAGAATTCTTGTCTCGCTAACACCCAATATTGATATCTTGAATGTGATTGAGGTTGAAGTTAGTGGAAAAAGATTAAAGTGCAATTTAGAAATCCTCAGTGGATTGAATGCATGTTTCCTTTGTAAGAAAGAAGGGAATCTTAGAAGAAATTTTGCTATCATTAAGAAGAATCCTAGGAATCCCAAGTTTAATAAGAGAAATGTTAGCAATGATCCTAATGTTGGGGTCAAATGTTATAAGGATAAAGTTATTTCTATTCTTATTGTAGATGAATATGGTAAGAATGGCCTACTTGTGGAAAACCTTAATGATATTAAATCTAGGAGTGATCCAAAAAAAAGTAGCAACAAAAACCCCATTTTGGAACCCACTAGCTATGATCCCATTATTTTTGGGGAAAACAAAGATTCTTCTATAGATAGATCTGTAAGTAATGGCTTGAAGAGCACAAAAAATAATACATGCATTAATCCTCCACATAAGGGCCTTGTATCTGTGAATTGTTTTAACAGTCTTCATCCTTCTAAACCTATTCTAGGGAATTAAAAACATTCTTAGGAGATTGCTTTTTATGAGATTAAATGAAGGATTGCCAAAGGTAAGAGAGAAAATAGGATATGAGAGGATAATTTTGAGGTATAAAAATATCCCTTAACTATTGAGGACCTCGTATTTAATGTTAAATCTAATTTAAAGTGTAAAACCCCATATTGATGATTGTGTTAATAAAATTGTTAGGAACAAAATCAAAATCACTTTATTAGAAATTGCAATGGAGAAAGAACATGAAAAATACAAGGAATATTGATTTATGTCTCTCTAAAGAGGTTCATATTAGCAAAGCCCCCCCAAGCTTTGTGATTGACAACAAATTAATAAGAATGAAAAATAAGATAATGTAAAGGGTTTTTCTAGTCTTAGCTAGATTATATGATTGATTTTCCCAATGATAAGCTTGCACAATGTATCATTGCACAAGGGTTTTCCTTGGACACAATCAATCAGAGGAGTGCTAAGACCATTGGCCAGATTAAGGACAATGCTAATAGATGTACAAGAGACAAATCCTATAATAATAAGGTTCTGGTGCAGGAGCACCACCTAGTTAGACCAAGGCCAAAGCCAAGTTGGTCATCTTTAGGCTAGGAAAAATGTAATAAGACCCTATGGGTTGTTGATGTAATCAATGTAATATGAATGTAATAGGATTGGCCCAAGTTTGGCCAAATTGTCACTTAGGGACATTTAGGACCTTTATGGTCAAATAGGGTCAAATGGTCTGAAATAGTGTGACCAAGTGGTGAATGGTCTATTTGAGTCATTTTTTATGTAATTAAATCAGATATAACACCTTTGAGGTCACTAGGAGGTTAGAAGTCCAAATTGGCAAAAGTTGTCATGACAACTTTGCAACTTTGGCGAAAAGTTGCATTCTTGTGTTCCAACGGTTACCTCAATTGAAAATCGGTTGGAAGTGGTTTTGATAGTTGGGAATGAGTATTTTAAGACCTCAAATGATGAATGATGTAAGTTTGTTGAAGTTTGGAAAAAAGACAAGCAATAATACTATTGGAATTTTCTGTATACTCATCTGATTTCTATTGATCTGACATACCAAATGGATTGGCAAGCATGATCAATTTTTAGATTCATAAACTTATGTGTTATAACTTTCATTTCCTGTAGATTTGAATCCTTGAAGTGATTACTGTTGGATTTGGTAAGAACATCTTTCTCACGTGGTCTGAAACCCTCACAGACTTAGGGCTAGGTGGAAACCATGAGTTTTGGCCTATCACCCTCTAGCCAAATTTCTTGAAACTATGGGGTTTGTTAGGCCTTCTAATGCCTTATAAAATTATGCAAATTTTAGAAGGTTCCATCAAAGTGGTGAATTTTGCAAGCGAGCCCTAGGTTTGGCATCTCAATGTGACATGCGGGAAGATGTGTGATCAGAGTTTGAAGGTTGATTGAAAAGATCAGGAAAGGGGTTTGAATGTAGATGAAACATTGTTTGGAGGATGTTAGACCATTTTTTGGATGATGGAGGACTTTATTTGATTAGAGAAGCCAAGATTTTGTAATTAGTACTGTGGGAGAGACCAAATTAGCCCTATTAGCCCTTTTGATGCAATATTGGTTAGGTGGTTTGAAAATTGGTTGAGAACCCAAAATTGAAGTATTGTTTAGGAATCCAAAAAGGGTATTTGGAAAGTCCTTTTTTTAGATAGGTCATCAGTGTATCAAAGGTTATTACCTGATTACTTGATTAGGATACCTAATTGCAATTAGGGTAGTCTAAGGGTATATGTATCAAAACTGATAGAAATGTGGATTTGGGTCTTGAAATCTTATTTCTTTTGGGTTTTTTTATTGTTGAAACATCACTCCAAGTGTCAATGTATTGGTTTGGTCTAGTGGACCATTCAAACCCCTAAAAACTAGTATAGCCCACTAAAGCATTCGAAGGTGTACAAGCCTTAGTGACTTTTGTTTGTGATTTTTCCAAGTAGGGGACATATAGGATCCTTTGAGTCTGAGAGAGGCTCCCTTTGAAGTGTTGAGACATGTGTTTGGGTAAGGAATACATTTAGAGATCTCTTGTGAAAGTTGTTGAAGATTTTAAAATCTTGGGTTGCCTCCTAGAGGTCTTGTTGAGTTAGGGTGTTCAATCATTCACTAGTACATTTGAGGTCAAATTCCAATAGCCATTTGTCAGATTTGCAACAGTCATTTGTTAGTATTTTGACACATGTGTCTGTCACAGTTTTTACGTTGGAAATTGTGACAGAAGAGATATCCGTCAGTTTACCGACACCCCCATTATGTCAGAAACTTGCACATGATAACAACTTTTTTATGGCATTTCCTACGGTCCATCTATCAGAATTCTGACACAAAGACCTATTGAAAATACACAATCTATGTTGGAACTAACTGTCGAAAAGATATCCATTCTGACATTAGAAATGTTGGTATAGCGACATATCTGCAACCAATTTTTGACAGATAAACCCGTCGATGATGTAGCATTAGTGTCAGAACTGTCTGTCAAAAATTTCATATCTCCAACATTTTAACTGTTGGAAGAGCGACAGTAGTGCAACATATCTCCGACAGGTTTCCCTATTGGACATATAGCATTAGTGTCACAATAATTATCGTAAAGTATTTTCTCTGACATTTGATTTGTCAGATAGGTGACGTGTTGGCCTATATTCCAACGGGAAATGATGTCGGATGTATAGCACTGTCATCGAAATGAATTATAAAGTGTCAAAAAATCAACGAATATGCACATTAAAGATAACACAGCTCAAGAGACCATCATAGGTTGTCTCTTTCTTCGGTCTATATTATTGATAGAATGTTTTACCTTTCATTAGCTCATCAAATCCGAGGGTTTGAAAGAATTTAATAGAATATTTTCATGACAATGTATATTATTTAAGTTGACGTTGCACGAATTTAGTTTGTAGACTATGAGGACGACGATAAAGAAGCATGGCCATGGGAGGAGATGCTTCTTGATCGTCATCCTAATAGTCTACAAGTGCATGAAGTAGATAATTTTTTGCAACATCAACTTAAATAATATACATTGTCATGAAAATATTCTATTAAATTCTTTCAAATCCCTGGATTTGATGAGCTAATGAAAGGTAAAACATTTTGTCAATAATATAGATCGAAGAAAGAGACAACCTATGATGGTCTCTTGAGATGTGTTATCTTTAGTCCTAGCTACTAGGTAAGGCTTGGAAGACTTATACATGTCGATCGTCGAGAATAATCACCGCCTTGCATTTATGTACACTGCACAAATTGATCCCAGTCTCGCAAAAACATTTTACACTTCTACATCTCATCAATATTGGAGGCCTAAAGTAATTTTATATGATCACTAGCACATTTCGTGCATGGATGAGAAACAGTATCCAAAGTTTCTAGATAACTATTTTTGAGAAGAGGAATGAGTGGAGGCCAAAGAAGGGATAATTGTGAAGGTTTTATAGATGTAGGTTACTTAATCATCATCTCTGCACTGGTACTCAATCTGACCTCCACTCCATATACGTCTTCTCAAAATCTAAAAACTCTCCATCATTGATTCCCGTCATTTTTTCAGCATCTCCGTGGACTGAGACCTTAAATTATTGAGCTTCTCTTTGTTTCGAGAATAGTTTAACATTCTCTACTTAACAGGGCCAACCACGTAAAGGTGGAAGCTCATCTGGCCCCCTAGGAGCCTCTTATGACCCTTTACGACATTTTAAGACCTTTAAGATGTATTCTTAGGGATCGTAAAGGGTCATAAGGGGTCTTGGGACACAATAGTTGAGAAACATAAATGTAGGCATCATGGTCACAATTTTTTGGAGACACAACATAATTGAGTAGTTTTCCCAGATGATGCAAAGTAGTGGTTGCTTTGCATCGTCTGGGAATAGCACTCAATTATGTTGTGTCTCCAAAAAATTGTGACCATGATGCCTGCATTTATGTTTCTCAGCTGTTGTGATATCTACATCGTAGTCTGTCGTTGTTACAGCAGCAGAGCCTATATTCCACAACAAAAAGGAAGAAATCTTTTTAGCTTGGGTCTGGATCCTACCCCAATTGTCGAAGGATCCAGGGCCAGGCTAGAAAGATGTCTTCCCATTTTCTCTGCAACATTGTGTCCATCCATGATCTTAGAAACATCATCATCTTTCCACTCTTCATTTGCCAAAATATACCGCTTCTTGAAGCTTGTAGAGTAATCTTATTAATAAAAGAACTCTTGCCAACATTAGGGTACCCACAGATCAAAATAGTTGATGTTATTGGTGCTTGTGCTCAAGGATATCGATTCACTTTTTTGAAACAATCAAATCATTTTTATTTCAATTGTAGAGAAAAGGAGTGGGAGAAAATGAGCGGGTGAAAGCTGATCGAGCACGAGAGAAGGCATTGCATTTTATTTGATCATGAATGCTCTCAGAAATGACAAATCATGTTATCTATTCAATTCTTTTTGGTGCTTTTTTTTCCCATATTCAGTAGATAAAAATCATGGTGGTAGCCACTTAGTCATCTTTTTGATGTTCCAGGTATTTTACAAAGATACAGGTATGTGGATTTATCATTCAGTTGCTTGCAATTATTGGTCAAATGCAAATATTTTGTCAAGTTGAAAGGGCAAGATATCAGTTTGGTGTTTTCGGTTTATGTTAAAAGTTGATTTGGTAAAATCCTCAAAAAACACACTACATGTTCTAAAATGTAAAGAAGTTGAATGTTAAATGTAAGATATAAATCTCATCCATAGTAATCAAAAGAAAGGACATGAAACTTATAAGGAGATTTACCAATCCAAAAATATAAGCGAATATGAAACATGATTGGCACCTTATGAATTGGTTTTTGAGGTGCACAATCTTCATCAATCTCCTCAGAACAAGATCCCTCCTCACGAAAAGTGCATTTAACTCAGAAAACAAATCTACAAAACTAAACCAATGGCATGTTTAGAACAAAGAAATAGATTGATAATAATATGCTGAAAATTCTATTATGTTTAATACACGCAAAAGGACCAGTCCCAACAATTCTTAAACATACTTTATCTGATATGATAATAACATGCTAATTAAACTGATAAAGGTGTTATCTGCATTTAATCTGCCAATTACTAATTACACAAAAAACAAATTTACAAAATTGAACCAATGGCATGTTCTTCGTATGTGATTTCTTCATCTTTCGAGCATTTGGCATCATATTCGACCATAAATTTCAAATGCATTGCATTTTATTTGATCATGAATGCTCTCTGAAATGACCGCATTCTACTGGTGTCATGCCCTAGCCCATGCTCTATCTCCATTATTTGATGTTATTGGTGCCTGTGCTCAAGGATATCGATTCACTATTTTCAAATGTTTGGATCATTTTGGTCGTGACTATTCCTCTAGTACACAGTCAGGAAATGTAACCATCTAATGATTATATGTAATGTTGAATGGATTAAATGCTTTATTCTTGGTAGAAGTGAATGGAAGGAATAGTGTTGGTGTTAGGTTTCATTTATTATTGAATTCAATAGTTTCCAAGATGTGTTGAGGAGTTTGCTCCTTGTTTAATGTTAACTGTTCCTACACAATCCACTCATACAACAGTGAAATGCTATGTGATTGACAATTTCATACAACTGGTCCTTTGGCGTGTATTAAATACAATCCAGTCACTTATCGAATGCTTTGGAGACTATTGGTTTGACTGTACATGTGTTACCAGTGACTGAGATTCATTAAAGGATACAAAACCCTTCATTTTGGGGTTATTGTGTGTGGATTCAAATGTAGGTTTGATTTGGTTAATGTTTAGAAGAGATCAATAAAGTATTTAAAGACAATCTTACATGTTTGGAGAGGTTTGAGAGGCACTTATCATGACTGTACTCTCACAAACAACGGCATAGACTGGTTTTACTAAGTTTCCTTTCTCTATTTTGAGGTTTCCTTTCTCTGTCACAGGGGTACAGTCAGAGGGTTCATTGACAAAATGATCCTTTGAATGGTTAATATGAATATGAATGATTTGATATAGCATATTACTCATTTTACTTGAAGTTTGGAATAGCTTGTGCAAGGGTGAAAGTAGTTTTGATCTTTTTGGCCGTGACTATTCCTCTACACAGTCAAAAAATGTAACTGTCTAATGATTATATGTAATGTTGAATGGATTAAATGCTTTATTCTTGGTAGAAGTGAATGGAAGAAATAGTGATCTGGTGTTAGGTTTCATTTATTATTGAATTCAATGGTTGCCAAGATGTGTTGAGGAGTTTGCTCCTTGTTTAATGTTAATTGTTCCTACACAATCCACTCATACAACAGTGAAGTTACAAAACTAAACCAATGGCATGTTTACAACAAAGAAATAGAATGATAATAATATGTTGAAAATTTTATTCTATTTAATACACGCCAAAGGACCAGTCCCAACAATTCTTAAACATACTAGTTATTTGATATGATCAATTGTTAATAAAGGCCTAATTCTGTAGACTGTTAGCACGAAGGAAGATTTGACCTAGCCAAATCTTCCTTGTACCACACACAAAAAATGTGTGATAACTATGTCTACTCCAACCTTAATTGTTTACAAATTCATCATATCAGATAAAGTATGTTTAAGAATTGTTGGGAGTTCTATTAGACCTTTCTTGTAAACATGCTATTGGTTTTCAAATGTTTGGATTCATGTTTGTTGATATTACTGGCACGTTTAATGACGCCATTGTATATTGTCACTGAAATGACCACATTCTACTGGTGTCATGCCCTAGCCCGTGCTTTAACTCCATTATTTGATGTTATTGGTGCTTGTGCTCAAGGATATCCATTTTTTTTTAAATGTTGACTGTGGTTATCAAATGGACAGCCCGTGAGCTTCTAGCTAGGTGTCATTTGTATTGATATCTTAGGGCATCAAATGTATTGTATCATTGATAGTTGAGACTTTGTTAAAATGAAATAGGATAAAGAACGATTTTGATTTAGTTTCTCTATTTTGATCTCTAAGTGGCTTACAACCCTAGAGAAATATATGAAGATTTACAGATGCAGTTGCAGGATACATAGCAACTGATAATTCACAAGAAATCCATGCATCCAATCTGAATAGAAATTAATACAAAGAAATAGGGTCCTCCAATGGCCCAATCATCCGGACCTTGACTGTCCCCTCAACCAGTGACCCTTCAAAACTGGGTTATCATGCAATCAGTGAGTGATCCTTCATTCTCTTGGTCTGCCCTGCATCCAAACATATTGGAAATACACAATACAATGATAACAAGTCTTTCACAATCTCCCTTCCCTCAAGGAACACTATCAACCATCCCTTCCACATAGCATTTCACTATTGTATGAGTGGATTGTGCAAGAACAGTTAACATTAAACAAAGAGAAAACTCCTCAACACATCTTTGTTGTAAACATGCCATTGGTTCAGTTTTGTAAATTTGTTTTTTGTGTTAAGTGCATTTAAATGGAACATTAAGCACAGTAATAATATGCTTAATCTATTAGTAATTGCAGATTAAATTCCCATAACACCTTTATCAGTTTAGCATGTTATTATAAGATACTAAAGAAGACCTGCTATTTATCAGAGAAATCTTCACTGTCCCCCACAATGAAGACAATGAAGATTGACCTCCTGCCCCACAACAAAGAACATTGTAATAAGAATAAGATATAATATAGTGTTAGAATAAACTTTGAACAAAGACATGTAATGCTTAAGTTAATGATCTAAAAAGCTGTAAATATAGGAATTGAAAAAGAAGATAGTGCCAAGAAACATTTTCACAAATATGAAACGTGAGGAAAAGTAATAACATTAACAATGCCAAGATTCACAACATTAAATTTCACCTGCGGATGAGTTTCTGCAGTGGGTTGCCCAGCATCAAAAATATGTTGAGTTGCATTTGAGCTGTAACTAAGAGTATTATGTGGAATATACCCTAAACTTTGAAAGCGTTCTCTAGCCTAGCAATTCAAAATTCAATCTAGGCAAGCATCAGTAAGTGAAATAAATTATAGACATCAACATTAACATCATCATAATCATTAGAAATAAACTTTGAAGACATATTTTGGATAGTACTATGTTTCTTGAAAGTTTTTGTGATGCTTCTAAACTTTAAAGACATATTTTATGGCTTAATGATAACATAGATTAGTGTTTTGTTTTTTGATGGAATGTTGTTGATCATTCATGGTCTTGAAGAAACTTTTGATTGTTTTGATTCTTGAGTCTTGACGTTGTTTCTCAATGTGATATAGACTAACCACAAGATGGTTCAGTTGGTCCTCTCTTTCTGTTTAATCATTTGTCTTCTTCATGGTGTAAGTGTCAATATCTTATAATCCAACTAGCATGTCATACCCCCACTTCTAAAAAACCTCACAGCATGCAAATCACAACCAAAGACTTGGGTGATCAGCATACACAAACAATGATTACCCTTAGGAAACAATGATCATTAATATTCATTAATGGCGGGTGGTGATTCCTTGGTAATAAAGGCATTGACAACATTCATCATCTTAACCAAGTCATGGGTGGTGATCCTTGAAATAGCACAATTAGTAAAAGGAAATAACAACATAACATAATTTGGAGTGAGGAAGAAGGAAAATTGGAAAACAAAATATGGAATAATCAGGTTGGAATTAGAGAAGAATTTAGAAATAAACTTGAATTAGAAAAAAGCCAAGTTATCCGGTTCTTTGTTTGAGGCTGGGTTCTAGTTCTACTTTTGTTCTCCTCTGGGTTCGACTTGGGTTCCTTTGGTAGGAACTTGGGTGCCTGGGCCAATCTCGGGTGCACCTGTAGTATTTTATTCATAATTTTATAGGCTAAATCATTATTATGGTAACATGGGTATGACCACACTCCATGCCTTATAATGGTGTTATACACTAAGTTTGCACCCTTGTTTCAAGCTCTCTTGGTCTTGATAACCTAGTATAACATGGGAATCATCTCTAGGTTATGGGACCTATGCTAATTGAGATGAGACCTCCAGGTTCTAGGTTGATTCCTCCTAGATAATCACCTTAATTTGCTTCTAACAAGAAAGTAAATTCTTTGAGGGGGAAAGGGATAGAAGGAATGCATGAAAGGGAAATAACTGAAAACAAACTATCCTACTAGGTGATACACCGAAAATATGGTATGAATTGCAGTATAAAGGATGAAATCGATGCACAATCTTAGGTCTAGGAGATCACAACTCACTGAATAGGCTTGCATCAATATTTTATAGAAAGGTTTGCAATAGAAAGATGCTACTCAGGGAAAGAGAGAATTTCACAAAAACAATAGCACTCTTGAGAATCTAGACACAATCTATAACCTACAAATAGACATTCACCTCTGCAATTAGGTATAGGAATGAGACATGATTGTCAAGAGGTTGAAGTATACCCACAAGAGCATTCAAATCAAATCATCCACATGCATACACATGAATTGCAGAAAGAAAGAGGGATCAGGAAAACTAAGATATTGCTGAGAACATACATATACTTAACTCAATAAGAGAAAAATTTAGGCAAGAAAGCATAGGGACATGAAAGAATGTCACAATATACTTTGCAATATCTAAACAATCAATGAAAGGTTACAAGATGCAAAAGCTAGAGGGTAGAAAGAATGCCACAGGTAATTTCTGAGAAAGAGAAAATTTCTTTTCCAATGTAAACTCTGAGCTCTAAAAAGCTCCAAAAACATTATATACATCTGCCTTTGCACGCAGGCATGAGTCAAAGCCTAATTAGGGTTACATATGATTTGACATAAAATAATTAGAAACCCTAATTTGGTCATGTCTAATCATAAATGTGTCTTTGAAAGTATCATGGCCGATCAGATATCATATTTGCATGTCCATCCCTATACTATATCTGCCTGCAGACAAACCACCTTGACCTATCTACCCTTCTGCAACTCGGCCTTGCCATGAATGCTCAAATCTGGTCCAGGTTTGATTTGTATTTTGAAGTACAGGAGGCCATAGGTGGTACCACCCTTTAATGTTTCTTCGGCGTGAGAATATCAACATGGTACCTTAAGAAATCGTAGGAGATGACCACCAGATCTTTCTTCATCATCCTCTCAATTGCAACCGTCCTGGAACTATCAATTTTGAGCTACCCGCAACCGCACTCGACCGACAACAAGAAACTAGCAAGAAAAATATTTAAATTTTGAAAACAATGGCTAACTGATCCAATTTAAAATGTGGTCATCGATATTTATCTTTCCCGGAAGATGAACGGCCCAGATCATCATTGTAACAGTCGCAAGCTCCCTTTGAAAAGTCAAGTGCCAACTCATCGGTCAGAAGCCAATAAAAAATGAACACCTCAGACTATGTGGCACATTGGACCCACGACCCACTGAGATCTCCATCAGACAGTTGTCATTATAGCATGAGCCTTAACTCTCTAGCACCTTTCCTCAGTGGTATAACGACGATCATAGATTCTGTCCGAGATTTAACTTGCCTCATAAACCGAAGACCACGGGCCCACTGACAAACTTCCACATCACAACCCAGTCGATCAATGGAACGTGAGCATGTCAAACTAAGAGGACCCACCTGACAGAGCCTGGAGATAAAGTAAGATCAATGGTTGGTGTATGATCACATGGGTCGAGAATATTCCATGTGATCATACGACAGCCGTTAGATCCAAAGTTGAGACAACACACTGGGCCCGCTCTAACATGGCACCACATCACTAGCCTTTGACCAATAAGAAACATACACCTCGGACTACATGGTAGTGGACCCACTGACACAGAAGCGTTGTGCTAAAGAGGAGGATCGACGGTCATTGTTATACCGTGATGCTTAAAGAGACATCATCTTCATGCAATGATATAACGAGAATCATTGATCGTGCTCAGATCTTAACCTGCCACAAAACTGGGACCGCCAAATAAACAGTAACTACTCGCCAGGTCACAGGGTGTTAAGGATTTAACCATGGGAAATCTGAGAACTCACGACTAGTTAGAAAAGTAAAGAGCACGTGGAAAAAGGGATCACTTAAGCGGCCAAAAAGGTAACCGCAAAATAGAAAGGCCAAAGGGTTTTTTAGGGTTTTTTGGGGCCAACGACTACTTTTTCAAATTCAAACTTTCATTCCAGGGGGCTAAAAGAGATTGTAGAGGCCAAAAAACAAGACACAGGGCCATGAAAATTTCAGAGGCTCAACAGGGTAAAATATGCAGACCTTGGGATGGAGTCAGACTAGCCTATGACCAAAAATGGATGGGTAGGGAATTTTTTGAGCAACAAATGGTACCCGACATGGAGTGTGGTTCAAATGAAGTTGAACCAAATGCTGACTATGATGGCTATGGTCATGATGAAGATGAATATGAATATTAAATCTTAAATATGGCTTGTAATTTGAATTTTCATTGTGAATGAAGAAACTGTAGATTCAAGTTGACTCATTCTATGTTGTAGTATATTTGTTCCCTAGATCTACCATATTATATATGTGTAGCCTGTAAGGGACATCTTCTTCTCATCCATGTATCAGAGCTTGGTGAGAGTTCTTAGGAGAAAGACAAGATGTCAGTGGGAGATGGACAAACCAATCTCAGAACAACACTTGAAGCCTTGCAATGTTGAGAGTGGGATAAAGGCTACACTTGAGACCCTATATAAGGAACAAACTTATTGAGCTTCACTTTGTTTTGAGAATAGTTTTATATTTTGTACTAAACAGGGCCAACCACGTGAAGGTGGAAGCTCATTTGGCCCCACCCCCCCTAACATCACTCTAAATTCCCCATTAACATCTAACATTCATTCATTATTGCATCCATTAATAAAATGTAACATTCATTAATTATCACACGATAACATTCATTCACACATTAATAAAATGTGACATTCATTAATTATCATATGATAACATTCATTAACACATTATAAAATTTATGAACATTCAATACAACATAATTAAATTCATTGGCATATAAAAATTAGTCATTATCAATTAAGGTGCATAGATGACAATCATTTCTTTTGATGATCATCTACCCTCTCATTAGATCTCAGTGCACGCCTAGTAATCTGTTGATGCAAAGGGGGTCATCTGCAATAACATATAAAAGGGTTAAATTAAAAACATTAAAAACATTAAAAACATTTTAAAGTATTTCAGTACTTTATAGGCCATAATCGTATAGCTCTTTACCTGATCTAGTCACATCATCAACATCGAGGTTAGTTTGTCTAGCCTCGGCCTCAACCTCAACCTGCTCATTAACAACGGCCTCTACACTCTCTACAGTTGCAATACAAATTGTTACATTAATCCAAACACTAATTGCAATTAAATTTGTATTACTACACCAATCAATTTAAGATGTTTACTTGTATTACTGTGATGCACATCCTCATTGTCATCAACATGCACAGGTTGTGTACGGCAAGAATTGACAGGCTGCATTTCAATTTCATACGCATTTATGTTATCATTGTTTTCTTACTTAAAACAAATTTACTCACTTTATGTTGAAACTTAAAATCAAATGATTCTTTATCACCGTCCTAATAGTCTACAAGTGCGCGAAGTAGATAAATTCATGCAACGTCAACTTAAATAATATATGTTGTAATGAAAATATTCTATTAAATTCTTTCAAATCCCCGGATTTGATGAGCTAATGAAAGGTAAAACATTCTATCAATAATATAGACCGAAGAAAGAGACAACCTATGATGGTCTCTTGAGTTGTGTTATCTTTAGTCCTAGCTACTGGGTAAGGCCTGGAAGATTTATACCTGTCGATCGTCAAGAATAATCACCGCCTTGCATTGATGTACACTGCACAAATTGATCCCAGTCTCACAAAAACATTTTACACTTGTACATCTCATCAATACTAGAGGCCTAAAGTAATTTTATACGATCACTAGCACATTTCGTGCATGGATGAGAAACAATATCCAAAGTTTCTAGATAACTATTTTTGAGAAGAGGAATGAGTGGAGGCCAAAGAAGGGATAATTGTGAAGGTTTTATAGATATAGGTTACTAAATCATCATCTCTGCACTGGTACTCAATCTGGCCTCCACTCCATATACGTCTTCTCAAAATCTAAAAACTCTCCATCATTGATTCCCGTCATTTTTTCAGCATCTCTGTGGACTGAGACCTTAAATTATTGAGCTTCTCTTTGTTTCGAGAATAGTTTAACATTCTCTACTTAATAGGGCCAACCACGTGAAGGTGGAAGCTCATCAGGCTCCTCTTAAGAGCCTCTTATGACCCTTTATGACTTTTAAAGACCTCTAAGATGTATTCTTAGGGATCGTAAACGGTCGTAAAGGGTCATAAGGGGTCTTGGGACACAACAGCTGAGAAACATAATTGTAGGCATTGTGGTCACAATTTTTTGGAGACAACTTAATTGAGTTGTATACCCAGACGATGGAGAGCAACTAATGCACCTCTGATTCCAAGTTGACTACATCTATTGCTCATGAATACAAGGTCCTCCAACATATGTATTCAACTTGGAATCAGGGGTGCAAAAGTTGCCCTCAATTGCTTGGGTACACAAATCAATTATGTTGTCTCCAAAAGATTGTGACTATGATGCCTACAATTATGTTTCTCAGCTATTGTGAAATCTACATTTATGTTTCTCAGTTGTCGTGTTTATGTGCATGTTTTTTTATGTGTTTTGGATAGTAAGTCTAATTTAATTTTTCTGTGGACTAAGACCTTAAATCATGTAATGAGGATGCTTACAACACTAGTATATGCAAATTTCATTATTTAATAATAAAAATCTATTCAAATGTTTATACCTTCTTCTCCCATTTGCTCGTGTAATTCCTCTTTGAGTATCCCCTTTCTCCTTTGCATCCAAAATGAACTCATTCTAATCCCTCACTAGAATAAAGGGAGGACGCTCAAACTTCAGCAAGACTTCATACCACGCAACATTCGTAGATTACGTTCAATGCGTTATTTACGTTCGTAAATCAGTGTTGCATACAAATCTACGGATGGTGCATGGTATGAAGCCATGCTCAAGCTTGAAAATGATAGTCAATCCATAGTCAAGGTCAAGGAACAAATGGAATAACCAAGAACACACTATACGTTAAATCATGTGATTGATAGCAGATTGGGGCTCACCTAAGCCATAAACATGAAGAATTATTCTAAAAAAAGATGTAAACCATATATATGCACACTTGAGGCAAAGAGAAGTTATGTCATATCCATATTAAAATATTAGTTACAATATTAAAATACTAAACTAACTAATTCCTGAGTTCATCTCTGCATATGGTCACAACAAAGATATGCGATTACAATATAGAGAAGGCATCAAAAAATATAATTTCAGAATTTGCCCTAGCTTGACATGTTTTGCACTCAAATCATTCATTACGGATAAGTGGAGATGGGTGGATAGATGCAGATGAGTTGTCATCGACCCAACTAAAGTATCCGCAGCCATTATTTCCCTACGATGCCCAGTCTACATTAGTTCTTATATTATAATGAATAGTATTTACATTAGAAATATTAAATATACACACATTAGTAGCACCACCAAAATTGTTGTCCAGGGTTGTTCGGTGTTTGTGAAGTCTTCAACACACTTTCCACCACCACATCAACAGTTTGACACATTGACAAGAGTCATCGAGCCTATATATCAATAATGCACCACACCATCGTTACTACATTTATTGTTTTTATATGAAATACACCAAGGAGTACCATCATAACTATTAACCATTTACAATAATGAAAAGTAAACCTAAATCAAATAGCTCATTTTTTTATCAGCATTTGTAGTCTCTGTGTATATGAAAAATGAAAGAAATATGAAGCTGAAATAAAATAGTGAACAAAATAGTATTCCACATAGACTGAATGAAATATACCATCAAAAGAAGGTGACAAAATCCTATCACGAAGCACAGACATAGGAAATAAAAAAGGGACAAAAGACAAGAAATAAGAAAAATCATTACGACTATAGAAAAAGCATTTATACTATAATAAAAAAAAGAAACAATGTTTGTCAACAATTTTCAAAATCTTTAGGACTATAGAAAAATAATTAAGACTATACAAAATCAAATTTTAGAAATGGATGGTTATGATGCTTTGCCATTACAACAATTGAGCATTCATCATTTGGTATTGTGTATTCCATTTAAGTATGTCAACAATGTTCAAAATCCTGTCACCAAGCACAAACAAGAAATAAGAAAAATCATTAGGACTATAGAAAAATCAAGTTCTAGAAATGGACGGTTTTGATATTGCTTTGCCATTACAATAATTGAGCATTCATCATTTGGTACTTCTTGGTGTATTCCATTTGAGTTTTTCAGTTTTCGTGTTTATGTGTATGTTCTTTATGTGTTTGGCTTCTCTCCCTTCCAAGGGATGCATCGATAGGTAATTGATTTGAAAGCATAATGATTTGACAACCTTTTTTCAAGATAGGTGTAATCATCCCGCCAACCTTAATTAGCAACATTTGTGATATATGTCAAGTACTTATAATCAGTATGCCCAAAAAACAAAGACTTAGTAGTAAAAGCATGTCCTTTGGTTTACTAGTTTACTTATAATCAGTATGTCCTTTGGTTTACTAGTTTAATCTGGTTTAAGAATGGTTTGTTTCATGTTTGAATGTACCATTGAATGAAGCTTGGCTATATTAAGTACAATCTTAAGACTCATGACTCTTCAAATTCTCTTATTTCCTTCAGACCTCCAAACATGTGTACTTTGAGTACAGCCCTCCAACAAATGGACTTGTGATGATTTTTACAACAGTACATGTGTAGGAGGACTACTCAAAGTACTGCTTAGGCAAATCTGAATGTTCATCACCTGTGCATATAAGAGTTGATCATAGAAGGTATATGCTAGACCTAGCAACAAATAGATTTGTGGTGATTTTCATAATATTAAATGTGTTGTTGGGTAAGCTCCCAATAGCGCTCAAACAAATATGCATGTTCATCACCTGTGCATATGAAGTGGCTCTAATGGAAGATACAATCACTAAATTCTGCATACTCCTTATTTTGTTCTACATTGATATTGTCAGACATGGTCTTTCTTGAATGGAATGATTTGTTACTTGTACATTGACTAGAATGTTGTTGGAAGAAGGATGATTTGTTTGCAACCATTTTTTCAACTCTAATTTTCTCAACACAAAGGGACATTTATCATAGCCATAGAAACATGATTATTTTAAAATGAAATACACCAAGGAGTACCATCAGAAATATTGACTATTTACAATAATGAATAGTTAACCTTAATCAAACAGATCATTTTTTTATCAGCATGTGTAGTCTCTGTGTATATGAAAAATGAATGAAATATCAAGCTGAAATAAAATAGTGAACAAAAATTCAAATTCAAAGCCTAATTTATCAAGAGCAATAAACATTAGGATGAAAGAAAAATCATTAAGAGTATAGAAAAATCATTAGGACTATAGAAAAATCATTAAGACTAGAAAATCAAGTTCTAGAAAAATCATTAAGAGTACTATAGAAAAATCATTAAGACTATAGAAAAATCATTAAGACTACAAAATCAAGTTCTAGAAAAATCATTATGACTATAGAAAAATTATTTAGACTATAAAATCAAGTTCTAGAAATGGACGGTTTTGATGCTTTGCCATTACAGCAATTGAGCATTCATCATTTGGTACTTCTTGGTGTATTCCATTTAATTTTTTTAGCTATCATGTTTATGTGCATGTTCTTTATGTGTTCGGCTTCTCTCCCTCGCAAGGGATATGTCGATAGGTAATTGATTTGAAAGCATAATGATTTGATTGTTCCAAGTAATGTTTTTAATCATTTGAAGTTTCTCATGATCCTAATGTAAGTTGATTGGATTAAGCAATTTGGGGATCCAATAGGACTTTAGGGGAGTTCAATAAATGTTTTGGAAGACTTAGAGGAACTATTAGCATGACTGTTCCTTCATCTACAACGAGTTAGACTGAATTTGCTAAGTTTTTCCTTTGTTTTGAAGTGTATTTTGTAATCTATTTCCTTTCCATGGACCCAAAGACCTAGGACCCATGGAAAAAGGATACTAACAATGTATTATACAACTCTAATGTTCTTGACTTGCAGAGATTTGAGAAAGTAAAGAGAACACTGGCTATGTTTAATGTTAACTATTCGTACACAATCCACTCATACAACAGTGAAATGCTATGTGATTGACAATTTCATACAATTGGTCCTTTGGCACGTATTAAACAGAATAGAATTTTCAGCATATTATTATCATTCTATTTCTTTGTTGTAAACATGTCATTGGTTCAGTTTTAATCTATTGGTGTCGTGGCCCTAGCCCATGCTTTATCTCCATTATTTGATGTTATTCACTATTTTGAAATGTTGACTATGGTTATCAAATGGAAAAAATAGAAAAAAAAATTGTACATGAAATTTTTTTTACAAAACTGAACCAATGGCATGTTTACAACAAAAAAATAGGATGATAATAATATGCTGAAAATTCTATTTTGTTTAATACACGTCAAAGGACTAGTTGTGTGAAATTGTCAATCACATAGAATTTCATTGTTGTATGAGTGGATTGTGCAAGAATAATTAACATTAAACAAGGAGCAAACTCTTCAACACATCTTGGAAACCATTGAATTCAATAATAAATGAAACCTAACACCAACACTATTCCTTCCATTCACTTCTACCAAGAATTCTAGCACAAGCACAAGCTAGTCCAAACTTCAAGTACAAGCTATTCCAAACTTCAAGTAAAATGAGAAATATGCTATATCAAATCATTCATATTTATAGTAACCATTCAAAGGATCATTTTTTCAATGGATCCTTTGACTGTACCCCTGTGGCAGAGAAAGGAAACCTCAAAATAGAGAAAGGAAACTTAGTAAAACCACTCTATGCCACTGTTTGTGAGAGTACAGTTATGATAAGTGCCTCTCAAACCTCTCCAAACATGTAAGATTGTCTTTAAATAATTTATTGATCTCTTCTAAACATTAACCAAATCAAACCTACATTTGAATCCACACATAATAACCCCAAAATGAAGGGTTTTGTATCCTTTAATGAATCTCAGACACTGGTAATGCATGGACAGTCAAACCAGTAGTCTCCAAAGCATTTAATAAGTGACTGGATTGTATTTAATACACGCCAAAGGACCAGTTGTATGAAATTGTCAATCACATAGCATTTCACTGTTGTATGAGTGGATTGTGCAGGAACAATTAACATTAAACAAGGAGCAAACTCCTCAACACATCTTGGAAACCATTGAATTCAACAATAAATGAAACCTAACACCAACACTATTCCTTCCATTCACTTCTACCGAGAATAAAGCATTTAATCCATTCAACATTACATATAATCATTAGACAGTTACATTTTCTGACTGTGTAGAGGAACAGTCATGACCAAAATGATCAAAACTACTTTCACCCTTGCACAAGCTATTCCAAAATTCAAGTAAAATGAGTAATATGCTATATCAAATCATTCATATTCATAGTAACCATTCAAAGGATCATTTTCTCAATGAACCCTCTGACTGTACCCCTGTGGCAGAGAAAGGAAACCTCAAAATAGAGAAAGGAAACTTAGTAAAACCAGTCTATGCCGCTGTTTGTGAGGGTATAGTCATGATTGGTGCCTCTTAAACCTCTCCAAACATGTAAGAATGTCTTTAAATACTTTATTGATCTCTTCTAAACATTAACGCATGGACAGTCAAACCAGTAGTCTCCAAATCATTTAATAAGTGAATATGAATGTTTGAAAACTTTCCTCTCAACTTCCCCAACCACTCCTAATCGGTTAGAGGGATTAGTTGAGTGTTTAGACACTAAAACTTCTTAAACATACTTTATCTGATATGATGAATTGTAATATCAACAAACGTGAATCCAAACATTTGAAAATAGTGAATCGATATCCTTGAGCACAAGTACCAATAACATCAAATAATGGAGATAAAGCATAGGCTAGGGCACGACACTAGTAGAATGCGGTCATTTCAGTGAGCAATCATGATCAAATAAAATGCAATCCATTTGAAATTTGTGGTCCAATATGATGCCAGAGGCTTGAAAGACGTTGCTCGTCAAAGATACCAATCGAAGATGAAGAAATCACATACCTTCTCTCGCGCTCAGCTTGCATGAAGGAAGATTTGATAGCCAAATATTTCTTGTACCACACAAAGAACATGCCATTAGTTTAGTTTAGCATGTTATTATCATATCAAATAAAGTATGTTTAAGAATTATTGGTAAGGATAGGAATAGTGAAGATTCTAGAAATATCCCTCTAACCGATTAGGAGTGGTTGGGGAAGTTGAGAGGAAAGTTTTCAAACATTCATATTCACTTATTGAATGCTTTGGAGACTACTGGTTTGACTGTCCATGCATTACCAGTGACTGAGATTCATTAAAGGATACAAAACCCTTCATTTTGGGTTATTGTGTGTGGATTGATCCGCTTTAGCCAGGAAGATCAAGAAGATGGGGCAAGAGGACATTGTGGTAGAAGAAGTATTTAAAGAAGCAACAAGAAGCAATAAAATTTTTTTTAGGAGTTTGGAACAACATTTCAAAATCCATGAATGGTATGGGTAAGGTGACCTTCATTCTTGGCCGTGACTTCAATGAAACGTTGGATATGGATGATAAGAAGAAGGATCACTTGTCGATAGTGTTCCTTGAGGGAAGGGGGATTGTGAAAGACTTGTTATCATTGTATTGTGTATTTCCAATATGTTTGGATGCAGGGCAGACCAAGAGAATGAAGGATCACTCATTGATTACATGATAACACAGTTTTGAAGGGTCACTAGTTGAGGGGACAGTCAAGGTCCGGATGTTGATAGTAATTCATTGAGGGAAGGGGGATTGTAAAAGACTCGTTATCATTGTATTTTGTATTTCCAATATGTTTGGATGCAGTGCAGACCAGGAGAATGAAGGATCACTCATTGATTGCATGATAACCTAATTTTGAAGGGTCACTGGTTGAGGGGACAATCAAGGTCTGGATGTTGATAGTGTTCCTTGAGGGGAGGGGGATTATGAAAGGCTTGTTATCATTGTATTGTGTATTTCCAATATGTTTGGATGCAGGGTAGACCAGGAGAATGAAGGATCACTCACTGATTGCATGATAACCCACTTTTGAAGGTTCATTGGAAGAGGGGGGAATGAAGGATCACTCACTGATTGCATGATAACCCCACCAAGCATTCTTTCCTTTAAATTTCCACAATATCTCAAAATATGATCATTATTCTTTACTTTCTTCTATATGCTATTCTTTCTATGGTTTTGTTATCTTAGAAATATATCAAAAACATTGCAGATGTGCATATAAAAGTAAAATATTATCCTTCAATTGTTCCACATTGAAGCATTTCCTCTTGGGAGTATTCTCTTCATTTTTTACAATATCTATCAAAAATGGTTCCCATATTTCTTCAAGATCTATTTTAATCTTTTTACTGCAATTTTGATTAGATTTGACTAATAGTTGATTTCATTGGTATTTTATAGCATATATTCCTAATGTGAAATGTGGAGAGAAAGAAAGAGACACACTAGGTATGAATTACACGATATACCCATCATCACTTAGCACTTAAATAATAAATTATGAACAGGGAACAACCCCCTAACTTCTGGATGTTTGTTTCATGTCAGCCTCTTATTATATGCAAAGTTAGGCCTGTCTTAGGCTAACAACCACAGTGTAGGGGCCATAAATTATGGATCCCAAAATAGTGCACACTTGTATTAAATTAGGTTCACTATACTAAAAGGGAATGGAAACCATGCAATAGTGCCTAATGGGGATGGAAGCAACGCTTCACCAAGAAGATGATTGTGTCTGCAATATTTACTAGAGGCAAAGAACATAATTTGGTTCTAGCAATTACTCCTAGAAGATAATGGCACCCACAAAACACTTGGAAAAGATAGCACTCACTATCTCTTTTATCACTCTTTTAAAGCTGGGACAATAAATCTCAAAGACTGATCAACGAATTCTTGAACACAAAGAACCATTAACAATTATGATTCATGTGTACAATAGCCAACAACTAGTTGTTCCAATCATGGTGTCCAATAATTATGTTAGAAAAAGCATCTACAAATCCCTTACACAACCATAATAGATTCAAACCATGAACCATAATAACCTAACAATGGGACTAACAAAGATACAGCCTAAAAAAATCTTGATCATATTCCACCCTATTGTAAGGCCCAAGAAGTAACTCTATCTTAAAGCTACACATTCCTCTAGATGAAGCTCAAATGTCAGGTAGCTAAAGCATAGCAATACTTGAATGAATATAGGAATAATTTGATGTACAATCATTTGCTAGCTTGGTTTGTGGGTTTTCCAAATAATATTTTCCCTTTAACCACATTTATAGTTTGAGAAAATCAGAAAAAATTGTTTTAGATTTATATTATCATTTTGAACTAGCACACTGCCATCAAAATGCATAATCATTGGTCATATCAAGAAAATTCCTCTTGATTAGTAGGATATCCTTCTAAAAATTTGATGCATGGATTTCTTGTGAATTATTGAATGCTATGTATCCTACAACTATGAAAGGAATAGTGTTGGTGTTAGGTTTCATTTTTTCTTGAACTCAATAGTTTTCAAGATGTGTTGAGGAGTTTGCTCCTTGTTTAATGTTAATTGTTCCTACACAATCCACTCATAAAACAGTGAAATGCTATGTGGAAGGGATGGTTGATAGTGTTCCTTGGGGGAAGGGGGATTGTGAAAGACTTGTTATCATTGTATTGTGTATTTCCAATATGTTTGGATGTAGGGAAAACCAAGAGAATGAAGGATCACTCACTGATTGCATGATAACCCAGTTTTGAAGGGTCACTGGTTGAGGGGACAGTCAAGGTCCAGATGATTGGGCCATTGGAGGCCCCTAGTGAATTATCAGATGCATGGATTTCTTGTGAATTATCGGCTGCTATGTATCCTGCAACTGCATCCGTAAATCTACATATACTTCTCTAGGGCTGTAAGCCACTTAGGGATCAAAATAGAGAAACTAATTAAAAATCGCTCTTTGTCCTATTTCCTTTTAACAAAGTCTCAACTATCAATGATACAATACATTTGATGCCCTAAGCTATCAATAAAAATGGTGCCTAGCTAGAAGCTCATGGGCTATCCATTTGATAACCACAGTCAACATTTCAAAAAAATGGATATCCTTGAGCACAAGCACCAATAACATCAAATAATGGAGTTAAATCATGGGCTAGGGCACGACACCAGTATAATGCGGTCATTTTAGTGAAAAAAATATACAATGGCATCATTAAACATATATTCCAGTAATATCAACAAATGTGAATCCAAACATTTGAATACAATGAATCGATATCCTTGAGCACAAGCACCAATAACATCAAATAATAGAGATAAAGCACTAGCTAGGGCATGACACTAGTAGAATGTAGTCATTTCAAAGAGCATTCATGATCAAATAAAATGAAATGCATTCAAAGATGATGCCAGAGGCTCGAAAGATGAAGAAATCAAATACCTTCTCTCGCGCTAAGCTTTTGCTCCTTTTCTCCTGCTCCTTCTCTATCCAATCAAAATAAAAATGATGAGGCCGTTTCACTTTTTTTTTTATGTATACCCCAAGTTTGTCAGAATTCCGATGGTCAATTAAACACCCATTGGAATACCAACATCATCAGGGCCTATTACAAAAAGAAAACACCAAATTCATAATAAAAAGTTACCCGTCGGAAAATTCTATCGAAATTTGGCCCCAAATGTTGTAGTGATTATTGTGCATCCTCATGAGGTTCACGGAAAACATGATTATAATACCTCAGATTTAGACAGGGTTAGTAGAAAGAAAAAAGCCATTATTCTTGTCAACATTAGTAAGAACAAAAAAGAAGATAATTTTAAGGATGATTTGTGTTGAATAATAAATATGGTCAAGATATCTATTGATCCCTAAGAGGCTCACACCTAAATAAGGGAAGTCAGGAATTTTTATAGATATGGGACTTGTTGCGCATTGTAAAACAACCTCTAGGATTTTAGAAGTAAAATCTTCAATCTAATGGGCTTTGGAAATATGAAGGAGATATTTCCTTAAAGTGAAAGATAAACAAAATGGGTGATGTGCCATTGAAAATATTTTACAATACTTCAAACTTCCCTAAAATCTTTCAAATCATTTTAAAATCTTTTAATTCATGGATGCATCACTTGTTGAAAGGAAAGACACAATGTGATGAAAGTCCTTCTAGGTTAGATATTAAACAAGGCACATTCAGTGGAAAAAATATAAAGTGCAATGTTTAATTCCTAGATGGAAATAGTTCCTACAAGGGTCTTGGCTTCTCAATAGATGACCATTCTAAGAAACATGTTATAAATGATACAATCATCTTATATTTTAAAGGCACGTGGAAGAGTAAAAATCTAATGTTATAAACAAATTTTCAAGATAAGTGGAACATAGATCACGTATTTTATTAAGAATAAACATGCTAAGGATGGAACATCGATTACATATTACATTGTTCATGACTAAATACCTTACCCTATATTTCTTAGAAAGATGATCACTTATGGGCTTCTTTCAATTAGGAAGAAAAGTCTTGCATATAACAAACTTCTTTTTTAACAATAGATATAGGGTTTTAATAGATCAATCCCCTATTTTTTGCATGATATTATCGTGATTCTCAATCATGGTGGTCGTTACCAACATTTCTCATGCCAATGATTTTTTCATCAGTAGTATGTATTGTGATCTAGGCATGGACGCCAACTGTATCTTTTCATAACTGCCTCACCATCGTAGGAGGTAACTTGTTAATTCCACTCATCATGATTATTTTTATTTCAATGCATTGTAATATTTCTAGATCAGATAAAATATTAATTAGGATATCCCATGGGATGGATGAGTGACACTCGAATTTAGGGTATTCAGGTCCCATCATGTCTTCTAGTGTTGTGGCTTTAAATTGGATATGTGTTTTGTAGGCAAGAACCTTTGGGGTTCCCCACTCGAGGTTGAATTAAGGATGCATGGTGATGACATATGGTGGAACAATGAGTGATTTTAGAAGATAATCTTAGATGTGCTCAGGATTGAGTGTTGTATTAACACATGTATACCCACAACACAATGTGCAGTAACCAAGATTATCTAGGGATGAAAATGCAATTTTTAGGAACTACAATTAGGGAATCCAACTTATATAGATGATGTCCATAGAGTTTTTGACTCACATGGGAACCTTGGTTATGAGATAGGACCTAAAATTATCTAGTTGTATGGACCAACATCTAAAAAAATTCCATCCTTATTGATTCATATATGATATCTCTAATAGATTCTTGATGATGAGCTCGTGAATTGGGAGGGCCATTAGATGAATTTCCTATGAAAAGGGTACCATCACTCTCTCTAATCCTATAGAAAGATTGTGAAGTTAGAAAAATTCAATTAATGAATTTGATTGAAAGAAACCTTTTACTCCACAAATATTTAAATCAAGAGTATAACATGTGGCACAACTTTGGCATTGAAGCTTCCTTCATAGAGCAATAGAATAAGAGGCAAGGGAAGATGAGTAAAAGGCTTGCAGTATGAAAATGTGACCAAGACAAAACAACCTTTGGATGAAATGAATCCAACTTGTCATGACCACCATGAGATCAATGAAGGTAATAATCCTTGGGTTAGGAAGAAAAAGTGTATTACATGCTAAGAATTGTAGACATTATATTAGTCATGAATTATTGGAACATCGAATCTGAGATTAAGGTTTTAAAAGCATATGATCCTATCTCATGAGACACATAAACCATTAATTCTAGTGATTTAATCTCTTCCTTACATGAAGTAGTATGAGACCAATATAATCTTTTGGCTTAAGCTACATGATGAAGCCATTCCCCTCATAGCCAATTTGATAGAGTCTTGCAACTAGTTAGGTGTCCATAACCCCAACAAGGATATCTCTCTAGTTTCTATGAAGCATTTCTCTATTGCTAGTCATAAATCCATAGACTTGGTAGAGTTACTTGCATCACATGATATTGAATTTAAGTAATTTTTCTTTTTTTTTGCTTTTTTTCTTAAAATTATTAATAGTGAAGTCCCCATTGTGTAATGTTTTATAGGTATGGGGTTCATTGCATCATGTAAAAAATCCTCTAGGATTTTAGAATTTGGTTCTTCATTCTAATGGGTTTTGGAAAAAGGAAAGAGAGATTTCCTTAAAGTGTAAGCTAAAAAAATGGGCAATGTGCTGATCCAAAGCTTTTGTAACAAGACTTTAAACTTGAAATCTTTCAAAGAATTTTAAATAATTTTAAGCTAGGGATGTATCACTTGCCGAAAGAAAATACATGATGTGATGAGAATCCTTCTAGGTTATATATTAAACAAGGCACATGAATTGGAAAAATATAAAGTGCAGTGCTCAATTCCTCAATATAAATAGTTCTTACAAGGGTATGGTAAAAGTGCATACATCATTTGCTTCACAATAGTTGACCATTCTAAGGAACTTTCTATAAATGGTACAACTCATCTTCTATTTTAAAGACACATGGAAGAGTAAAAAGCATACATGATTCACAACTTGTTAGGATAAGTGAAAGAAAATGAGTGACATTAGTAAATAGGATCCAAAATAAAAATAAATAGCATACAACACATTGATAATAAAAAATGAAAGGCAATAGAGGCATAATCTCCATATTTTATTAAGAGAAAGTATGATAAGGTTAGAACATTTCACATTACAATGTTCATGACCAAATACCTTACTCTAAAGTTCCTATAAATATTAGCACTTATGGGCTTCTTTGAACTAGGAAGAAAATCCTTGCACATTTTGAACTCCTTAATTTGGGATTTTTATAGATCATTCCCTGATTTTTTTTCATGATAGACTTGTGTTTCTTTATCATGGTGGTCATCACTGGCATTTCCCATGCCAATAATTTTTAAACCATTAGTATTTATTATCTCCAAGAATGGACACCATTTATATCTTTTCATAACCACCTCACCATCATGGGAGGTAACTTTTTAATTCCACTTGCCATGATTATTTTTCTTTTAATGCATGGTGGTGTTTCCTAGATTAATAAAATCTTCATTGGGATATCTTATGGGATAGACAAGTGGTGCCTAGAATTAGGGGATGTGATTCCCATCATGTCTTCAAGTGACATAGATTCAACGTGGACGGACGTCACATAAACAAGAATATTTGGGGTTCCTCACTTGAGGTTGAATTGAGGATGTGTGACAATGACATGTGGTGGGATAATGGGTGATCTTGGAAGATGATCCTAGTGTGCTTAGGATTGAGTGCCATGTTGACACATGTATGGTTACAACATAATGCATCACTAGGATGATGTAGGGATGAACGTATAGTTCTTAGGAACTATAGTCATAGAAATCAAATATTGTATATCATGTCTACAATATCACTATCCAAGGGTTACCCTTGGATATAATCAATATGAGGAGTGATAGGATGAAAAATAAAGATAAATATATTGGTTTTAGATCTAAAAGTAATCAATCATTTATTACAAGTTGACAATGAGGTATTAAAGATGATAATAGGAATAAAGACTCTATTATGTGGTTAAATATTGGTATTCGATTGAAATAGAACCAACACTCAATAAACCATTAACTCAAGAATTTATCTACTAGAGTTCATCTTCAAATGAATAACTAAACCCTCAAAAGTAGCTTATTGATTCCTAGTTGAAGCGAGTTTAATCATTTTGTAATGCTCATTAGATTGACATGAAGGATTAGTGACTTCATGACTACTCCAAAATGGAAGATTTCAAATGCAATGCAAAGCTAGAAAAGATTCTAGAATGTAAGATTAACAATGCTAGAAAGGAATCAAACTAGATTAACAATACAAGATTATACTAGGAAATAAGCTAAGTTAAACAATGCAAGAGAGCTATGAGCATATGATGAAAGAAACTAATATCTAAGAACTCAAAATAGCAAGATTACTTCTAGAATGCAAGAATAAAAGAATGCAAATTACCAAGATGATCAAGATGGAAATTGATGCAGGAGCATCCTAGGATTCTTGGAAATCATGTATCAATGAAAAATATGTTTGTTTTGAAAGGAAGATTAGTAGTTTTGATCTTAGTTGGTGAAGTATTTGCTCAGTCTTGGAGTGTGGTTGCTCAGTTACAGTGTTTACCGAGGTGCTTGGTCTCTGAAGAACACTCGGTAACTGAAGGTGTCAATTTTCCTGGTGCTCGATGATAACTACATTGCTTGGTGATGCTTGGCGTGGTCAGTTTACTAGTGCTTGGTTATTTCTCTGTTGCTCAGTAAACGGTCTTACCGATGGGTGTTCTTGAAGATTTGCTTGGCCAACTTGGTGCATTTATTGTTGGTAGCTATTGTTATAGGTTGACATGTTGAATTTAATGATTGTAAGGCTATTTGAGAGCCAACTTGTATTTCATTTAATATTTGTTAGGAGGAATTAATTGTTTCATCCAGCTGACTTGTGGCTGATGATTAGTATTTAAAGGGGTGTTGGGGTAGTTGTTTAGGAGGGAAGTCTAGGAAGAGATATAGAAGCGAAGTTGAGGAAAAGTTCCTATGGGATCTTGTAGATTAGATTGTTATCTGATAGTTTGTATAGAAGAGCTAGTGGTTTGCATACTTGGAGACAAGGAGATTGCTTGGTGGCTTGTGAGCACAAGTTTAGATTTGCCTTAGGGTTTCCATTAATTACTGATTGTTTCAAGACTGGACTAGCTAGAATTGGACCAGATCTTATTGATCTCTCAAAATTCACTATTTGCTTTTATTTGGCTATAACCAGGAAGGCCTTACAACCTGACACATTGCATGTAATCAGTCAATTGATGAATAAAGATTTTAGTTCTCTATCAGATCTAGTGTTATGGTTGTGTAATTCTACTGTGTTGTGGTTTGGCTACAAGTTTGGATAGTCCTTAATTGGATTCCCCATACTTGATTGCATCAAGTGGTATCAGAGTGAGTTAATCTTGAATGTGTTGATAGATCATCGAGAGAGAGGTAGTTTGCACCATAACCTTGGATTGAAGATGCCTCCGAGGAGAACTCGTGAGATCTTTGAGGAAGAACCTACTGGAGAATTCAGTCTTGATGATTTTAGAGCTTTGCAGAAACAAGTGCAAGATCTACAAGAGGAATTGAGAAATAAAACTACATCAAAAGAAGATAGTGATCATGAATATGGGGAAGAAGATCATTTTGAAGAGGCTGTAGAAGAAGCTAGGGATCCAGAAGAAAATAGAATCCTGAACGCTATGTCTAAAATTGGGAAAAGACCTAAGATTGAAGTTTCTGCATTTGTTGGAAGCCTTAGGCCAGAAGAGTTGATTGATTGGATTAATGAGATAGATGAATACTTTGAGTATGAAGAAATAGAAGATCTTGATAGAGTTATATTTTCAAAGACTAAGTTGAAGGGTCATGCAAATATTTGGTGGAGAGAAGTTCAGTTGGAAAGAAGTAGGAGAGGAAAAGAAAAGATCACTAGATGGAACTGAATGGTTGACAAGTTGAAGAAGAAATTCATTCTGGTGGATTATGAGCTAGACATGTTTAAGAAGATGCAAGCCTTGAAGAAAACCAACAAATCAGTGCAGGAGTATACTGAGGAGTTTTACAGAATCCTGATTAGGACTGGTCATTCTGAAGCTGATAAAGAGAAGGTTGCTAGGTATGTTTATGGCTTGAGACCTAGTATTCAAGAAGAGTTACTTACCGTTTGGATGACAACAATAGGAGATTCTTATCAAATGCCATTAAAGATTGAAGAGAAGCTGAACAAGAAGTTTGAAGGGAGACAAAACAATAGGAATAAAGGTGGTAAGACTAGTGAGACAGTTGATGAAAGTAATGTGGTAGAGAATCCTAAGAAGACTGATGTAGGATCTAGCAGTGGTCAAGTCACTAATAATTTCAATGCTGGACAAAGAGGAAGGTGGAAAAATGAGTTCGCTGGTACTTGTTACCAATGTGGTGAAGCAGGTCATAGATGTTTTCAATGTCCTAAGAAAAGAGTTGCACTAACTGCCGAAGAAGACATTGAGAATGTTGCAGAAAAAGGTGAATTTCTTATCATATCACTGGGAGGTTGGCTACATGTGTCCAGGAACCAGTGCAAAGAAGAAATTTGTTCAGAACCAGATGTAAGTGCAAGAATAAGGTATGTAATGTTATAGTTGATGGTGGAAGTTTTGAAAACTTTGTTTCAGAAGAGATGGTTAGTAAGTTGAATTTGGAAAGAAAGAAGCATCCTAATCCTTATCAGATTAGTTGGATACAAGATGTGTCTAAGGTTAGGATTGAAGAACAGTGCTTGGCTAATTTTTAGATTGGATCTTATCATGATGAAATATTGTGTGATGTATTGCCTATGGATGCTTGTCATTTGTTTCTCGGGAGGCCTTGGAAATTTGATAGAAATGTTTTGTTTGATGGTCGTGCAAACACTTCTGTGGTTAGGCATGAAGGATCTAGGCATAAGTTGTTACCTTTACAGGAGACAAGGACTAAGGAATGTGGAGTTATCAGGTGTTGTCCGTGTGACCGTGACAAACCTTAGGAGCACAGGGTTGATGAACCTATTCCTAAAAAGTCTAGTTTGAAGGAGAAGGAGAATGATATATCTGAAGAGTTTGTTGAGATTAAGAGGCAGATGGTCTTTCTGATAGAAATAGTACAAAAGATAATGACATTGATGACATAGAGAGATGTGGATGATGCTGAGTTAATTGAGGAGTCTAGAGAGGATCGGGTTTACCAAGGTACTGATGTGATTAACAGTGGAAGGGATGGTCAGAGTTAGTTGTTATCAGTTGTAGATAGGAAAAATAAGAGAAGTGGGAAGCAGGAAAACTTGGATGAAGTGAAGACATCTTGGAATGAAGGACAAGAGGAGATATGGGTTAAGAACATATATGTCATACCTGTTATGATTCCCTTAAGACATTCCTAATTTCCTTATGAGAAAATCTTCTTTACTTGGGGTGTCTGATGCAGGAGCATCCTAGGATTCTTGGAAATCCTGTATCAACCAAAAATATATTTGTTTTAAAAGGTGGATTAGTAGTTTTGATCTTAGTTGGTGAAGTATTTTCTCAAGATTGGAGTGTGGTTTCTCTATTACAGTGTTTACTGAGGTGCTCAGTCTCTGAAGAACACTTAGTAACTGAAGGTGTCAATTTTCTTGGCACTCGGCAATAACTGCGTTGTTCGGTGATGCTTGGCATGGTCAGTTCACTGGTGCTTGATTATTTCTCTATTGCTCCGTAAATGGTCTTACTAACAGGTGTTCTTGAATATTTGATTGGTTGACTTGGTACATTTATTGTTGGTAGCTGTTGTTACAGGCCAACATGTTGAATTTAATGATTGTAAGGCTATTTGAGAGCCGACTTGTATTGCATTTAATATTTTTTAGGAGTGAATTGTTTCATCCAGCTGACTTGTGGTTGATGATTAGTATTTAAAGGGGTGTTGGGGTAGTTGTTTAGGAGGGAAGCATGGGAAGAGATATAGAAGCGAAGTTGTGGAAAAGTTCTTGTGGGATCTTGCAGATCAGATTGTTATTTGATAGTTTGTAATAGCAGAGCTAGTGGTTTGCATACTTGGAGACAAGGAGATTGCTTGGTGGCTTGTGAGCACAAGTTCAAATTTTCCTTAGGGTTTCCATCAGTTACTGATTGTTTCAAGATTGGACTAGCTGGAATTAGACCGGATCTTGTTGATCTCTCAGAATTCACTATTTGTTTGTATTTGGCCATAACTGGGAAGGCCTTACAACCCGACACATTGCATGTAATCAGTCAATTGATGAATAAAGATTTTAGTTCTCTATCAGATCTAGTGTTATGGTTGTGTAATTCTGTTGTGTTGTGTTTTGGCTACAAGTTTGGACAGTCCTTAATTAGATTCCCCATACTTTACTGCATCAGAACTAGAATGCAAGAGTGGTGGACCCTTGAGCCAAGGAAGAGCTTCGCTTTAAAGGAATTTCCTCAAGAATGAAGGGTGGAGATTAAGAGGCAAAATATGTTAGGTAGAGATGAGTGGTGAGAGAGATCAATCCATGTGAAAGAATTCAAGAATTTTGATTGGCCAAGATTGATGGGAGAATAAGACAAAATAGAAAATCCCCTTTTAATTGTCAATTAATCAAGATTAAGTTTTACAATGTTCTCTTTTTAATAAAAGTGCTAGGACTTTATATGAATAGTAATTTTTGAAAATTAAATGATTTTTCAAGTCTTAACATTAGAAATGATTCATGCTTGATTATGTAAGGGGGTTATTCAAGTTGCTTACATAATTATGCCTAGTAAATTATGTCTTTGAGATTTAGAATATATTTTAAGGAAATTTGATCAAACCAGGGGCTTAGGTTCTACTATACAAATTTTAGGTGATTACATTTTCTCCTCTTTGAATCGATGTGTGAGAAACACGTGGATTCAAAGAATAGATAGCAGCTAGATTAGAAAATGGCCTGATATGAAGCTTTGAGACTATTTCTGATAAGGATAACTGACTCCAAACTTGATCGAATGAAGATCGGTTGAAGATCAAAGATATCATCTCTGCACTTGATTGAGTGAAGACTTACGAGTGAGACTAGAATATCCAGCCTAATATGGAACGATGAGACTAGAAATCTGTCCAAAGATGATGAAAAATAACCAGTTTAATATGAAGCAATGAAACAAATCATTGTTAAAGAGCTTGATATAAATGCTTTGATAAGGATTTAGAGGAATCCAATCACTTGATTGAGAGACAATATCAGATTGATATGAGTCCTAATGAACTTGATACACCTCGAGAATGATGTCAAATTGATATGAGTTTTGATGAACCTGACAAGCCCCAAGAGATCAAATAGATGCATGTCTAAGTGACTTGATATGAAGCAATGAGATCACTCTTTTAGAGAGATACGAAGAATCTCAACTTGATATGGTTCCCAATGAAGATGAGATGCCCCAAGCCATGAATCTTGAATTGGTTTTATTGATTAAGGTTGATTGTGGAAGAAGATTTACTATATTGTCATGCCCCTTCAAGATCAAAATTGAAATAAGGCAGATTGGTTAGATCAAGAGGTGACTGATTCAATAGGTAAAGAGTACTGATTGAGAGTAGGATCGATAAGATTAGATTGCCAATAGATTCAGAATAGATTGGAGCTTGTTTGGAGTTGTTTTGTGGTCCTATTGACTAGATTTGACTAAAGTTTGACTAGAGTTGATTAGATTAAAATGACTTAGATTTGATAAATTTTCATGAGATTGACCTCAGAGGTTGGAAGTGAGTAGGGAGTGATGGCATTAGCGGTCAACTATGTTTGACCAAGAAGGGTTGAATTTGAAAATTTGACTAGGTAAATGATCTCAAATTTTGATTTCAATCCCGAAAATGGATCTAGGATGTTGAGATTAGCTAGGGGTGCAATTTTCACAGGATTCTAAGCACTTTGAAATTTAGGTCAAAATCTATAAAAGGGGCTTGGAGGGGTCATTTTAAAATCATTTGCTACACTTGATTTCGAGAGCTTGAAAACTTCCAAAGATGCCACAACCAGCCTTGGGCATTTGGTGCACTAGTAAGTAGTCGATTCTTTCTTGTGATTTGGTAGATTTTAGTCATTTTTTATGTTTTTGGCACATTTTAGGGCTTTTGGCCCAGGTTGTCATACAAAAAAATGACTTTATCATACACCCTTTTGGGTTCTATCATACGATAAAATGTAGTGCTATAAATGGTACAACTCATCTTCTATTTTAAAAGAGGTATGTGGTGATCAGAGTTGGATGAATGTGATGCAAGCAGAACTAGATCATATTATGAAGAATCAGACTTGGGAATTGGTCCCAAGAATGGTAGACAAAAATGTAAATGAAAATAAATGGGTATTCTAGAACAAGATTGATGAAGATGAACACATAGTAAGAAAAAAGGATAGTCTTTTATGCAAAGGATACACACTCACTAGTACATTTGACCTAGTTTTTCTACCAAAATTTTTGACCAAAAAATAAAAAGGTTTTGCTTGGTCGGATTACATAAGGAAAACTTTGTTTTTTTTTAAATTTATGCCCATTTTTGTCAAAATATCGACAAATTCCATGGTGGTCAAAATTTTGACAAACACGGGCATAACTTAAAAAAAAAAGGGAATTTCATTTCTCATTTCATTCTTCCCAACCGACGAATTGGAAGGGTAGCGTGCACGCGAAGGAGATTGAGCTTAGAAACCTTAACCTAGAGTTTTTGGAGGTTTTTCATTCTTTCTCTCAACTGTTTAATTTACTGGATACCCAATCAACATTATCATTTGCTTCGAGACTTATTTACTGTTTGATTTATGCTTCGAGACTGGTTTTACACCTCCTGATTGCATACATGTGTATACATTAGGGTTTTACACCTCCTGATTGCATACATTTGCATACATTAGGGTTTTATAGCTCTTGATTACATACATTTGCATACCCTACTATAGTTGAATTCCCAGAATTGCATGGCTCTAGCCAAGCCATTTGTGTTTGATTTGCATAAGATTTCATGTATGACTATCCCCAGTTCCAAAGCTCCAACTTGACCACAAGCAGGGAGTATGCTAGCAAAGGTTGAGGAGTCTGGCTTTACATCCACCAGTTGCATTTTCTTAAAATTTTGTAATGCCTTTTCAACAAACCCATTTTGAACATATCCTCCAATCATGGCAGTCCATGAGACGACATCTCTTTGACACAATCTATCAAACAATTTACATGCCTTGTCTATGTTTCCACATTTAACATACATGTCTACTAAGGCACTGACAACTAAAACATTTGATAAAAATCCCCCCTCTGTTATGCTTTGATGGATATCAATGCCTTGTTCCAAAGCTCCCATTTTGTCACAGGTTGGAAGGATGCTTGCAAAGGTTGTGAAATTGGCTTTACACTTGCCAGTTGCATTTGTTTAAAAGTTTCCAGAGCCTTTTCCACAAATCCATTTAGTTCATAGCTTGCAATCACTGTAGTCCATGAGACCACATTTCTTTGAGGCATTTTGTCAAACAATTGACATGCCTTGTCTATCCTTCCACATTTTGTATACATGTCTACTGGGGAGCTTGCAACTATAACATCTAACAAATATCCCTCTTCATTATCTTTTGATGAATGTTCATACCCTGTTCCAAAACTCCCATTTTGACACATACTGGAAGGATGTTGGCAAGGGTTGTGGCATTTGGCTTTACACCTACCAACTGCATTTGTTTGAAAGCTTCTAAAACATTTTCAACATATCCATTTTGTGCATATCCTCCAATAATTGCAGTGAATGAAACCAAATTTCTTTGAGTTATTTTATCAAATAGTTTACGTGCCTTGGCCATGCTTCCACATTTTGCATACATGTCTCCCAGGGCACTTGCAACTACAACATTCTACAAAACCCCCTCTTCCATTATCCTTTGATGGATGTCCATACCCTGTTCCAAAGCTCCCATTTTGGCACACACTGGAAGTATGCTGACAAAGGTTATGGAATTTGGCTTTACATTTTCCAATTGCATTTACTTAAAAGTTTTAAAAGCCTTTTCAACAAATCCAATTTGAATATATCCTACAATCATGGCATTCCATGAGACCTCATTTCTTTGAGGCATTTTGTGAAACAGTTCACATGCCTTGTCTATGCTTCCACTTTTGGGGTACATGTCCACTAGGGCAGTTGCAACCACAACATTTGGAGAAAATCCTCTATCCTTCATGTTTTGATGGATATCTATGCACTGTTGTAGAGCTCCCATTTCAGCACAGGCTGTAATCATGTTGGCACATGTGAAATGATTGGGTTCAAAACTTGTTCGTTGCATTTGGTGAAACAATGTGACTGTCTCATGAGGATACCCATGTCTTCGGTATGCATAAATAGTCATATTCAATGAGATGTTGTCTCATTCTTTGATTTGGCCAAACACTTTAAGTGCATCCACCAGGCTTCTGCACATGTCATATATGTTTATAAGCTTATTTTGAAACCTTGTAGAAAATATAAATTGCCTGGGAACGATGAAAGAGTGAACATTTTTTCTTTGTGAAAGGGAATTTTTGAGATTGTAGGTTTGTGACAATTGAAGATATGAAAATAAGGCTCCATCGGGTTTTTGTGTAATGTGTAGAATGTGCAGGGCTTCCTTCAATCATCCCTCTTTACATAATGGTTTGAGATTGATGTGAGTTGTGGATATCAATAGCATTGTACGACTATTATTCAATTGACCATAATGATATTACAAGTAACCTGGGAAGCATTTTCACTCTCACTCACTGACCTGGTTCCTTGTTGTATAAATTATCTTTTTCAAAGCAATGGCTTAATTTTACTGTTGAGGTTTTTGTTCGAAATGCTACTACAACAGTGGACCCTTCAGAACATATTCAACTTCCATTTCAACTATAAACCATTTTGAATAGGGTTTCTTCTAAATTTGATGACACCAAACCCTCCTATCCCACTACCAACAATGGAAGAAATCCCCCAATACATGCGTTCATTGAGTTTTCCCCCAATAAATGCATTCATTGAGTTTTCTTGTTTAAGAAGTGGAACTTCCATGGGGAGAGACTCAATCTAGAAGCTTGCATATTATGATGTTGGGTTTTGGATGATAGTATTTTTCTAATGATTTTAAGGGATGTTGGGTTTTGGATGATAGTATTTTGTTAATGATTTTAAGGGACGCAGTTAAGCTTCCTACGAAATGTATTGTTGATCAAATTTTAAGAAATGGAAAACACAATAGATTTTCATGAACTTTTCATCATCTATTCTTCATGATTTGCATATTTCATAGTCGAAAACCACAAAAAAATTGTAAAAAAATTGTTGTGTTTTCGCAAATCGAAAAAAAAAAGTTTGACATTTTTTGGTCTTTGGTGTGTTTTGTAGGGATCTTAGCTGCCATCGATTTAAGGGGGACAAGTTTATCTGGAACTAATGAAATAGTGTTAGTCCCTTGAAAGTCCCCATTGCTTTGGAGATGATAGTTTGATTTCCAATTAGTGGAGGGATTATTAGTTAGTTGAAATGGTTGAGATGAAGTCTTATAACTCTATGAGCTTTTAATTGAGTTTTATAACTCTATGGGCTTAGGATTTAGATGCCCTTTATTGATAACTCCAAGATTTCTAAGGTCTTCTCCTCCCAGATTATCTATACACCAACTCCTATAGCCATGCCTGAAAACCAGTGTTTTCACGCAACTTGGAGAGTGTGACTAAGAGTTTTCTTTCTTGGAAACCAAAGAAACTCACCCAATCTTCTACTTCAACTTGGGGCTTCTATAGACATGTGTCTACCTCTCCATGATCTTTTAGTTGAAGAAACCAATGCATTGAACTCGCTGTAATCTCCTTGCAATGCTCTGTCATCCCTAACGGTGCTCAACTGGCTCGCCTAGGGCATCATTGCAAACATAGAAAATGAGCTTCCCAGGGCCCCTCCTTCTCCAAACATATATTACATGGAGTCTCCTCACCCATTCCAAGAGCTCGTACAAAACTAATGGTGGAATGATGAGCTAAGACTCCATTTGTTCAACCTGCCTGGTTCAGACCAGCAACAGGGTACTTAACAAAAGAATTAACAAAACTAGTTGGAATGCTTCAAAACTCAAAACAAGCACAACATACAATCACAAAACAACCTTTACTAACTTGTCCAATAGAAACTGGGAGCTATCTAATCCATTAATCAACTGAAAACAAAGAAACAAAAAAACTCAAGAATTCATTGAAACCGTGTTACTCTGCGAATCTTCTTAATTCCAAATGTTTTTCCCCCCAACCTTTTGCACAGGTTGAGGGAGGCCTCTTATAGTCAAAGATGCAATGGATCATGTCAATTGTATTGGAAACTACAATTGAAACAATTGTTGTATTGTCATTGATGTCAAACCTTAACTGGTAAGACTGTTGCTACTTAGGAAAGTACTATATCTATTTGAGTGTTGCTGAGGGGCTAGGCAAGGTTGGTAACAATAGCACCTAAGGAAAGGTTGAGCTATCTTGATACTACAAAGTGTACTTGACTATGTTGCACATTGATGAGACAATGTACTATTTATACTAGTAAGATTGAAGACTAAACCGGTAGGCTTGACCAAGCAAAGAATGGAAAAATCATGTTTAAGCCAAGTAATGTTAGTGTCGACCGAGTCAATGTATGTTGACCAAAATTCTAGTGTCGATCGAACAATAGTTAATTGCTGAGGAAGACAATGTAAGCCAAGGAAATATTTTTAGTAATGACCGAGCTTTCTACATGAAGACCAAGTAGTTGATCATAGTATTAACCGAGCATCAAAAATTTTATATTTGAAGAGAATTTAATTTTGGAGCCAACATTGTTGAATTCTTGGATTATGTAAAATGTGTTGACTTTATTTATTGATTGTTTGAAAGCATTAAATGCACTGTAAAATGTTTTATTGTAAATCTTTAAGAGATTTGAGATGATTCTAGAAAAGGAGCCGAAGAACATGAAGCAGTTAGATTCAATGAATCTGACCTAACCCTAAGATCTACGAATGAGATTGAGTGAAAAAAGATAAGTTAACCTAATTGAGGAAAGAATAAAAGGACCTGAGCATTTGGATATGCAAGTGCATGGGTGAATAGAGAATGCTGGAAGATCAGTAAAGTTTTATTGACTGAATAAGTAGAAAAGGCTGAAGGAGAATTGTGGTGGTTTCTTGAAGAAAAGTTTCGAGTAGATCAGAGATGGAGATGGAAAAGTTTCAAAGTCAGTAAACCAACATTAGTGTATGGAATCAGATTTGATATTTGCAAAGTGAGTTGTATGTTTTTCAAATAAATATTGCTACTACTTTCTAACCATTGTAACAGTCAAAATCCTTTTAATAGAGGTTGACCTAACAGTCATATGTTAAATCCTTTGAACAAGGTTGCATTCTAATGAAGTGTATGTAAGTCCTATGACTAGGCTCACTTTTAACAGGGTGATTGAAATCCTTTAACCAGGTCACACTTGATAGTGTGTATTGTAACCTTTGACAGGGTTGGATTTTTACCAAGCTCACTTCAGAAGAGTGAAAATAATAGTAGCATGTTACAAAGAGGTTTTTCCCTAATTGGGTTTCCACTATAAATCCTGGTGTTAATACTTGTGTGAATGTTTTGGTTTGAACATTTCTATGTTTTACAAGTTAAGTTATAGCTGGGTAGTGGACTGCATTGTTATATGTTTCTATTATTGAATCAGTGATGACCAAGTTTATTTTGGTTATTGGATCTGATTTAAAGAAAAGTTTTTGAGATTGTTTTATACATCAGGACCTAAGAAAAATTGATTCACCCCCCCTCTTTGTTGTTCTAAATCAGATTAACAATTGGTATCAGAGCTTTGTTGCTTATTATTAGTGTTGACAGAAATCAAGTTTAAAGGGGCTTGAAGCAAATGATCAAGATGTATAAGGAGGTACCGAAGCTAAACAAGGAAAACTTCCCTTCATGGAAAAGCTTGATGAAGCTACATCTAGCCAGTATTGGTGACTTTGCAAAATACTACATTGAGAATAGCTATGTCTCACCTATTGCACCTTTGACTGCCGAAGAAATGAGAGCTAAGCAAGAACATAATCAGGCAATGTTGGAAATTTCATCTACCGTAAGCTATCTAGAATTTGAGGACATCAAGGATTGCACAACTGCTAAGGATATGTGGGACACACTTGCAAGGATCTATGGTGGTGACCTAAATGTACTAAGAACCCTACATCCTATATATGCTATTAAGATCTCAGCTATTTAGGAATCTAGATTTAACTTTGCTACTGTGCTTACTTCGGAAAGTTTGGTTGGTAAGCTTACTACTTTTGAACTCTCTAACTATGATAATTTCACTGTTGGAAGCATTGGTAATGTTGAATCTGCTTTCAAGTCACAACTAGTTCTGAACAAGCCAAAGAAAGAAAAAGAAAGATGGATCAGTGAAAGTGAAAGTGATAGTGAAAGTGAAAGTGACAGTGACACTTCTGATGAAGATCTAGAAGATCTAGAAGCTCTTATGGCTAGAAGACTGAGAAGGGGAAAAGGAAAGTATAAAGGTAAAATCCCTATTATATGTTTTATATGTAATAAAGTTGGTCATATAGCTGCTAGATGTCCTGACAAGAAGGATAAAGATGATGAAAGGAAAAGAAAACACAAAGATAGAAGAGATGACATAAGCTATCGATGGAACAAAGACTACAAAGGAAAAGGTAAGAAATCTTGTTACATTGTTGAAAAAGAAACTGACATTGATAGTGATGATTTTGAAATTGAGGTAGTCAATATTGCAATGAAAGATGAATCTGATGAGGATGAGAAAATTGCATTGATATCCTATGTGAACAAGAATGATAAATGGATTATTGATAGTGGTTGTTCACATCACATGACTGGTGACAAAAATAAGTTTGAGACTTTACATCATTACAAAGGTAAAAGTGTAAAATCTAGTAATGATGCACCATGTCCTATTAGAGGAAAAGGTTTGATTAAACTGACTGATAAGATATCTTGTGAAAATGCATATTGGGTTGAAGGTCTTAATTATAATTTTTTAAGTGTTGCTCAGCTTAAAAAAACTGGTTACCGAGTGGAATTTCATCACAAGCAAGCTAAAATATTTGATACTACTGGAGAACTAATTGGAAGTGGAGATCAGACTAGAGGTAATTTGTTCTATCTTGACCTATCTGAAGAAACATGTTTAATTGCACAACTTGATGATATTTGGTTATGGCACAAAAGGCTATGTCATGTTAACTTTGACAATCTAGTAGAGATAAGTAAGAAGAAAAAGGTAAGAGGTCTACCTAGATTGAAGAAACCTAAGAATGTGATGTGCAAGGAATGCCAGTTAAGAAAAATGACAAAGTCAAGTTTCAAGAGCAAATCCTTTAATTTTGAAAACATTTTAGATTTGGTTCATATTGACCTTTGTGGACCTATGGGTGTACAAAGTTACTGTGGTGCTAGATACTTTATCTTATTTGTTGATGATCATACTAGGATGATGCATGTAATGTTTCTAAAAGAAAAATCTGAAGCTTTTCAATTCTTTAAGTGGTATTTGGCTAAGGTTGAGAAGGAGACAAGTAGGAACCTGAAATGTCTTAGATCTGACTGAGGTGGAGAATTTACATCAAATGAATTTAATCTATTTTACAATGATAGAGGAATTAAAAGATAGATGCCTGCACCTAGAACACCTCCACAGAATGGTATAGCAGAAAGGAGAAATAGATCTATCTTGGATTGTGCAAGGACATTGTTGATTGAAAAGAATGTGGCAAGGAAATACTGGAAAGAAGCTATAAGCACTATTGTCTACACTCTTAACCGGGTACATATCAAGAAAGGTACAAATCTGACACCCTATGAATTATGGCATGGGCATGCACCGAGTGTTAAATACTTTAGAATCTTTGGAAGTAAGTGCTATATATTAAAAGACACTAGGAATGGAAAGTTTGATGCTAAGAGTGATGAAGGCATATTCCTAGGATACTCCACAAAAAGTAAAGCTTACAAGTGTTTGAACTCTAACACTAACAAAATTGTGGAAAGTGTGAATGTCAAAATTGATGAGTATGCAGAAAGAAATGAAGCTGACAGTAAAAGAGAACCAGAAGATTATAGATCTTTTGTGTACATTGAGGAAGAAGAAGAGGCAAGTAACAGACTTGCACTTGATGCCGACTCTCGAGTAAGCAATGCCGAGTGATAGACAAATGCTACCGAGCATCAGGAAAATAGTGCTGAAAGAGAATAAGAACATGCTGAGCTACAAGAAAATGTTGTTGAGTATCAGGAAGAGGTTGCCGAGCATTCAGAAGTTGAATCTGACAATCTTATTGAGGAACATGATGAAATAGAGGAGAGAGGAGCTGAACCTATTTTGTCAAAATATGTAAGAAGACATCACAAGCCTGAACAGATAATTGGAGACAAAAATACTGGAATTCAGACCAGAAGTAAGAATAAGGATCCAACATGTCTACTATGTGAATTTGAACCCAAGTCAACTAGAGAGGCATTGGAGAATGAAGACTAGATACAAGAAATGAATGAAGAGATTGACCAGATAGAGAAGAATGATACTTGGAATTTGGTGCCGAGATTTGAAAACAAAAATGTTATAGGAACAAAGTGGGTGTTTCAAAATAAGATGAATGAAAATGGTGAAATCACTAGGAAAAAAGCTAGGCTGGTATGCAAAGGCTACACACAAGAAGAAGGAATAGATTATGGGGAGACATTGCCCCTATAGCTAGATTGGAAGGAGTAAGAACTCTGCTTGCATATGCTACTTATAAAGATTTCAAGGTATATCAAATGGATGTCAAGTCTGCATTTTTGAATGGTATACTAGAAGAAGAAGTTTACATAGAACAACCAGAAGGTTTTATTGATCCAAACAGAAGACATATGGTGTGCAAACTAAACAAAGCATTATATGGATTGAAGCAAGCTCCCAGAGCATGGTATGAGAGGTTGCATAACTACTTGATACAGATTGGATTTTCAAGAACAAATGACACAAGCAATCTGTATATGAAGGATGAAGAAGGTAAAGGTATCATGTTAGCAAAAAATTTTGTGGATGACATTATTTTTGGTGGACAAGATGCATTATGTAAAAGTTTTTCAAATGAAATGCAAACTGAATTTGAAATGAGTATGTTTGGTGAGATCAAATTTTTTGTTGGTTTACAAGTATATTAGAGGAAGAATGGAATTTTCATTACACAGTCTAAGTATGTTAATGAAATACTAAATTTTTTTGGAATGGAAGATGCTAAACTAGTGGGAAATCCTATGGTTACTGGACACAAGTTATCTAAGAATGATGATGCTACAGAAGTGAATCAGACTTTGTACAGATTCATGATTGGAAAATTGCAGTATGTTGTACATAGTGGACCAGATATTGCACTAGCTGTTGGGATTGTGGCAAGATTCTCTTCCAATCCTAAGGAAACACACATGATGGCCGTAAAAAGAATTATGAGATACTTGAAAGGAACTGCTGACTATGGTCTATATTATAAGAAGGATGACAAATTTGAACTCAGAGTTTATACAGATGCTGATTGGGTAGGAAATGTAGATGATAGAAAGAGTACTAGTGGTGGAGCTTTCTTTCTTGGACATAGATTAGTCTCCTGGACGAGCAAGAAACAAAATTGCATTTCCCAATCTACTGCCAAGGCTGAGTATGTTGCTGCTACAGTAAACTGTTCAAATTTGGTATGGATAAAACAATTGTTGATAGGCATGAAAGAAGAAATCATTGAACTTGTTATTTTTTGTGACAACACAAGTGCTATCAATATTTCTAAGAATCTAGTGATGCACACTAAGGCCAAGCACATTGCAATCAAGTATCACTATTTGAGAGAATTAGTACACGATAAAGAAGTCCAAATGGAATATGTGAATACAAAAAGAACAATTAGCAGACATATTCACTAAAGCTTTACCCAGAGAAGCTCATGAGTATTTGAGAAGTCAATTAGGGGTCCTTCCCCTAACTGAGGCTGCCTAGACAAGCTAGGAGCACTGCATCAAATGTGCTACAACAAAACATTTGACAAATTGATGCAGAAGATTGTCACACTTTAGGGCTGGCCTAGAGTTGTGGAAAGAAGCAAAGACAAGGAATCAATCATAAGCAAGATGGGAGAGGGAGAAACACTGAGCTGCATAGATATTATCTACATCTGATGGATGTATATTTTAGTTGTTGCTTTGACATTTTTGTCAAAGAGGGAGATGAATTGATATGATAACACATGACACTAAAAGGTAAGAGGGAGATGAACTGAAATGAAGGATCAGGATATAGGGAGATCTGAATACTTCTGATGGTCACAGAAGTAAGGCTTATAGGATTCTGAATTAGAATGAAGCTAAGGATATTATAAATAATTCTCTGATGGATAGATAAGTTTTTTGGATTGGTTGGTAATCCATGTGTTATTCAGGTGATATCATATGGTGTTGCTATCAATGCCAAAGAGGGAGATTGTTGGAAACTGCAATTGAAACAATTGTTGTATTATCATTGATGTCAAACCTTAACTGGTAAGACTATTGCTACTTAGGAAAGTACTATATCTATTTGAGTGTTGCTGAGGGGCTAGGCAAGGTTGGTAACAATAGCACCTAAGGAAAGGTTGAGCTATCTTGATACTACAAAGTGTACTTGACTATGTTGCACATTGATGAGACAATGTACTATTTATACTAGTAAGATTGAAGACTAAACTGGTAGGCTTGACCAAGCAAAGAATGGAAAAATCATGTTTAAGCCAAGTAATGTTAGTGTCAACCGAGTCAATGTATGCTGACCAAAATTCTAGTGTCGATCGAACAATAGTTAATTGCTGAGGAAGACAATGTAAGCCAAGGAAATATTTTTAGTAATGACCGAGCTTTCTACATGAAGACCAAGTAGTTGATCATAGTATTAACCGAGCATCAAAAATTTTATATTTGAAGAGAATTTAATTTTGGAGCCAACATTGTTGAATTCTTGGATTATGTAAAATGTGTTGACTTTATTTATTGATTGTTTGAAAGCATTAAATGCACTGTAAAATGTTTTATTGTAAATCTTTAAGAGATTTGAGATGATTCTAGAAAAGGAGCCGAAGAACATGAAGCAGTTAGATTCAATGAATCTGACCTAACCCTAAGATCTACGAATGAGATTGAGCGAAAAAAGATAAGTTAACCTAATTGAGGAAAGAATAAAAGGACCTGAGCATTTGGATATGCATGTGCATGGGTGAAAAGAGAATGCTGGAAGATGAGTAAAGTTTTATTGACTGAATAAGTAGAAAAGGCTGAAGGAGAATTGTGGTGGTTGCTTGAAGAAAAGTTCCGAGCAGATCAGAGATGGAGATGGAAAAGTTTCAAAGTCAGTAAACTAGCATTAGTGTATGGAATCATATCTGATATTGACAAAGTGAGTTGTATATTTTTCAGATAAATATTGCTGCTACTTTCTAACCATTGTAACAGTCAAAATCCTTTTAACAAAGGTTGACCTAACAATCATATGTTAAATCCTTTGAACAAGGTTGCATTCTAATGGAGTGTATGTAAGTCCTATGACTAGGCTCACTTTTAACAAGGTGATTGAAATCCTTTAATCGGGTCACACTTGACAGTGTGTATTGTAACCTTTGTCAGGGTTGGCTTTTTAGTGAGCTCACTTCAGAAGAGTGAAAATAATAGTAACATGTTACAAAGTGGTTTTTCCCTAATTGAGTTTCCACTATAAATCCTAGTGTTAATACTTGTGTGAATGTTTTGGTTTAAACATTTCTATATTTTACAAGTTAAGTTACAACTAGGTAGTGGACTGCATTGTTATATGTTTCTGTTATTGAATCAGTGATGACCGAGTTTGTTTTGGTTATTGGATCTGATTTAAAGAAATTTTTTTGAGATTGTTTTATACATCAGGACCTGAGAACAACTGATTCACCCCCCCTCTCCGTTGTTATAAATCATATTAACAAATTGATCAACAAGAGACATACTATAACTTGTGATTTATCTTTAGTAACTGATCCAAATAAAGAAGAAAATTTATTTACAAGATCACCTTAGTTGTCTAAACTAGAGACAAGGACATCACAGAGATAGGGATATTACAAAGAAGATTTTGTTATGAGAAGATTGTAGCAATATGATCTTCATGACATCTACAAATTAGACTTTATAGCAAAACATTGGATTTAATCAAAGTATATGGTTCAAGAAGATAAGGATATCATATTTATTTCATAGAAACAAGAACCTTGCAATTGAAATTTAAGAATTGAGTCCCAAATCTCATAAGATCAGACAAGGGACAATACAGTGGAATATGAATCTCCTATTTCAGGTAATCTATCAAATAGTTGATGTTTATGCTTTGTTCCAAAACTCTCATTTCATAGGGTAGAAGTGATATTTTAACTTGTTTGTCAAACCACCAAACTAGAGCTGAAGAAAATCAAATAAACAAAATAGAAAATTCTTTTGGTTGATGTTGTTCACTGATTCACCAAAGATGCTCTTGCATCAAGTGCTTTGTTGGTTTAGTCATACACTATAGCTAATTCAACCTACTCAAATTAGTCTCAATTATCAAACTAATACTTTCACTAAAGTCAAGTTTATCCAAGGACATGCCCCAACTCCCTATGTAGTCAGATTGCAAAAATTTATCCATATAGGCTCGGGCAAGAACAAACACTAGTAAAAATACTTCAAAAACACAGTTTTGTTGATTCCAATTTGCATAATTTCTTCGTTATGGTAGCCTTGATTCTATGGTGTTAAATTTGATAGCCTTATTACATCATTTAAAACCATTATTGGTCATTTCCAAATCCCCTAAGCTAGGACCAAATCACGAGAAAGAAAAGGACATAACACAACCTTGCCATGATTGGGATTTGAGCATTTAATCTGCCAATTACTAATAGATTAAGCATATTATTACTATGCTTAATGTTCCATTTAAATGCATTTAACACAATTTTTTTGTTTACAAAACTGAACCAATTACATGTTTACAACAAAGGTCTAATAGAACTCCCAACAATTCTTAAGCATATGTTATTTGATATGATGAATTCTTAAACAATTAAGGTTGGAGTAGACATAGTTATTCACAGTTGTTTGTGTGGTACAAGGAAGATTTGGCTAGGTCAAATCTTCCTTCATGCTAGCAGTAAAAATTGACTAAACCTTTATGAAAAATTCATCATATCAAATAAAGTATGTTTAAGAATTGTTGGGACTGGTCCTTTGGCATGTATTAAATAGAATATAATTTTCAGTATATTATTATCATTCTATTTCTTTGTTGTAAACATGTCATTGGTTCAATTTTGTAAATTTTTTTTGTGAATTAACATGCCATTGGTTCAGTTTTGTAATTTTTTTAGGAATAATCTGGCCAGTCACTGTCTACACAATACCAGTTACTCCTTTGGTATCACAAACAACAAAAACAACAAAGTTATTGCATAAACAAGTAAAACTAATGTCTGGAAATGTTCCTACATCACAACCAAGCAAAGATCACATTCTAAACTTTCAAATCAATGCACTAGTGTTTCGACTGTACCTACAGGATAGTGTACTCCAAAATTGCAGAGAAATTAAGTGTACTCCAAATAGTCTTCTCTCTACAAAGAACCAACTGGAATCTATTAACCGACCTTCTAACTGTCAAATCATTATGCTTTCAAATCAATTACCTATCGGCGTATCCCTTGTGAGGGAGAGAAGCCAAACACATAAAGAACATACACATAAACACAACAGCTGAAAAACTTAAATGGAATACACCAAGAAGTACCAAATGATGAATGCTCAATTGTTGTAATGGCAAAGCATCAGAACTGTCCATTTCTAAAATTTGAATTTGTATAGTCTTAATTATTTTTCTATAGTCCTAATGATTTTGAAAATTGTTGACAAAGAGTGTTTCTTTTTTTGATTATAGTATAAATGATTTTTCTATAGTCGTAATGATTTTTCTTATTTCTTATCTTTTGTCCCTTTTTTATTTCCTATGTCTGTGCTTTGTGACATGATTTTGTCACCTTCTTTTGATGGTATATTTCATTCACTCTATGTGGAATACTATTTTGCTCACTATTTTATTTTAGCTTGATATTTCTTTCATTTTTCATATACACAGAGACTACACATGCTGATAAAAAAATGAGCTATTTGATTTAGGTTTACTTTTCATTATTGTAAATGGTTAATATTTCTGATGGTATCCAATCTTAATGAAAAAGAATATGCTATATTAGTATGTGTGTTTAGACTCAATATTGTTGTGACTTAATTTCTCAGTCTAGTTCAAATCATATCATATCAAACTATGCTATTAAGCCTTTGGTGTCGTTGTGATCTTTGGATATATGAAAAGTCCTATGTCAAGAAAGTGATTTATCTTTATCTTAGTTTCTGTAGTATTGAAAAAAATGAGTGGGTTGGACATTAGTGGTGGATTTATTCTCTCTTATCATTCTTCATAATCCCTTTGGTAGTTATTCATTCTTGTAACTCACCTTAATCGGTGTGCATATATTTGAGAGCAATCTTTTCCATGGTTTTTCCGTTTACAAGTTGTTCCACATAAATCTAGTATTTCTTGTGTTTATGTTTGCTATTATTTTTATGTTCCTATCCTTAAAATGTTGTAATTTCAAAGTAAGTTTGGTGGAACTAAATATGTATTGTGTAGGATTGAGGAAAGAAGATTTACAGTTGGAAATGGACAAGGAGCTCTACCTTTTCATACACGGTGAGAAGTATCCCCAAGAAATGGGAATGCTAATTAAGGTGGAAATGACGGGTGGTGGAGAGTGGAAATCTAAGAAAGACTTTCCCAAACTCTCCCACAACCCATTCACTCCTCACAACATCCCCCTCTTTCTCATCGCCCGACAAATCAACCCCACAAACAAGAAGAAGGCAAATAGCCTGGCTAATAAATTGGGAGATTGGTTTTAGATAAAATCTTTAAGTATTATTTTTGGCATAGTTGTAGATTGCTTAGTCATCTCCTATGAATATCATTGAAATATTTTGAGGCTTATTCTTTCTTTTGTTCAGACTCAGGAAAATCTTTAGAAGTGGAAAGTTTTTTTGAAAGGTTAATGACCTCGAGAAAGAACATGTTTGTGTGAAATAAGATAGAAAATGTGTGACTGTTTGTAAACAATAGCAACATAATATTGTTGTGCTTAATTTGATAATATTTTTTTTTTTTTAAAGTTAAATTTTATATCACTTTTTCGATGAACAAAGAATAGACATATCAAGGAGAGTGCTATATAGTCGACATTTATTCTGATGATTTCTAGTCACAATTTCAATGATAGTTGATGACTCTTCTGACCAACATTGGTCGCAGAGATAAATGGTATAGCTGATAATTCTTCCAGGTTGAAGTGATTATTTCGACGTCGTTGCCGTTGATAATTCAACCACTGCTGATGTCACAATTTTGACGGAGGTTCGATGTGTCATATTATCAACAAAATTTTTTTGACAATAGTTATGGTCGTTTGGTCGACCAATTGGTATCAGAAATTCAACTAATCCTCGTCGAAAAATAAGCTAAAATTTACTAGTGACAAATGGAAGGAATTGACTTTGAGGAGACTTATTCTCTTGTGGAAAGAATGGAGGTAGTCATTTTTTTTGGATTTTACATCATACAAGGACTTGAAGGTATATTAGATGGATGTGAAATCTACATTTCTGAATGGAGAACTGAAGGAAGAGGTATGCATAGAAAAAATAGAAGGTTTCAAGCTATCAAATGATCTAGACATAGTCTACAAGTTGAAGGAGACATTATATGAGATGAAGCAAGCTCCCAGAGCTTGGTATGCAATATTAGACAAATATTTGTTGAAGAAAGAATTTTAGAAAGGTACAACAAATAGTAATCTCTACTTTAAGGTTGAATCAAATGATATTTTAATTGTAGTTGTGTATTTTGATGATATAATCTTTGGAGGAAATACTGACATGTGCAAGATTTTTTTTGATGAAATGCAAAAAGAGTTTGAAATATGTATGATTGGAGAGATTAATTTATTTTTTCTCTTACCAGTTAATTATAAAGGTGAAGTTATCTTTATTTCATGATCAAAATATGCCAAAGATATATTAAAGAAGTTTGGAATGGAAAATGCTAAACCTATATGTACTCCTATGATTACGGATTATAAATTGAGTATGATTGTAGAGTCTTTTAAGGCTAATGAAAGAAAATATAGATAAATGATTCAAGGATTATTGTACCTAACTACTACTAGATTGAATATCATGCATGGTGTTTGTCTTGTAGCTAGATTTCAACAAGATCCTAGAGAAACTCACATTTTTGCAATAAAAAGAATTTTTAGATATTTGAAAGGAATAAAAGAATTTGATCTATGGTATCCCAAAAAATTAATCTTCACTTTGATGGTCTACATTGATGTTGGTTAGATTGGATGTGTGGATGACATGAATAATACAAGTGGGGGTGCATTTTTCATTGGATGTAGGTTGGTCGTTTGGTCAAGTAAGAAATAAGATTCTATGTCTCTATCTACTATTGAAGTAGAATATATTGTTGTTGCTTCATGTTTCACATAGATACTTTGGATGAAACAAACTTTGAAAGATATTGGAACAATGTTTGATGATCCTATTTCTATTCTAAGGATAACTTTGAGAAACACTCTTCCAAAAAAATATATAAAATTTTGGCGAATCTTTCATTTTCTTTAAAAGAATTTAATTTCTCTTATCTAATCTCTCAATTTTTTGAAAAGAAAAACTTATTGGCAATTATTTTTGAATCAATTTTTTTTTGCAGAAAAAATTGGTGAATCTCAAACACTAAAAAGAAATTCATTAATAACCATGGCAAGTACTTCTATCTTAAAAAAATATTTAGAAAATTGTTGGGTTAAATGTGAAAATCTTTGATGGGTTAATGGGATAGACTCTATAATATTTAGTTGCTACAATTTATTTAAAATATAATATAATAACCCTCATTATATTGGATGAGATAAATGTATCAATATTTTTTAATTATAATGGGACCCAAAATTTCTTCAAGACCATTGATTTCTATTGAGATCGATAATCTAAAGGAAATTTTAGCCCCCATAAGCAAATATAAATGAACTAATAATATTTTTACTTGATTGGAAAATATTGAAGACCACTAGATTATATTTTAAATCAATCATGGCAACTAAATATTGGTGATACAACCCTAGAGTAACTAATAATTAAGATATATTATTGAAAAATTAATTTATATTTCTACAATAACTTAAAAAATTTAGGTGAATCAAATCTAATCATGTATCGAATATTGTGGAAAATCTTTGAGCTCAAATTTTTAATATAATGAATTATTTGGTGATTTAAGTATTTCTAAAATAAAATTTTGTAAAAATGTGGCAGTTTAGGCTTAATTAAATCTTGAATTATTAGCCAAATTTGGATCCTCAAATTTAAAATAATAGTCAATTTGTAAATATTAACCACTAAAAAATCATTGTTCTATTTTATGCGACAATACCAATGCAATAAATATTTCAAAGAATCTAGCACTTCATTCAAGGAAAAAAACCAATTATATCCGGTACCAATTTGTAGGGGAAAAAGTTTTGGAGAATGAGGTAAAGCTTGAGTATGCACCAACAAAAGAATAAATTGTTGATATTTTTTCAAAGGAACTCTCTAATGATACTTTTGAATATCTCCACGAGAAGCTTGGGGTGATTTACCCACCTTATTAGAGCTAAATGCATATGGTTATGCATTAGTCTAGTTAATTTCAAAAATATTCTTGATATGGACTAATGATTGTGGCTACCTCTTAGGGGGAGCTAAGTACTATTATGAGATAAGTTGTATATCTCAGGAGGAGTTGAGCAGAATGAGTTGGTGATCTGCATCTTTGGCCTTTACCATTGATGTCAAAGGTGGAGAGTGAAGCTATGTTTGATAGATGCTCCAGAAAGAAAAAAATAAGCTCTTTTGTCCTTGATGTGTTTCCATCAATGACAAAGTGGGAGATTGTTGCAGTATTGAGAAAAATGAGTCAGTTGGATAAGAAGTGATTCAGTATGGATTTTTTGGTATGATTGACACTAATGTCAACATACTATTGCATTAATGTCAACATGGTTCATATGTAGTGGTGATATAGATTTTTCTGTGCATATTATTTATGTTGCAAATCTAATGGTGAGATTTTGATACAGTTTGAAGTTGTTGAATTCAAGTTTTTGTGGTTTTGAACAAAGTGCAGTGAATTTGGTATTTGTTTGAACTTGTGATGGTTGTTGATAGTATTCTATATGTGAGATGCGTGCTTTGCATTTATCTGCATAGTACTTTCTAAAGATGCTTGTTTGGAAATGAGTTAATTATATCCTTAGCTTCATTCATTTTGGTTGGCACAAGATTTTGGGCTTCAGAGACATGGCTTCAAATTTCTTGATGTTTCTACTCTAGGTTTGGCCGACCTTGGGTGTTTGCACTTCAATTACTTATCTCGATGAATGTAAGAAAATATATAGTGTCTATGGTGCTATTTTTAGGTCTTAGCTATGTTGTGTTGTGGTCTGCTTCTCATTCCACTACACCGTGGAAAAATTTAGCATTGACCTAATTATTTAAATCTTGTTCAGTCCTTGTTTGGCCAACTGTGAGAGATTTTGCAAATCAAATTTGGTATAAATAAAGGATGAATAACTAATGGTTGAGTGTGGAATATGTTTATACTTGTGAAAATAATGTGCAAGTATGTGCCTATGTGATGAGGATGCATGAAAGAGGACCAGTCTCGCTGATTGCATAAGTTTAGTGTAAAGTGTGGTACAAAACAATGTTGACTTCAATGTATTAGATACTGAAAGTAGTAGGCCAAAGGTGACTATAAATATTTTATTTTTGTTGTGGTTGTATATCAATGGTGGATCTATTGTCTCTTATCCTATTGGAGATTTTCCAGCAAGCCAGTACTAGCTATATGTTTGTCATTGATGACAACATATGGTAAGTAGAATGTGTGAAAGACTTATGCAGTAAGATTTGAGTATATTTAGCATGGACATGTTATCAGCATAATATCATGGACATAGAGGTTAATTTTTAGAACAGACAGTTATGTAGCAGCTTGTGTTAGCAGTGTTCCTGACAGAGTTACAAGCAGTGTTCTGTGAGTGATTGTCTATATAGTCATCATGGAGCCTTGCACCTTTGGATATGTGATGAAGACATGTTAGTGATGTTACAATCATGGACATAGAGTTTGATGATCAGTAGAAGTGAAGTTATGAAGTCATCATTCACCAGTAGCAATTTCTTATGTTTATTCAGAAGAGCTGACAAAGATTATATTGGTTTAGGAGTTGCGCTTATAATTTTGGTATGCTCCTTGGATTAAGGATTGGAGAAGAGTTAATAATATTTGGTTAAGAGTGCATGATGTAATTCATCTTGAGGAGAAAGTTTTAGTTACTTTGGTAGAGCTAACAGTGTGCAGCGTGCATCTACATTTATTAATATTGGACAGGTCCCAGATTATGTTGCGTGCTTAGTAGAGTAGACATAATTATTATTGGAGTATGTTATGGTTTCTCTAATATGATTTCAAGGTGGTTCTAATAGGATGACTTGATTATATCATTTAGAGGAAAGATATTTATAGGCAGTCATTTGTGATTGCTAAAGTATGGTTCAGAGTTGATTGTGAAGAGCAGAGCAGAGTGTGTGAAGTGTTGAGCCATCAGTAGAAGGTCTATATGACCAAGTGAAGAGTTTATGCTATACATTGGAACTGATCCAGATAGAAGGTTAAAGCGCAATTTGACAAGATCCATATATAGTGTGTATCTGTTATTCAAAAGGTTGTAGCCTTCATCCCTTTGAGCAGTGTGCTCTCGGACAATACGTCCTCACCCCTAATAGGGTTAATTGTAAAAGACTCCTAACAAGGTCCAACCCTTGACCAGGTCACTATACTAAATGCATTGTAAAGACAACTCCTAACAGGGTTAAGGATCTTCTAACAAGGATCATAAAACACTAGTGCAGATTATTAGTGGGTGTCAATTCCCACCGGGGTTTTTACCTATTTGGGTTTCCCTATAACCATAGTATTGGTGTTGTGTTCAAGTGATCTTTCATTATGTTTATGCTTTATGTTTAAGTATACTTAATTGGATAAATAATTGAAACTTGTAGATAACTGATTCACACCCCCCCCCCCCTGCCCCACCTCTCAGTTATCTCTTGGGACTATTCCTAACAATTGGTATCAGAGCCAAGTGCCTCAGAGAGAAATTTTAATAGCTTGAGGTTGATCAGATGGCATTCTTTAGAAAAGACAATCCTAAGTTTGATGGAGAGAATTATCTTGATTGGAAGAACAAGATGATGACACATTTACAGTGCATTTCTTTTGAAGTGGCTATCAAAGAAGTTCAGATCCCCTCTCTAGAAAATCTTGTAAAGGATGATGCTACTAGAAAGTAGAAGGATTTGTTCCATCAGAATGCAATAGAAAAAGAAGCCCTTATTAGCACCCTATCTGATACTGAGTTTTCAGAGATAAAGAAAGTAGACACAGCCTACAAGATATGGAAGCACCTAGAAGACATGTTTGAAGGAGATAAACAAGAAAAGAATGCACACAGAAAGACATGGAAGAAAAAGTACTATACATTGGAGATGCTACTTGAAGAGAACATAAGAGCCTACAATCAAAGGATTAATGAAGCAGTTGCTAGAATCAGAAATAATGGTGGAGAAATCTCAGAAGAAGACATCATGGATAAACTGATGACTACATTGACACTAGAATATGAAAGCAAGATAAAAATCCTTGATGAGACTATGCAATTTTCAGAAAACTTCAAAAGAAAAACTTTAATTAGCAAGATTGCTGCATTTGAGATATCAAGTTTGAAGACAAAGCCTAAAAGGTTGATAGCCTTCAAAGCTTTATTTCATGGTAAGAAATCCTTGAATACCTTTGGTAATTTTGATGATGATGATGAAGAAAAAGCTCTAGATGATTTCATTTCTATGATTGCTAAAAGAGAAAATAAAGGAAAAGGGAAATATGAAGGTCAATTTCCATTTAAATGTTTTTCATGTAATAAGATTGGTCACTTTGCATCTAAGTGTCTTACAAGAGCTAAAAAGTTAAAAAATGATTACAAGCCTAAGTATTCAAAGGAATGTTACTATGCTGGAGATGGAGTATCAGATGATGATTCAACTAAAGATAAAATATGTTTCATTGCTATCATAGAGAAAATGAATAATGAAATAAACCATGAAGATGAGAAAAAGGAAGAAAATTTAGCATTGATTTCACAAGTAGACATAAGGATAGATTGGATCATAGATAGTGGTTTCTCACATCACATGACAAGAGACAAAGATATATTTGTTCATTTGGATAGATACAAAGGATGCATGGTTAGATTTGGAGATAATACTCCTAAACCCATCATTGGTATAGGAGCCATCACCTTGGATGGAAAGAACAACACTGATGATGTTCTTTATGTTGATGGTTTGAAACATAACCTACTAAGTGTTGGGCAATTGCTTGACAAAGGTTACAGGTTGGAGTTCAATGGAAATGAGTGCATCATTAACAACAAGGAAGGATAAATGATTGCATCAGGATTAAAGACTAAAGGTAATGTTTTTCAGCTTAATCCAGAAGCAAGTTGTTTTGTTGCTAAAGTAGATGATAGTTGGCTATGGCACAAAAGACTATGTCATATCAAGTTTGATAACATAGTAAAGATTAGCAATGTTAAGGCAGTAAGAGACCTACCTAGCATAACAAATCCAATTGATACTATCTACAGGGAATGTGTGATGGGAAAGCATGTGCGAAATTCATTCAGAAGCAAGCATAATTCAACAGAGAACAAGTTGGATCTAATTCATACAAACCTATGTGGACCAACTCAAACAAGATCATACTATGGTGAAAGGTATTTCATTTTGTTTGTAGATGACTATTCTAGAATGATGTGGGTTGCATTCTTGAAAGATACTTCAGAAGCATTTGAGAAGTTCAAAATATTCAAAGCTAAGGTTGAGAATGAATCTAGACTAAAGATAAAATGTCTAAGGTCAAATAGAGGAGGAGAATTCACCTTTGACAGATTCTATGAGTACTGCGAAAAATATGGCATAAAGAGATAATTGAGTGCACCTAGAACCCCTTAGCAGAATGGGATTGCAGAGAGAAGGAATAGGATCATCCTTGATACAACGCGCACCATTATGATTAAAGGAAAAGTTGCACACACCTATTGGAGAGATGTAGTCAATACAATAGTCTATACAATCAATAGAATACAATTAAGGCCTAGCGCGGTCAAGACACCTTATGAGCTATGGTTTGGTAATGTTCCCACAATGAAATACTTCAAAATCTTTGGAAGCAAGTGTGACATCAAGAGGATGAAGCAATAGGCAAGTTTGATGCAAGAAGTGATGAAGGTATTTTTCTTGATTACTCTACTAAAAGTAAAGCTTATAGATGTTTTAACTTGAGATTGAAGAAGATCATTGAAAGTGCTCATGTTAAGATTGATGAAAAGTTTATGGTTCAAGAAAGATATCATGATTACTCACCTATGATTGAAGAAGAACCTAGACCTTCCACTAGTGAGACAGTTGTTGATGAGATGTTTGATAGTATTAATGTATTATTCAATGACCCTGAAACAAGTGAAGAAGAAACTCAGAAGGAAGATGAGTCAGTATCACCTAAAGTACCAAAGTATACATCTAGATATCACTCTAAGGATGACATCATTAGAGATCAGAGCAGAAAAGTCACAACAAGATCAAAAGCAAAGAATTCAGCAAGCAATGAAGCGGTATGTTTACTATCTCAGATTGAACCTCTAAGTGTTGAAGATGCATGTAATGATTCAAATTGGCATGATGCTATGAAAGAAGAACTAGATCAAATTATTAAGAATGATACTTGGGAACTAGTCCCAAGACCTAGTGATAAGAATGTGATTGGAACAAAGTGGATATTCAAAAACAAGATGAATGAAGATGGTATAGTAGTAAGGAACAAAGAAAGGTTAGTATGTAAGGGATATGCACAAAGAGAAGGTATTGATTATTCAGACACTTTTGCACCAGTAAGCATATTAGAAGCTATTAAGTTGTTTTTAGCTTTTTCAACATTCAAAAACTTCAAAGTTTATCAAATGGATGTTAATTCAACATTCTTGAATGGAGAGCTAAAGGAAGAAGTATACATTGAACAACTAGAAGTATTCACCTTATCAGACAAACTTGATATGGTATGTAGAATGAAGAAAGCCCTCTATGGACTTAAGCAAGCCTCTAGAGCATGGTATGAGAGACTTGATGGATACCTAACAAAAATTGGATTCAAGAAAGGAGCAGTAGATTGTAATCTATTCATAAGAGAGACATCTGAAGGTCTACTACTTGTAGCTATATTTGTTGATGACATTATCTTTGGGGGTAATGACAAACTTAGTGCAGAATTTGCTAAGGAGATGTAGAGTGAGTTTGAGATGAGCATGATTGGACCTATCAAATACTTCTTGGGATTAAATGTGCAATAGACAGAGAAAGTCATATTCATTAATCAGTCCAAGTATGTGAAAGAAATATTAAAGAAATTCAAGATGGATGATTGTAAGCTAGTGGGAACACCTATGATAATAGGATGCAAACTTACAAAAGAAGATGACTCACCAACAATAGATGTAACATTATATAAATCTATGGTTGGTAAACTCATATATCTTACTCAAACCAGACCTGATATTTCCAATGCAGTTGGCATAGTTGGAAGATTTGCAGCAGAGCCTAAACAAAGTTGCCTCATGGTAGTAAAAAAAATATTCAGATATCTATAGGGCACTATAGATTATGGTCTATGGTATCCTAATTCATAAAATGCTAAGCTTCATGTATATATTGATGTAGATTGGGCAGGATGCGTTGATGATAGAAAGAGTACATCAAGTGGAGTAGTTTTTCTTAGTGACAGACTTGTCACTTGGACAAGCAAGAAGCAAAATTGTATCTCTCAGTCAATAGTAGAAGTGGAGTATATTGCAGCAGCCCTAAATTGTTCTACAATTGTTTGGATCAAGCAAATGATAAAGGATTTTGGAATATAGATTGATTCTCCTATTGTTATTCATTATGATAACACTAGCACTATCAACATGTCAAAGAACCCTGTGATGCATGCAAAGACAAAACACATAGAGATTAAGTATCACTTCCTAAGAGAGAAAGTGGAAAAGAAAGAAGTCAAGTTGGATTATGTGAACACTAAAGATTAGTTAGTAGATATATTCACAAAGCCCTTGCCAAAGAATAATTTTGAGTATCTCAGGGAGAAGTTGGGAGTAATTCCCTTACCTGATTTTGTTTAGAAGAAAGAAGAAAGAGCATCAGTCCTCAGGGACTGATGGATGGTTGACTACTCTACTTCAGTAGTACCAGTGCTTAAAATGTTTGGCACCCTTTTCCATTGATGTCAAAGGGGGAGTAATATATAGTCATGAAAAATATAAATAAAGGAGTAATATACAAAGAGGGAGTAGCATTCAGTCATGAAACATTTCAGTTAAGGAAATGAAGAATATTGAAGAATATTGCAGCAGATGGAGGACTCTTCCTTGGGGGAGTTTTTGATGAGGAAATGGAGAATGTTATAAAAGAAATGTTTATTTGGGTTGGTGGTGTTTTTCATTTCATATGTTTCCATCAATGCCAAAGGGGGAGAATGTTGGAGATTTTCTAGCAAGCCAGTACTGATTGTATGTTTGTCATTGATGACAACATATGGTAAGTAGCATGCGTGTAAGACTTATGTAGTAAAATTTGAGTATATGTAGCATGGACATGTTATCAACATAATATCATGGATGTAGAGGTTAATTGTTAGAACAAATAGCTATGTAGCAACTTGTGTCAGCAGTGTTCCTGATAGAGTTAGAGGTAGTGTTCTGTGAGTGATTGTCCTTATAGTCATCATGGAGCCTTACACCTTTGGATATGTGATGAAGACATGTTAGTGATTTTACAATCATCGACGCAAAGTCTGATGATTAGTAGAAGTGAAGTTATGTAGTCGCCATTCACCAACAACAGTTTCATGTGTTTATTCAGAAGAGCCGACATAGATTATATTGGTTCAGGAGTTGCACTTATCATTTTGGTATGCACCCTTGGATTAAGGATTGGAGAAGAGTTAATAATTTTCAAGTAAGAGTGCATGATGTAATTCATCTTGAGGAGAAATTTTTAGTTACTTTGGTAGAGCCGACAGTGTGTAGCATGCATCTACATTTATTAATATTGGATAGGTCCCAGATTGTGTTGCGTGCTTAGTAGAGCTGATAGGATTATTATTGGAGTATGTTATGGTTTCTCTAATATGATTTCAAGGTGGTTCTAACAAGCTGACTTGATTATATCATTTAGAGGAAAGATATTTATAGGCAGTCATTTGTGATTGCTAAAGTGTGGTTTAGAGTTGATTGTGAAGAGCAAAGCAGAGTGTGCAAAGTGTTGAGCCATTAGTAGAAGTCTATGTGAACAAGTGAAGAGTTTATGCTATACATTGGAACTAATCCAGACAGCAAGTCAAAGCACAACTCACCAAGATCCAGATATAGTGTGTATCTATTATTCAGAAGGTTGTAGCCTTCCTCCCTCTGAGCAGTGTGCTCTCGGACAGTGCGTCCTCACCCCTAACAGGGTCCAACCCTTGACCAGGTCATTATACTAAATGCATTTTAAATACAACTCCTAACAGGGTTAAGGATCTTCTAACAATGATCATAAAACACTAGTGCAGATTATTAGTGGGTGTCAATTCCCACTAGGGTTTTTACCTATGTGGGTTTCCCCGTAACCAAAATATTGGTGTTGTGTTCAAGTATTCTTTCATTGTGTTTATGCTTTATGTTTAAGTATACTTAATTGGATAAAGAATTGAAACTTGTAGATAACTGATTCACCCCCCCTCTCAGTTATCTCTTGGGACTATTCCTAAAAAAGTAGTAGGCCAAAGGTGACTATAAATCTTTTATTTTTGTTGTGGTTTTATATCAATGGTGGATCTATTGTCTCTTATCCTTCTTCATTTGTGCAATAAGCCCTCTGGTAGTGAGCCTTCTATGAGAAGTGATCCCTTTGGTAGTGATCCTTTCTTGTAATCCACCTTAACTAGTGTTCACATATTTGAGAATAATCTTCTTTGTGGTTTTTCCCTTTATAGGGTTTTCTACATAAATAAGGTGTTTCATGTGTTTATGGTTTCTATGTTTTTCATGTTCATATCTTTCAATGGTTAAAAGTTTAATGAAAGTTTGGTGGAGCTATTTAAAGGTTTTTAATGTTATAATTTTTTGGACAATTGATTCACTCCCCCCTAGTTGTCTTGCACGTTCAAAAAAATCCTAAATCTAGTTACAAATTTCACTTATTAGAATTTGATCATAGATTTACAACATTCAAAGTCCATAAATAATGCCATTTTTTTTGGTATAACCTCTAATATCTTGATTTTAACACATTATCTATATTTCATCTCAATTATTTTATATCCAACTAAACTTCATACAAGTCAAAATTGTGAATTATCATTTATCAGGAATATTATTTTATCTCTTAAATATACTTCTAGGGTGTATTTATATTACCCAACATAATGTCAATTTAATTTTTTATAAATATATAATTTCATAAAAATATTTTTATTTAAAATTTTATTGACATGCTCATGGATAGAATACAAATGTTGCTTATTCTTATACATCATGGAAGAAAAGGACCAAATTTTAAAATAAGAAGTATTCCAAGTATAATAATGATATCCTTTTAGACTGGAAATTCTACTTAGTAATTGAAAAGTGAAATTTCTCTCTCTTTATTGGTTTTATTATTGATAATAATTGATCCATACATTGTAAAACTATGATTTGTTCATATGTGTAAATCATTTACTAGTGCAAGAAAATGATGCTATATTTTAAGTTTCCCACTTCCAAGTGTTTCTTAATCACTAAGATACTATACCTTATATATAGTTGTGAAAGTTCCATTAACCTCTCTTTCCAATGTTTGGTTGATCCCCTCTTAAGGGTGTCAATGTGGTAGTCATAATCCCTAAAAGCACGATTCTAATGTTTGTCAGTGTAGATCTTATGGTCAAAGTGCCCATGAATGGTCTTTGGCTTTTTGTTATCCTTTATCTTTCTTTTATCCTCATGTTTGAGGTACCTTCAATTCTCCTTATAGTAGCATTTTTTCTTGATTTGTATAAGCTATTTATCCTCACATGACTATTGTCTAGCCTCCTGATGATGTGCATGATGAACAAACTAATAATAATATTTTTACAAGAAAAGTGATGTAGTCAAGACCGGAGAAGTCTCCAAAGGAGATGTCCAATCTTGTAGCCCGAGTCAACATAGCGGAAAGAAAAAAGAAACATAGAGATGTAAATCAAATATGACAACTTTTATTATCATCAGTTTAAGATTTACATCAAATTGACTTCAAACATGTCGGGTTATAAGGCCTTCCCGCTTACGGCTATATACAATGAAATCAGTCTCAAATCCAATTTTTGATTTGTCAAACTTTAGAGATATCCTCTATCAGATCCCTACTACTCAAATAATCTACCAACATTCCTCCCCTTACAATTTCAAACCCTAAATTTATACCTAATAGCCACCATAGGTTGGCATTCAAGATATGACATATCCCAAGATAAACATATTAGACCAAGTTGGCCTAGATCCAAAATAAATTACAACATTTAATTAATTTACCAAGCATGATCCAACCACAAAGTTGGCCACACATATAGGTCCACCTCGAGATCCATGCCATTTGGTTCCATTGATCAGAAACCTCCACCATGATCCTCAATAATCAACTAGTGAGCATAATTGAACTAGTGACATGACGAACACAACCAATCATGAAAGAACATGCCAGATATCACTATCCACACCACATGAAGAGGTGCAATCATAAACATAGCCTCCACAAAAAGTAAGGAGCAAGCCCTTTTCATCACACATGCCAAAGATCTCCACAGATTGTCTACACATAGAATCTATGAAAATTTCCAAAAGCAAGGAGCTTCATCAGACAACAAGGAAATTCCTCCAAGATGATGTAAGATCACTAGGAACCCAAGATGCTCCTACATCAAACACCCATGGTAGATAGAAAAGTGTGCCTCACACTTTGATATCGCAATAAAATTTAAACACAACCTCATCTTGACCACTAGTCTCCCAATCCTCAAAGGAAAGAAGACAAACCTGCACATAAGCAACCTCTACTTCCTCCAATCAAACCTTTGAATTCTCTACACTATAACTAGCTAGTCAATACACCTACTAACATAAACAAACTAATCAACATCCTCAACAAAATGCATCAAATCTACATTCTCCTTTATAAACAAATCATGCAACTTATCACCTTCCACCATTAGCTTCTCAACAAAAAGGAATTCAAGATGTCCACCATCTTCATCAACCACCTCTATATCCTTCACCACCATCTGCAATTATGCAACACAATTAACAACATCCAACTGTAACAACCCAATCTACAATTCTACATCAACAATAGGATTATCATCTCCAATGAAAACCCTACCAACAAGCTCATCAATATCAACATCCTTAACATTACCCTCAGAAAAAGGTAACTCCTCCACATCATCAACAATCTCATTAACAACAATAAGATGCTATGCAATTTTCACATTAGACCCAACTATATGATCATGAAAACTGACTCAATCTACCACCTCAACCTCAAAAAGGTCAATATTTACCTCTTCAGCAACAACTTTAACTTTCCCTTTCCTTCTTTGAACAAGCCTTTTCACATGCCAAAAAATCCTCTTTTGGATCAGTAAATTTCAACTACAATTCAACCTCCTAATATCCTCAAGCTTACCAAAAATCTCCTCCAGCTCCTTCTCAAGTTGGCTAAAGACCCTATCTTCAACCAATTAGTTAGCCTTCATAAACTTCTCCCCTTCTCTCGCAAGGTGCAACTACCTCAAATCTGCAATCTAATTGCAAGACTCCAACTGCCTCATAGTCGATGATCTTTTGAACATCTTCATAAACTACCTCAATTCGGTGATTTTTTCACCAACAATGGAATTTATCAAGGGTTTCACCTCCTTCCTAGGTACATAACCAGTAAAATCCTCTTTCCAATACATCCTCATGGAAATCCTCTATAATCATGGGCCAGATCTACAATCTATCATCCCTAAAAAAACTAATTCAAGATTTCACGAGCTTGAGAACAAAATCTACCACACCAAGATCTACAACTCACACATATTATCACAAAAAATCAACCTTCCAACAACAAATACCTTCTGAACACCTTGCACAAGCCCTTCACTAATCCAAGTCAAATTTACACTCTTCTACCTCACAAACAACACCCTAGAATATTTTCAAATTCAGACACTAAGATTTATGCCACTGTAAGATCAAACCATCCATGATACCATTTGATGCAGTCAAGACCACAGAAGTCTCTAAAGGAGATGTCCAATATTGCATCCCGAGTCAACATAGTGAAAAGAAAAAAGAAACACAAAGATGTAAATCAAACATGATAGCTTTCATTATCATCAACAAGATTTACATCAAATTGACTTCAGACATGCCAGGTAGTAAGGCCTTCCCTATTATGGACATATATAATGAAATCGGTCTTAGATCCAATTTATGATATATCAAACTTTAGAGCTATCTTGTATCATCTCCCTACTACTCATCTACTCCCCCAACACTCCTCCCCTTACAATCAAAAACCCTAAATTTATACCTACTAGCCACCATAGGTTGGCATTCAGATATTACATATCCCAAGACAAACATTGTTGGATTACAGAGAGGGGGGCTGAATCAGTAATCCTTGATTCTTTGTACCTTAAATTTTTTTCTCTGATTAACTTGGTTAAACACAATTTAATATTTATCGACAACAATAAATAAACTTTAACAATCACCAAATCAAACACATAAATCATTCATCACATGTAACTCTAGTATTTAATGTGGAAACCTAGCTTTGGGAAAAACCACTATGGGAATTGTCACCCACTAAACAAAATACTCTTCTGAAGTATTGCTCAGTTAAGAGCCAATCCTATTAAAGATTACAATACACACTGCTAGGTATGACCTGGTTAAGGGATTTACCTCAGATCTATTAGGATCTTCACCCTATTAGGAGTGGCTTGGTTAAAGGGCCTCAAACACTCTTTAGAATGTTACCTTTTGCAAGGACTTTCAGTGAGATTGTTAAGTCCGCTCGATTAAAAGATTTCTTTGTTACAGATATTAATAAGAAATATTAAATAGTTTAACATGTAAATCCACAACTATCTTTGCATAACCAAATTCTTTGTGCACTCTTCTATCTTCACTTCAATCCTTCACTTTCCATTGGCTTCAACACTTCATCAAATTATGCTTTCTAACCAAAATTAAATGCACTAGTCAGCCTCAATAGAAATTCAAAATAAACCACTCGATGAGCAAGGTTACCGAGAATAAAAAAATTAACTCAATGAACTAACCAAGCCAACTTGGTGAATGAAGGAACCGAGTAGAAATTGAGCCTCGTCGGTGAAAATAGGAACACACCACCAAGGGCCCAAAAGCATCTACCGAGAACAAATAACAACTCTAACTTTTTTTTGTTGATACATGATTTCTAAGAACCCGAGCTGCTCCTACATCAAACACCTGGGGTTGTTTTGAGATGATTCTTTGAATCATGCAACAAGTACAACCCAAGCTAAATCCAACTTAGATTGTGTAATCCATGAACTATCTTCAATTGGTTTGTTCTTCCATTTCACCAGATATTCCATGTAATTTTTTCCTCTTGTGCTTCTGCTAACTCTTTGTTCCAAAATCTTCTCAACTTCTTTTGTCTACTTCTTTGGATAATCATTCGGCACTGTCATTTCTTCATCAGGTTCATGATATTCATACAAGTTTGCAATGGGGACCAAATTTCTTCATTTTCAATTTTCCATAAGTTCCAACAAGAAATCTTTCTTTCTTCAAATGAACCATTACTTCATCCCCAACTGCAAACGTCTTATGTATTCTTGATCTATCTCCTTTGTCCTTGTATTTATGATTACTATGTTCCAACTTATGCTTCATTTCCTCATGCAATGTCTTCATGAACTCAACAAATTCTTCTCCTTCAGCACTTCTCTTTTCCTTACTAGCAATGTTCTTCAAATCTAATATACCTCTCAGTTGTGTGCCATTAACAATCTCAAAAGATGTTTTCCTAGTACTCCTATTCACTCAATTATTGTATGCAAACTCTTCTTGTGTCAACATAGAATCCCAATTACTCATTCTATCTCCAACTAAGCATCTCAACAGATTACCCAAACTTCTATTTAAAACCTTTGTCTATCCATTAGTCTATGGGTGAAATATAGAATTGTACCTCAACTCAGTACGCAACTTCTTCCAAAGAGTCTTCCAAAAGTATCCAACAAACTTACTGTCTCAGTCAAAGATGACACTCCCAAGTAATCCATGCAATTTCAAAATTTCCATAAAGAAAAGATCTATTATATGCACTGCATCTAATGCTTTTCTATAGGGTATGAAATGTGCCATCTTAGAAAATCTATCCACAACAACAAATATAGAATCATTACCTCTTATTTTCCTCAGTAAACCAAGAATAAAATCCATGCTAATGTTAATCCAAGGTTTCTCAGGAACATAAATTGGTGTATATAATCCAATAGTCTGACTTACTCCCTTTGCAACTTGGAAAACTCCACAAATTCTCACAAATTTCTAAATATCTTTATACAACTATGGCCAAAAGTACCTCTCCTTAAGTAGATTCAATGTTTTGTCAATGCCAAAATGTCTAGCCAAACCACTACTATGTTTTACCTTTATGAAATTAGTTCTCATTGATCCTCTTGGTATACACAACTAAATACCTTTAAAAAACATACCTTCTTGAATGAAATATTCTTCCCATTTAGTACTTAGATGATCTTGAATGGGTGCTCTACACTTTCTCCATGGCTCAAAAAAATCAAGGTCAGTTTCATACAAATCTTTCATGACATCAAAACCAAGAAATTTAATTCTCATTTTAGTCATCAAAGATCTTCTTCTACTCAATGCATCAGCAACTTGGTTAGTGACTCCACTCTTATGCTTTATCACAAATGTATAACTCTACAAGTATTCAACCCATTTCACATGTCTCTGATTTAACTTATTTTGACTACCCAAATATTGTAAAGCCTTATGATCAATATACAACACAAATTCACTCAGTATCAAATAATGTCTCTATTTTTTTAGGGCTTGAACAATAGCATAGAGCTCTTTATCATACACAAAATATTTCCTTTTTGCATCACTCAATTTCTCACTAAAGATAGCAATAGGTTTACCTTCTTGAATCAATACAACTGCTATGGCACTACCATTTGCATCACATTCAACTTGAAATACCTTATTGAAATCAACTAAAGCTAACATAGATAATTCAACAACTTTCTGCTTCAAAGTCTCAAAATTTTTATTAACTCCATGTGTCCACTTGAATTCTCTTTTATCTCCTCTCATAGTCTCAGTCATAGCATTACAAAATGAACTGAAACTTCTGATGAAATTTTGGTAAACACTTGCTAAACCATAAAATGATCTTACCCCGCTAGCATTTTTAGGCGTAGTCCAATCCAAAATAGCTTCAACCTTCTTAGGATCCATTTTCAATCCATTAGCTGAAATCACAAATCCCAAATATACAATCTCTTCTTTCATGAAGGAACACTTTTTCAAATTAATCAGCAAATTTTCTTCTTTCAATCTCTACAATACCTTTTTAATGTGCAACAAATGCTCTTCTCTGGTCTTACTGAATATTAGAATGTCATCTAGGTATACAATCACAAATTTACCCAATAATTTCTTCAAAACCTCATTCATCAATCTCATAAAAGTACTCGGTGCATTAGTTAAACCAAAAGGCATAACCAACCACTCATACAAACCTTCTCTTGTCTTGAAAGTAGTCTTCCATTCATCACCTTCTTTGATTCTGATATGATGATATCCACTTTTCAAATCAATTTTGGTAAAATACTTTGCTCCACTCAAACTATCCATTATGTCATCCATTCTTGGTATAGGAAACTTATATTTCACTGTTATCTTGTTGATTTCTCTAGAATCAGTACACATTCTCCATTCTCCATTCTTCTTAGGCTTCAATATAGCTGATACTACACATGGACTCAAACTTTCTCAGATCAAACCTTTCTGCAACAATTATTGGATTTGTCGGTTGAGTTCCCCATTCTCGGTAGGTGTCAACCGATATGGTGCTTTATTTAGTAAACTTGCTCTAGGAATTAGATCCATACAATGATCAATGCTTCTTTTTGGTGGTAAACCATCAGATACATTATTGGAAATGATCTCTCTATACTTGGTGAGTATCTTATCAACCTCTTCAGGGATACTATCCATTGTTTTCTTACTCAGTTTGTTAGGAATCACAACAAAACATACATCATTCTTCTTCAAATCCTTAAAAAAATTTCTTCCTTTCATCAAACAAACTTTCATAGATGTGCAAACATTACCAATAGATTCTTCAATCAAAGGTAGCAAGATTTTTCTTCTCCCATCAACCCAATTAGTATATTTATGCAATCTTCCATCATATATAGCATGTCTATCATATTGCCAAGGTCTACCCAACAAAATATGACAATAGTCCATAGGCATGATATCACATAACACCTTATCATAGTACTTTCCAATTTTCAAATTCACATAACATTGTTCACTTACCAATAGTGTATGCTCATCCTTGATCCATGAAATTTGATAAGGCTTTGGGTGTTTTAACCTTTCCAACTGCAAATTTGTAACCATTTCCTCAAATGCCAAATTCTCCAAGCTTCCACTATCAATGATTACCTTCCACGCTTTGTCAACAACTCTGCATCTGGTCTTGAACAAAATTTTCCTTACCAGATGTTCCTTATTATTTTCACTCCATAGTGCTCTTCTAACCATTAAGTTATTTTCCTTATTCGGTTCATTCAATGAGTCTTCTTGCACCAAAGCTTTTCTACTATTACCGACCTTCTTGCTTTCATATGTTCACTTAAATGACCTATGTCCTTCTCCACAATTGCAACAACTTCCTTGGAATCCACCTCTTCTATAACCACCTCGGTAGTTACTGTATCTTCCTCTAGAAGAGCTTTCACCTTTCCAATCGGTCTTGCCCTTATCTTGATTTATTTTGTCTTGATCAGATCTATTGTTTTCACCATAAGATCTACCTCTTCCTCTTGAGAAGCTACCACTTCTTCCTCTTTGTCTTTGCTCATGTCTTTTGTTCAATTTCTTCTTGGCTTTAAGGGAAAATTGATAAGCTTCTTCAATACTTTCCAACTTGACCAAATTGATTTCATCTTGAATAGAAACTCTTAACCCATTCAAGTATCTAGTAGTTATTTCTACCTCATGCTCAATATGTCCAGATTTGATGTCTAATCTATAGAATTCCTCAGTATAGTATTTTACTAAGCTATCTTTTTACCTCAAACTTTGCATTCTCCTAACTAGGTTAATCTGATAATCATAGGGTAAGAACTTTTCTTTCAATTTATTCACCATCTTATTTCATACCTTTATTTTATCTTTGCCTTTCCTCTTTCTATCCAATTGTAGATTCTCCCACCATAAGGATGCATGACCTTTCAATTTTTTACTTGCAATTTTCACTTTCTTCTCATCGGGGACATTTTCATATTCAAAATACTTTTCCATCTTGGTTATCCAATCCATCAACTTATCTGAATCCAACCTTCCACTATATTTAGGAGGATTGAAATGTGGTGTAGACTTCAAATTTGTCAATTCCTTCAAAAGTCTTTCTTCACCTTGATCCATCACAAGTGCAGGTTCTACTTCACCTTGTTCATCTTCAACTTCTTCATCACTAACATCCTCAAGATGTCTTCCTCGACATTAGGTTGTCTCAATAGCTTCTAACCTAGAAACAATTTGTCTTAGCATGTTAGCTAAGCCTGGATTTTTATCTCTCTTGCTATGAACCATCTTGAAACCCTCTGCAATTGTAGGTTAGATTGCAATCTGCCACCCCACAAAAAATACCAACTAGGGCTTACAAGAAGGAACCCTCGACCAAAGACCTAAATTCAAAAAATTACATCAAGATCTAACCTCACTCTGATACCACCTGATGCAAGGGAGGATGGAAAGAGGGCCAAAGGAACACCCCTCCAACCACCAACCACCAACCTTCTGCAAACACAACATGTGGAATAAAAAACATAGTAACAAGGAGAGAGAGAATGCAAAGATTTCATATATCAATCACCATAGAAAGATTCATACATTTCGGGTTGTAAGGCCTTCCCGATTACAGACCAATACAACCAAAGTTCTAGTACTACAGTCCTGCAACATCAAGGATCCAACTTTCAGATCCTATAAATCGAGGATTCAACTTTCAGATCCTATCTCTAATTCCAAACACTAATCCCACTAAGAGTATAACATACTTCTTTATTTATACAAGAGGCTACCAAAACAAGTCAACCTTTAGATCCATCATTGAAGAAGAAAAATTACCAAATTTAGGTCCACACACCTCCCAATGATTGATATAACTATTAATTCCATGACCAAATTTAAATGCACAAGTTAGCCTCAATAGAAATCCAAAATAAACCACTTAGTGAGCAAGGTTACAGAGTATCAAAAAATTAACTTAGTGAACTAACCGAGCCAACTCGGTGAATGAAGGAACTGAGTAGCAACCGAGCCCCATCGGTGAAAATAGGAACACATGACCGAGGGCCCAAAAGAAGCTACCGAGAATAACTAACAACTCTAACTTGTTTTTGGTGATACAAGATTTCTAAGAACCTGAGATGCTCCTACATCACGCTCTCTCAAGTAATGATACTTGATAGAAATGTGATTTGTCTTTGAATGCATCAGAAGATTATTTGATATATTTATAGCACTAGTATTATCACAGAAAATAGTAACTGGATCAGTAATCTCTTCTTGCATACCTTCAAGTAATTGTTTGATCCACACTATATTTGAACAATTTATAGCTGCAACAACATACTCAACTTCGATAATAGACTGTGGAATACAACTTTGTTTCTTACTTAACTATGCCACTAATCTTTCTCCTAAAAATAAAGATCCACCACTTGTGCTTTTTCTGCCATCAATGTTTCCAGCCCAATTAGAATTAGTATACACCTTAAGATCAAAATTTCCTCCTTTTGTGTATAGTTGACCAAAATCTTCAGTTCCTTTCAAATATCTAAATATTATTTTCACTGTAGACATGTGTTTCTCATTTGGATTGGTAGAAAACCTTTCCACAATACCAACTGAATGTGCAATATCAGGCCTATTATGTACAACATACTTTAGTTTACCAATCATGGATTGGTAAAGTGTTTCATTCACTTCCTTTGTCTCATCTTCCTTCGACAATTTACAACCAATAGCCATCAGTGTTCCAACCATTTTTGGTTCTTCCATATTGAATGTCTTCAGGATCTCCTAGGTATACTTTGATTGTATTATGTAGAATCCATCTTTAACTTGTTGAATTTGAAGTCCAATAAAGAATTTAATCTCTCCTATCATATACATCTAAAATTCCTTTCTCATTTATTCAACAAATGATTTAAACATTGATTCATTTCCTCCAAATATAATATCAACAATCAAAATCTTATCAATACTATCACATTTCAAATACAAATTGTTGTTATCATTTGTCCTTTGAAATCCAATCTTAACTAAATAAGAGTGTAATCTTTCATACCATTCTCAGGGTGCTTACTTTAAACCATATAAAGCCTTGTGCAGTTTGCATACCATATTCTTGTTTGAATCTTCAACAAATCCATCAGGTTGTTCAATGTAAACTTCTTCTTCAAGAATTCCATTTAGAAATACAGACTTAACATTCATCTGATAAACTTTAAATCCTTTATAGGCACAATATGCAAGTAATATCCTTACACCTTCTAATCTAGCAACATGGGAAAATGTCTCACCATAGTCAATACCTTTTTCTTGTGCATACCCTTTGCAGACTAATCTTGCTTTATTTATGATCACATCTCCTTTCTCATTGAGTTTATTCCTAAAAATCCACTTTTTTCCAATTACATTATTTTCCTTAGGTCTCAGTACTAGTGACCAAGTGTTGTTCTTTTCAATCTGATCTATTTCTTCTTTCATTGCATTAACCCAATCTTCATTACCAAGTAAATCCTTGAATAATATTAGCTCAATCTCAAAAATCAAACATGTATAATCCTTCAACTTACTTCTTGTCACGACTTTTGCATTTTTGTCTCCAATAATCTTGTTCGATGAGTGGTGTCTTCTCACATATTTTGCTAATACATGCTCGATAGACTATTCATCAGTGTTTTCATCTCTCGGTGGAGGCTCATCTTGCTCCTCAGTTTCTTCATGTTGCATCTTGGTTTCATCAACCAAATTACCTTCCTATACATAAACAAATCTTTGATAATCCTCAGGTTCCTTTTTTCTATCTTCTTCATTTCTCTCTGCAAATTCATCTATCCTCATGTTTGCACTTTCTACAATTTTTTTAGTAGACTTATTCAAACATTTATATGATTTTCTCTTTGATGAATAACCTAGGAATATACCTTCATCTCCTTTTGAGTCAAACTTTCCATTTATAGCATCTTTCAGTATGTAACACCTACTTTCCAAACATTTAAAGTAACTTACATTCGGTGTATGCCCATACCAGAGTTCATAAGGGGTCTTGTTGGTTCCTTTCTTCAATTATACTCGGTTGAGAGTGTAGACAACATTACTAATGGCTTATCTCTAGAATATTTGTGCAAACTCTTTTTCAATCAATAGTGTTATAGTACAATCATCTATGGATCTATTTCTTCTTTTAGCTATACCATTTTGTTGTGGAGTCCTCGGTGTAGATACTTATCTTTTGATTCCATTTTCATTACAAAAGGCAATAAATTCATCAAAGATAAATTCACCTCCTCTATCTGATCTTGAACATTTCAGTTGTTTACATCTTTCCTTTTCAACTCTAGCTTTATATCACTTGAACATTTGGAATGCATCAGACTTCTCTTTTAGAAATATAACCAACATCATTCTTGAATAATCATCAACAAGAAAAATGAAATACTGATCTCCATAATAGCTTTGAATTCTTATAGGACCACAAATGTCAGTATGAACTAATTCCAAAATACCATTAGATGAGTAACACTTGCTTATGAAACTTGATTTTTCCATCTTACCAATCTGACATTCCTTACACATCACTTTATCAGGTTTTCTTAATTTCGGTAGACCTTTGACTCTATTCTTTTTGCTCACTTTAATCATGTTAACACAATTTACATGTCATAGTCTTTTATGTCATAACCATACATCTTCAAATTTAACAAATAAGCAACTCTTAGCAGTAGTATCAAGATAAAGTATATGACCTTTAGATTTTTCACCAGTTCCAATCATATCTCCATCAACACCATAGATCTTACTTTTGTATTATGAAATTCCAGTCAGTGGCCAATGTTGTTTAGTTGTGAAACATTCAACAGATTATAGTTTAGTCCTTTAACCCAATATGCATCATCACATCTCATCTTTTCATTCAATATAATGGATCCTCTTCCTTTTACATAACATGGATCATCATTGCCAAATCTAACAAATCCCCCATCATATTTTTCTAGGTTCCCAAACTTATCAATATCACCAATCATATGATGTGAACATCCACTATCTATTATCCATGGGTTAGCTTTACTTACATGAGAAATAAGATCTTTTTCATCTTCACACTTTTCTTCTTTTGAATCATCTTTCACAACAACATAGACAACTTCATATCCTTCCTCTGTATCATTAGATTCATCATTGGTTACACCTTCCTCAACTAGGTAGCAAGAATGCTTTCCTATGTCCTTGTAATATATGAACCTTCAGTATCGGTTCTCCTTCTTATCATTCATGTCATTGTCAGGACATCTAGATGCAATGTGGCTAATCTTATTGCAATTAAAACATTTCAAGGGCAATTTGCCTTTATACTTTCCTTTACCTCTCAGTAGTCTCTTAGCCAATAGTGCCTCTAACTCTTCTTGTTCTTTCTCTTCGGTTAGGATAATTTCATATTCATTTCCACATGAACTTTTGTGGATCTCTTTGTCTTTTCTTGATGTTTCAATGCTTAGAGATGATTTGAATGCAGTTTTAATAGTCGGTAGACTATTATCAAAATTACTTAGCTCAAATGCCAACAACTTACCAATTAAGGATTCAAGAGTAATAATATTATTCGGTATGGATCTTAATTCTTGAATAGAAGATACTCGAATAAAATACATAGATAAAATATTTCCTATAATTTTACTTACCACTTCTTCATTATTTAATGTTCCACCAACACCTCTAATGGCACTAACAACTTCCTTGACTCTAAAACTATATTGAACAATGTTCTCTTCATTCTTCATTCTCATTTCATCATATTTTTCGATGAGACTGTCAACCTTAGCTTTTTGTACATGTTGATCTCCTTCATAGATAAGTGTAAGCCTAGCCCACATCTCTTTTGAAGTATTACAGTCCTTAACATCAATTAATTCAACATCGATCAGGGAAGAAGTAATTTTAATTATTATTGAGTTGTGTTCCTTCTTTTCTCTCATCTAATCAACTGTCATGGGTTCAGGAGGTGGTGGAGTATAGTCATTATCCAAAAGATTCAATGCAGATTCTCTAATTCCAAATACATACAATCTCATCTTGCTTTGCCATGTTGAGAAACTTTCCTTGTTCAACTTAGGTACTTCTCTCCTATACATATTCAGATCTATTAATCAAGTCTTTCAAACTTATCTCTCTAGAGTACTTAGCTCTGATACCAATTATTGGATTACAAAGAGGGGGGGGGGGTGAATTAGTAATCCTTGATTCTCTGTACCTTAAATTTTTTTTTTTTCTGATTAACTCGGTTAAAGACAATTCAATATTTGTTGGCAATAGTAAATAAACTTTAACAATCACCAAATCAAACACATAAATCATTCATCACATGTAACACCAATATTTAACGTGAAAACCCAGCTTTTGGAAAAACCACTATGGGAATCGTCACCCATTAAAGAGAATACTCTTCTAAAGTATTGCTCAGTTAAGAGCCAATCTTGTTAAAGATTACAATACACACTACTAGGTGTGACCTGGTCAAGGGATTTACCTTAGATATGTTAGGATCTTCACCCTGTTAGGAATGGCCCGGTTAAAGGGCTTCAAACACTCTTTAGAATGTTACCTTTTGCAAAGATTTTCCAATAAGACTGTTAAGTCCACTCGGTTAAGAGATTTCTCTGTTACAAATGTTAATAAGAAATAGTAAATAGTTTGACCTATAAATCCACAACTATCTTTGCATAACCAGATCCTTTCTGCTCTCTTCTATCTTCACTTTCCACTGGCTTCAACACTTCATCAAATTCTTCATTCTGTCTCAGATGCTATCTTTTCCTTCTTCACTACATCAGTCAGTGACTTATAAAATCTTCAATTTTCCAGCCATTTGTTCATACAAATTCATCCTTTATATAAACATGTTTTGCCGCTTAATCTCCTCTATTATGTTTTCCTTTGATTAATCTTAGTCGTCCAATTCATTTTACAAACTTATACATTGAATCTGGATCTTGATAAAATGTTTTCTCATCACCTGGGAACTTGAACTTTCTTGAAACTTGTTCCTTCTCTTTTTACCATTTAGATCTAAGCCATAGATCATCACCTTGAATTTTCCTAATCGTAGATATCTTAACTAACTGTTCCTTATCATCATGATCTTCCAACTCATCATAGCTAATCATTAAATGTCGTTATGATCCTTGTATTTAATTTATGTTCCTTTCTCGGTGGCTTATCTTGAATTTCAGTTAACTTTGCTCAGTGTCTAAGACTTTCAGCTCGGTGTTTTAAGTTCCTTTGCCTTTACCGAAACTTCCCTTCTTTTACCGAATGACCTTTCTCTCTTACCGAATGACTTTTCTTGCTCGGTAGCCAAAACTCTTTTGCTTACTGAATTGACTAATCTTTATTACCATACTTTATCGACTTGATATAATCATATGTTAAGTAGAAAATAATTATATCAACATAACCTTAACATTTTTTTATGAATATCAGTCGCCCAATTAAATTCTTCAACTTCATAAAATTTTATTTCTTCTTCTCCTTAACTCATTCACACTTATACCATACTTCAAATGATATGACAACACAATATAAATCAGATGTCAATTGCTTGACATCAATGGCAAGATAATAACTCATCTAACCTTTCTACTATCTTGTATTCTATTGATCTTGGTCAGTCTTCATCATCATCACCATCATTTATAGTAACAAACGTATTAGACCAGGTCGACTTAAATCCCAAATAAATTACAACATTTAATTAATTCCCCAGGCACAATCCAACCACCAAAGTCGAACACACATATAGGTCCACCTTGAGATCCATACCATTCAGTTTCATTGATCAAAAACTTCCACTACAATCCTCAACAATCAATTGGTGAACACAATTGAACTGGTGACATGATGAACACAACCAATCGACAAAGAACATGTCAAATCTCACAATCCGCACCACCTGAAGAGGTGCGCTCATAGACATAGCCTCCATGAATAGCAAGGAACAAACCGTTTGCATCGCACATGTCAAAGATCTCCACAGATCGTCCACACATAGAATCTCTGAAAATTGCCCAAAACAATGAATTTTATCAGACCACAAGGAAATTCCTCCAAGATGGTGTAAGATCGCCAGAAACCCAAGATGCTCCTGCATTACAAAGAGAGTATACTAGATGCCGAAGATAATCTTAATGTATAAAAACCAAATGATCATGATTCAATTCATGTTACTAATTCAATAAATCATATTTAATAATTAGTTATTATATTTTCCCTATATAAGACTATTTCTTACATATATTAGAAACATAACTTCTTACACCCACTTTTTTGAATATTTTATTTTTTTAAGACTTAAATAACATTTAGTTAAAAATATTTTTACACTAAAAATACTATTCATAATAACCCAATACAATTTAATAGCTAAGTAAAATTTAAAGCTTCTTTATTTAACACTACTTACTACTAATTTCAATAAAGTATGTATTCTTATTCAAAAGATATAAAGTATATAAAACTAATAGTTTTCAACACATAGATATAAAAAGGCTCATAAACTTTAAAACGTAATGTTCCAGAGTTAGGTTATGACTCAATGCTACCTTCCCATAATTTATATTTTTAATCATAATCCTCCAACAAATATGTAACTTCTAATTTCTAAGGGAAAGATTCTTAACAAAAGATTGTTTCCGTAGGAATAATTCCATTCAACCTCATGATAAGTGGGTGACATTTATAAGAAAAATAAATGTTTACAAGAAATACACTAATCATGAGTACAATACACTAACATAATGAGCTCAAACATAACTTCACCCCTGAGCATGCTTACCAATTCATAAAGAATTTATTAAAGAATGTATATAATAACCTATAATGGGGTTTCAAATGCATTGGAGAATATAATAGCTTAACTCGAGATTAATGTTTAGTATATCATATAGTGTTCGTCACTTTTAATTATTAAGATGTGTTCTTTTAAGTTAAAGTTCGATTTAAAATAATAAAAATATGATAATAGGTAAACTTTCAATTTTTTAAGATATAAAGTTGCTTTGATATGAAAATGTATTAAAAAAGTAGTATGTTTAATTTTTATAATTGAATTTGAATATTAGATAATAAGAAGAAAGAAGGAAGAGAATAATATTGTTGGACTATATTCAAATTTATGTATATTATTACTATTTTATTAGAGATGACAACATATGTAATTATGTAATTTTCACACACCTTTATAAGTATAGTTTTATATGTTCGAGTGTATTAGTGTGTCTTTGAGGTGTTAGAGTCTAGTTTAAGTAAGACAACATCCTACATAAATGAGCTAACTTTTTGTGGTTTTTGAAAGAGTATTGTGAACAATTGAATCTTTTGCACCTACCCTTGTACTTACAATTCCTAAAGAGAAAAAAATTTGGTTCCTTGGGTACATTATGATATATATATTAGTTAGATATCTAACTTGATTCAAAAATAAAAATAAATTGATTCAATAATGAAATATGGAAATAAGTATGCACTAAAACCTTAAGTATGAGTATGCACTATTATATTAATGAAGGTACATGATTTGTATTATGGATGAAAGCCTTAGATGTCTAAAAATAGGCCATAGTTCCTTCTGGACCATGTATGAGTGCTAGATAGTTTTACTTTTAGTCTAACCCCATTTACTATTAGAGGCAAATGAGGGTTTAAGATTTATGAAAATAAAAATAAAAAGTTCAAATAAAAAGGACAAAAGTGTAATGCACTAGTATTGCAAATGGTAGAGTGGTTAAGAGTAGATACATAACATGGGTAAAAGTACGGCAAGGATAATGCTTAAGTGAGAGGTGATGATTAGTGATAATTCATGCTCCAAGAAGAAAAAAATGATTTTAAAAATGTGTTTATTAAAAAAAGGTGGTTAAAAATATAAAATTAAAACAAATAATGTGAAGTGTGCAGTTTCAATCTTACAATACCTTTTCTACACATGCATTTAGTAAATCATTCTCTTTATAATAGATGGGTAATTAAAGTTTTTAAAAATATTATATAAATTTATGGATAAAAAATGAGTTATATATACACATACATGTGTGTGTGTCCAAAACATTTGTAATATATGATTAAGCTAGTAAAAGATTTTATGATAAAACTTTGACAATGTTAGAAAATATAATTATAAGAGGAGTTCATACATATTTCATAAATATTCTTGAAATTAAGAAAATAATATGAAAGAGAACATGACAACTTTTTGCCTGCAATTTGGGGTGGTAATTGAGGCATATTCATCAATTTTTAGAGTCTGATTGTAGTGGGTAATGTTATACACTGAATTTGCGCCTCTGATCTCAAGCTCTCTTGGTCTTGATAATCCAGTATAACATGGGAATCATCTCAAGGTTGTGGGACCTTTTGCTAACCGAGATGAGACCTCCAGATTCTAGGCTGGTTCCTCTTGGATAATCACCTTGATTTGCTTTTAAATAGGAAAGTAAACTTTTGAGGGAAAGGGATAGAAGGAGTACATGGAAAGGGAAATGACTGAAAGCAAATCTATCCTACTAGGTGATGCACCGAAACTAGGGTTTGGATCTCAGTATAGAGGGATGAGATCAATGGAGGAATCAGGTCTAATAAGTCACCACTCACTAGATAGGTTTGCATAAGTATTTCATAGGAAGGCTTGAATAGAAGACTTAACCTATGACCTGCAAACAAACATCCTCCTCTGCAACTAGGTGTAGGAATGAGACAAGACTGCTAGGGGCTGTAGCATGCCCACAAAACATCTAAATCAGATCAGACACAGTAAAACACAAAATCACAGAAAGTGAGAGGGACCAGGAACCCCAATTTCTATTGACAACATTCATAAACTTCAATCCAATAAGAGATAACTCACATAAGAAGGCGTGAGGATAGGGAAAATGTCACAGAATGCTTTGCAATATCTGAACAATCAATGAAAATTTAACAATTGCAGAAAGTTAAGGGGTAGAAAGAATGCCTTCAATAACCTTTGGGAAAGAAACTTTCCTTTTTTACAATTGGTGAATTCTGAGCACTACAGGCTCCAAAAAATGTTATATACAAACTCAACTACACGCAGGCAGGAGTCAAAAGTTAACCAGGGTACAGATTTTCCAATTTAATAACCAACCCTAGTAGTCAAATCTGATTATAAAAGATATCCCTGCAACATTAAAACTGATCAGATAAAAGACTCATCCTTGTATCGTAAACAACCTGCAGACACAACAGCCTAGATTCATCAACCTCTCAGCAAATTGGCCTTGCCATGAATGAACAAATGTACCCTACTGGGACAAAGAATCGACCCCTAATGGCCGCTCACACCTCCCTCATCAACTCTGCAACCTGCAACTAGAAAATGTCCTGCGACATCAATTTTTTCGAGCTACCGTACCGCTGCAACCATCTCATAGAAAAAAGCCCGCCAAAAATAGCCACACTGCTTGAAAATGCCACTGGTCGCATGATTGCATGAGCTAAAAAAACCTCATGTGATCATGTGACAAGCCTCTTTGAATCCACCCTCGCCACACAAGACACATGGCCCCGCCAAATATCCAAACTGCCAACCATGCGGACCAACAGGAACCGAACACCTCGGCTGGACCCATGACCACACCACAAGAAATTCCCCTTAGAATCCAACAGTGGTCGCATGATCGCATGGGATCAGAAGATCCCATGCAAACATGCGACCACCATAGATCTCGCATCTACGGGGCCACATGCTACCGGGCCCACAACAACCTTCGTTGACCGCCAGCTAGCCACTGAGAAGCGGACACATCACCAGCCATGGACCCACCAGTAGCTGCCGAAGTCCATGCTGACCACTGACGGTTTGTCACATGGTCGCATGGGCTCGAAAGATCCCATGCGATCATGCGACCAATCATAAGATGCTACCTGATGACCGAACACGTCACCACCGAAACTGTTGACAGTTTTTCGCATGGTCGCATGGGCTTGGAAGAGCCCATACGATCATGTGAACAATCGTAAGATGTTAGCCACTGACCGCCACCTCATTATTTGCTTGACTGCTGACTGGCCCTGCGGTGACGTTAGAAACTGGGACCCACCTGGTTGCGATAGCGCGCTTGGGAAATATGCCACCTCACTCAAAAAAATGTGAACCCACTGAGATTCTAATCTGACTGTTGTCGCATGATCTCATGGGGCTCGAAAGATTCCATGAGATTATGCGACAGCCATTGGATCTCCACTGCACTTGCACGGCTATGAGGAACTGGGACCTGCCTGGTCGGAGTTGCGCACTTGAAGGTCAAAAACACAGAGGGTTTTCAAACTGGAGGTCGAAAACATAGAGAATCTTTGGACCGAAAGTCAAAAACATCCTGAGCCTTCAGAGAGAAGGTCGAAAACACACTGGGTTTTCGGGCCAAAAGGCAGAAAACACACTGGACTTTCGACACTTGGGCATTTCTTTGAAAAAAAAGGATCGTGGCCAAAAATGAATGATAGGGAATTTTTGGGTAACAGGTAACAAGGGATTTTGTACTCGAACACGGGCATCATCATTCTCCCCTGGATGTGCATGACATGAAGGAGACAAATTGCATTTTGAAATTGGATATTTTGCATTACATGGGCTCTATTGATCACGCCTAGATGTGTTTGACATAAAGGAACAATTTATCATGATTTTGTTTTTTTATTGCATTTCAATATAATTTTTCAATGGGTATTTTAGCTGGTTGCCTAGACATGTGAAAGAACTATGATGAGATGTCTATATTTTCCAATGTATACATGATGTTTACATATAGATTTTCTAACTCATAATGTTACATGTATATATATGTCAATTGGTTGTTATGAGGGTTGTAGCATGAGATGTAATTTTTAGTGTCTTAGGAGATGTAAGGGCGTAGTTTTATAGGTTACTATTTCTTTCCCCTTTGAGCTCTTGAACCATCTTTTTATTATTAAAATATATTAGTGGCTCACCACTTTCACTAAAAAAAAAATATGGAAGAGAACACACTAAGTATTAGTGTTGAAATTATTTTTAATGGGATAAATAAATATAAAAAGAATCCTAATCACTTACAAAATTGAATGGTCATTAAGAAATGACATAAATCTTTAAGAAATATCAAATAAAACAAGAAACCTAGAACCTTGAAATATCAAAACGGTCATTAAAACTAACAAGAGAATTAAAGCTAAATAAATAAAACATAAAACATAACTAAACAAGAAGAAAATGCCATGAAGGAAACAAAGACAACACCTAGAATAGATGCAATTACACCCCATGATGATCAATAAGGTTCTTCCAATATTTTCTTAGAGTTCATTGTATAGCATCTCCATTCTCCATTAGCATTACAACTTTCTTTTGTATCTTACTTTGTTTTAGAAATATTTTCTTGCATATAACTCCTCCCTTTTGAGGTCATCCTACAAGATTAGACTACATATAATAAAATACCTCATCATTTCATCAGTTATATATGATGCAGGAGCATTCAAAGTGTAAGAGAAATCTTGCATCACCCAAAAATATTATTTATTTTGATTTTTGGTGAATAATTGTTAGTAGGGACTAAAAAGGTAAGGGTACTATTTTTATTAAGTTTTCATTTGTGCATGTGTGGACCTAAAAACTGGCCCCAAGGAGAAGAATCAAAAAATATAATGACTGGTGAAAGAATCATTTCAATATCATATATTGTTAGGGAGATATTAATGTTTCAAGGTTAAAAAATCCTATGAAAATATTCAACTTGAATTGTGGACCTTTAATTGGTTGAATGGGACCTTGATGAAGGTCTACTATAATGATGATCTAGGAAAAATCATGGTGTAGATAGCTCTGAGATCCTCAATTCAAAAAAAGGGGGGCTCAATCATGAACACTAGGAAAATCAAAACAACAAATTATTTAGATAATTTCAAACAAAATCAAGATGATTATATAGAATGAGTGAGTGTGCATAGGAGAGGAGTGGAGATGTATAAAGGAAAATATAATACCTACAACCCTACCTAACTTGTCACATTGGCAAGATACCTAAGCACCTAAGAATGATTATACACTAATAAATTGTAGAATAAAATACCTAAAGACATACAATTTCTATTAAAAAAAGAAGTTAAAAAATAAACTACATACTTCATTATGAAGCTAATGGGAATTAGTTAGGTTTAGAAAGTATCACCAAAAAGGACCTTTTATTGCATATATACATGGACCTCCAAGGATAGTTATGTAAAATACAACTATTAGATATTATGTGACACCTCCAATAAGCCAAATAATTGTAATGGTACTAAGTAAAAAGTACACATTATAAATATTGTTGTACTATCATGAATTTGTACCCTAGTGTAATTTACCATTATGCAATGTCCCTAACTTAGCTTAAAACACAAAATTTGACTTCACCCTCACATCCCTCCATCTTTCCTTGTTAACCACTCGCTTGAAATCTCAGCCACACAACCTGAATGACCTAGGATGTGTGCACACTATGGAGGTGTACATGCATCATGCATTCATCCTAGAAATATGTAGATGTGTAGAGTGCCATTGGAGCATTTCAAATTTCCACACTTGTAGTAAAATGTGTGATTCCATTGTCCATTGATGCCCAAATTTGAACTTTACCATTAGATTATCATTTTCAAGCTTCATTTGGTCTTATTCATAATTTGGATACACTTTTGGGTCATTCTATTAGCTTTTCTCACCATTTATCATACACATAGGTTATCTATCGCATTTTTGAGCTTCATATTATATTGAGACAACTTGTTTGTGCTCTCTTGATCTTCCTTGCATTCACTTTGTCCAGCTTTGGCTTTGCAATGGTGAAGGGGAATCTCTCATTTTATCATTCTTTGTGTTTCATGACACATCCTAGTATCTTTATCATATTCTTGTTATTTTTCTATTTAATATTTTTGTCCATTACCACTTTTGGTTATCTATCACTGATTATCCATCTAGGTGTCTCTGGAGGTGGAAAAACCAAAATAGGAGTTTGACTATAACAAGATCCTACACGACCTACAACCATTTCATTATCTTAGTGTGTAGGTTCATCAGATAAAGGAATGAGGCTATTGGTTGGCTTCATTCATATCATTTTGATATATTGTTTAGATTCTGAGTGATTTCTATCACTCTTTTTATTTCTCTATATTTTTATTTGAGTAGTTTATCTATTTTCTATATTTCTACACTTTATTTTCTACATTCTAATTAATTAGCATTTTCTTTTTACTTTTCTTAAAGCTCAAACCTCAAAAAATGTACTATGTCTGTATAGGAAAAGCACACATCACAATGACATCTTATATCCACACTATTGTTTAAAACCTATGCTAGTGCTGAGGGTAGTGAGCTCACAGATTTTGATGTTCGGTCTCTATGATTTATAATTTCATTTTCTATAGTCAAAATATTATTATCTATTGGTAACAAAAATTTATTTAAGTTTCCCACTTTTTGTATCTTAGTTTTCTTAAGCTTTTTATCACTTAGTTCAAGTCTTGATCCCCTAGCTCACCAAAGCGCTAGTTGAAGTGAGGTGGCATAAGAGACAATTCATCCATTAAGACTTTAACTAGTCTTGAGATCGATGAATTTTTCCTTCTCCACATTTTGATGAACCCAACATGAACTAGGGACCTTTACACCAAATACCCCCCTCTTTGAGTAACAATCCTTTTGTAGAGATGGTTATAATTACTCCTATCTCACCACTTGATCAAAGGGTGCATGAAATGAGCATCAATTTTACCACTCTTGATGAGCCATATAGAAGAGATCCATATCCCCTTTACATATGGCATTTATCAATGGTGTCTAATTCAGGGGCATCGTGTTTGATCCTACATGTTAAGTTTACCTTGTAACTAAGGAGGTTCTCTTCATCAATGGATTAAATCATACAAGATATGATGAGTGCTCCACCACCATTTGAATGCATGATGGATTATCACTTCTCCATTTGGATTCCACCACCTTGGTGGCCTAGGTAGAACCCAAGGTTGTCTTTTGAACATTTGTTTTCATTTCAAAATCATACCTCTTCAAAGTCAAGCTAGATGTCTCTTAGCTAGCATCTATGTGATTCATCCCTTGAGTTGTACATAAGTGCTTAAAATTTCCCCATGAGGGAACCATTTACATGATCTAGGAAATTGGTTATTGTCATCTAGTATCTTGTGGGGTATTTCTCCTTAATCATTTTTGGCCTACTTTGGTAGAGCCCCTACATCCCTAACATGATGCATCATTTCTTGATTATAAAAAATATAAGGTTGAGGAACTAAACTTAAAATTTGTAGCACCTATCCCCACTCCTCTTATCCATCCCCCCCATTAGGATCAATGCTATTTGTCCTTTGTGCCTTTTTCATTGTGGGCTCAAAGAAAGTGCATGCCCCATGGGAAGCCTCTGCATCTACCTCAGGCTTGCAACCTTTGGTGGTTCCTTTTTTTTCCACATCTACACCTATTGTAAACAAAGGAAAGGAATCCATGTTGCCTAAACCCAAGGTGGCCCACATTTTCCCATCCTATTCATTGCATACATACCTCACCCTACCATCTATGGTAAGGGTAAGAGGTCTCCCAAGAATGCAACTTCTCCCTTAGCACCTACTCCTCAACCTTTGAGGACATCCTTAGTTCCTCCTACCATCCATAGGGAAAAAAGAGGAAGGCATTCATGACTAAGATAGTATTTGTTGTTGGAGTTTTTTCATTAATAATTTTGTTGATAATGTTAGAAGGAGAATGTTTTGTATAGTCTATACTAGTTTTCATTGATTTAAGCCTACTCTTGTTGACTTATGTAGTGACTACTCTATAAATTATATAATTATTCCCCTTGTATTTGGGTCCATATTCCTCTACAATTGCCAATATGTTTTACGATTTGGACATGTTTGTGATTAATGGGTACATAAATATTCAATTGGGCACATGCTATGGATTTATGGAGTAGGAGATATATGATATGGTAGTTTAATCTATCAGTTTCCTTGTTTCTCTTAGTATAAAACAATTCATCAAATTATCCACATTTCTTTAGGTTATTTTGTTTGATCCTATAGTATTGATGAAGTGTGCAAAGTTTGTTTACTAATCCTTAAAGAAATTGAATCTATTCTTATGTGAGATGCAACCATAATAGTTCATTCACTTATCTCTTTTGGGTAGTGAGTTGTTATCTCGTGGGAAATGAACCCTATGGCAGTGAGCCTTATAATGAGCACTTTTGTAATATATTATAATTAGTTATATGAAAGTTATATGATATTGAGAATTAATCCTCTCCGTGGTGTTTTCCTTTCATAGGGTTTGTACGATTAAAAAATGGTCTTCTCTTATGTATGATGTTGTGGATGATAGTTTCACTTATGTTATCTTGTTGATTACATGTTCCATTATAACACAATTAATGATATATGGATATGAAATTTTTTTATTTATGACATTTTAGAGAATGTTGAATTGACCACCCCCATTTTATATTCAGATTTCTCAACAATTAGTATTAGAGCTCGGTCCCTTTATTTCAAATTAACCAATTTAGGATAATATTAGAGGTTGAACAAATGGATTCTAAGAAAGATGATGAAGAAATTCATATGGATGAATAATTGTAGATGACTCTTGAAGATATTGAAATCATTGAATGTGAACATAGATATTTGAAGGAAAACTTCAAGGAAGAAAATGAGTGCATCATAAAGACGAAGGAACAAAAAAATAAATTCAAATAAAGATATAAGAAGGTTAGTGAAGAATTAAAGAAAGAAAATAAACTAATTATTGACATGAAGGTACACAACATGAGGAAGAAGAAAAGACCAAGGAATGTCTGAATATCATAATTGTAATAACCTAAATTTGGTCTAGTAGAACTTGAGCCCCCCTTTTGATCAAATCATCTCTTTGCTAAGCATCATTGTGTAGAGTAACCCTTAAAATCCCCTTTGCATAATTAAATAAAAAATCTTATATCAAGCTTATACTATGGTCTAATTTTTAGAGCTTGCATATTTATTTAATTGCTATAACCTTAATTTTAATATAAAGTTTCTACACTTTTATTAAAAGAACACATTCACATGTGTGCATACTTAATCTTGATTAATTAGCAATTAAAAGGGATTTGTGCTTTCAAAAATACTATTTTATCTTATTCTACCTAACATTTCCCTTTTTGCCTCTTAATCCTCGCCACTCATCTCTACCTAACCTTGCATCTCCTTGAATATCCTTTTGCCTCTTCATCTCAATCACTCATTATTTTTCCACTTAATCTCCACCCTTCATTCTTGAGGAAATTCCTTTAAAAGGAAGCTCTTCCCTTGCTCAAGGGTCCCTAATTTATGATAATATTTCACTCTTGTCATTTTGCATCATATCTTACTTGCGTTATTACTTTCTTAGACTAAAATTTCTAATTTGAATTTTTAGCTCTTAGTTGCTCTCATTTCTTAGCTTAGCTTAATTTCTAGCTTAATCTTGCATTGTTAATCTAGTTTCTTTCTTTCATTGCTTCAATAGAATAGCTCTTTCATTCTCATTCTATAATACTAGTTTCTTGCATACATTTTTAGCTTAATCTCTCATTCTTAACTTGCACTCTTACATTCTTAGCTTCATTCTCCAGCTTTGAATCTTCCATTTTGGAGTAGTCAAGTCACTAATCCTCAATGCCAATTTGTTGAGAATCATGAGAAGGATTAAATTTGCCTCAACTAGGAAGCTATGAGTCATTTCTTGAGATCTCCTCTTCCATAGGTTCTCTCAAGTGTAATGGCTCATAGAAGTGTGTCACACTTTTGATCACATATATTTGGCACCCACCGTGGGGCTAGTTTCTCAGATTTGGCTCTATTTCTTGAATTTTTGGTTCTTTGATGTTGCAAGTTCATCACTTTGATTTTAAAGGTTAAAGAATCGTACAATACTTCAGACTATACCCAAGCAATATTCCAGCATACTACCAGGTGAAATTCTACATATTCTATAATATTGTTATGTCTCTTAGAGAAAAGTCCCCTGCCTCATAGAGGAATGTCATTCTACCTTTATGAGGTATACCATACCATTCTGAAATGTTGTTCTACTTCTTTATGGTCTATCATATGATTTTCTATCATAGTTATCTTGCATGATTATTGCTTCCATTGGAATACTTTTTGTGCCCTAACTTGTGGTCTTGTAGGGTTTTCCTATCAAAAGAGCTCAATATCTCCATGCCTACTAATGCTTTGTGATGTAGGACGCTTGTCAAAGACTCAATCTTCAAACTACTAATGCTATTTGTCTTGTAGGTTGCCTTGGAGATAAAAATCAACTTTGTGTTTTCTTACATTTGGTTTTTGAGGAACCTAGCTTAGCTAGAAGGCTTCTTGTCTTGTGGTTAGTTGAGTGGTAGGAGAGTATGCTCTTTTCCTTTTGGAAAATTTGAAATCTTGACCTACTTAGTTAATCACTTGAAATTAGTCTTGGGTAAATGAACATGTGCTTGATGTGTTTGGGAGACACTATGAGGTAGGAGAGTATGCTCTTTTCATCATGGAAAATCATAAATCTAGACCTCCACTAGCTATCTATCTCTTTTCTTACATTTACCTTTAGAGGGCCTTCTAAGAGAGAAATCTTTTGGGAATGACCCAAGTGGGGAACACACAAATATAGATAACTCCACCCCACTATAATCAAATGCTTCCTTCAATATAAAGAGAAGGAAGACTTGGATATTTCTATTCCTAATTCTCCTTCATGTGTAGGGCCTAGTTTCCTAAATCTTGCTAAGCAAGACTATACTTGATTGGGCGCTTGTAGGGCCTTCTTGGTCTAAATCTTATTTACAAGACTACACAAGGAATACATTCACTTTGTATAGGGTCAAGAGGTCTAAATATTTCTTGTGATACTATGCATCTTGGGTTCTTATAGGGATATAGGCCTTATCTAAACACCTTAGGAATTAGAGGCTATCCTTTTGGTCATGTGACATCCTTTGTGAAAGGATTGATCTAAGTGGACTTTACCCAGATCACCTCAAAACACTCAACATATTGACTCCCTTGGATGCAAATCCATGAAAAAGCCAACATCACTTTATGTAAGGTGAAGGGGTACCAAATTGTGGGCAAAGGTTGGAACACTTCCCGCTTGACCTTAGGTAGTTTTTCTTGATGTTTCTTCTTGTGAAAACATTTTTTGAACATACACTTGATAAAATTGAACATTCTTATACCTTTCTAGACCTCACATATGCTTGTATCCACAAGGTTTCTGTGTCCCTTGTTGGATTGTTTGAAGACTATTGCTTGTTCACACTACTTGCTTTCAAAAAAAACCTTGTCTAAAAAATTTACCAAACTTGTCAATCAACCTTGCAATCATTTGAAATAAAACTCTTGGACTAAGCTCAAACATTGTCAACATTTCTTCTCACTTGTTATCCTTAGCTCATCTTGTTATTTGGTACATTCCAACATGTTAGGAATTGCCTCTAGCTAGAAAAGATTACTTTGGTCTCTTGACTACATTCTTGGCTAGTAGAATGTTCACTTTTCCACCATCTCTTTGATTATATCTCTTGGATGCTCTATCCTATCTCTTTCTTGTTCACAAGTGTCATAGGGATCTACCCACAACTTGGATATTTCATGGTAAGTTATCTTTTCTATATCTCTTACACTCTTACACTTTGGACAAGTGAACACTTTTACTTACCTAGCTTGAACATAAAGTCATCCTAAGTCATCCTATTTGGCTTTTGACAATATTCTTTCATGCCAGTCATAACTATATCTCAAATCCGTGAAGGAAAGCAACTCAAAGCTACCTTTAAAAACTCAACTAAAGAAGGTCCTATACCTTGGGGTTTCAAACCTTTTGCTAACATCTCTACTAAATCTACCTTATCCTCTCCTAGATTGGCACATAGTGTTTCTTACACTCCAATCATGAAAGAATGAAACAAGAGGAGTAAGGAATTCCTAAAAAAAATGGGCGAGAAGAATTTTGGACAAAACAACCAAGAGCATCCCAACTCTAGACATGGCTCACAACATGACTCTCAACATACTAGGCTTGGATCACACAAATCACAAGGTGGTGATTTAGATAATGAAGTAATAGAGGAAGACATCTTATAATTTCAACAAGATGAATGCTTGCAAAGAATTATGAATTTGACCTTGAGTCAAAACAAAGATAAATACTTCTTGCATCTAGACTCACAAGGAGTTAAGTTATCTCACAACTTTGATGTTTACAATCTAATAAAGAAAGATGAACCATATAAAATGGAAATCATGAAGAGATATATGGAAGAAATGATGAAAAAAATGCTACACTTAGAAAAAGAGAAGGAACAACCAAGCACATCCTTTTCTCTTGAGGATATATGCTCATTTCCTTTTGAAAAAGATCTATAAATGCCTCCTTTTCCTCAAAAAGTTGAGTTTCCTAAATATGAAAAGTATGATGGTAGAGGAGATCCTCATTATCATATTAGGTAATTTTGTGCACTAAGCATGGAGTTCTTGCACGAACCCACGTATCTTATGAGACTCTTTCCTAGGATTCTTAGTGTCAAGCTATGTAATGGTTCACTAAACTATATCCTCCTCTCAAATCATTTGACTAACTAGTGAAAAGATTCATCCAGCAATATTCCTATAACATTCAACATGCTATCACTATGCTTGATATTTGCAACATCAAACAATGTCAAGGTGAGTCTTTTGTGGTTTTACTTCAAAGATGGAAAAAGCTATACTTACGTTATCCTTGACGTATTCCCGAGCTTGAAAAGATTGACATATTCATCAATTCTCTAGTTCCTGAAATGAATTATGTATTACAGATGCAAACTCATGTTTCATTTGATAAACTAGTTGAATCATCTATTCGCATAGAGGATGTCCTTGTTTGTAAGGGTGACATCACTCTTCAATCTAAATCCTCTTCTAACAACCAACATAGCAAGGATAAAAATAGATTCTAGAACAAGACTAAGGATGTCATCAATGACAAAATCATGGATACAACTTCAAAGTCTACCATTGTTAAAGAGGAAGCTTTTAATCAATCTACTATTGTGAAAGCTAAAAATGATAAGCCTTGGGCTTCTAATCCCAAGAGAAACATTACTCCTCTCAGAGAATCGCTTGAAAATGCTCTGAAAATGCTTTTGGCTAACCAGATTATTACTTTTCCTAATAACTCACGACCCTAATGATCCTGAGATCAAGCCTAAATGGTGGAATGACAACCACTGTTGTGACTATCATCACAACAAAGGCCATAAAACTAATGAATGCATGAAACTTAAGAATCTTGTTCAAGATCTAATTGATAATGAGACTATTGTGGCTGACCCTCTACAAGAAAACAATGATCATATGACTTTCAAGGAGCCTTTTCCAAAAATTAAAAAAGGGGATTCTTCTAAGGAAAAGGATAATAAGGTTGCCTATACCTACTCTAATAGTGATAATGTGATCAATATGATTGAGTCTTCTGATCATACTAAGGGAAAAGATAAAGTTGAATCATCTAGCATGGTAATCTACTCTCAAGAAAACATCACTCCTTCAAGAGAAGATTCATCTTCCTCCTTTGCTTCTAAGAAATCTACAACCTCAACAACTAAAATAACTATCATGTCATCTAGACAGGATCCTAATCTGGTTGACCAAATTCAACACACTTTAGTTTAGATATCTATGCTCAAGCTATTGTAGATCTCTCCTACTCATAGAGAGATTCTTGATCAAGCCCTTCTCACAGCTAATGTACCTAAGGACCTAGACACTGATAAGTTATAATACATGGTCGATCACCTCACTTCACCTCCTTATCTCACTTTCCCTGAAAAATATGACACATTTGTCAGTCATCCTCACAATCAATCCCTTCATATTGAATTATCTATCCATCAATATCAAGTTAAGCATGTTTTGATAGATGGAGGCACATGTTTGAACATCTGCACTTTTAGTTTGGTTAAAGCTCTCAATTTCTTAGAGAATGTTATTGATCCCTAATGAAAAATAATAATAAAAGCATACGATGAAGAGGAACACTCTTCTAAAGGATTTATAGTCTTGCCTATTCGGGTAGGTCTTGTACAATGGGATGTCATCTTTCAAGTCCTGGATATTCCTTTAGCATATACCATACTTTTGGGTCATCCTTGGATCCATGCAATGCAAGCAGTTCCTTCTCGTATCATCATTGCATTAAATTCTCTTATGATAGGATTGAGATTATTGTTCTTGCAGATTCAACATGTGCCTATAACAATCCTAATTAGAAATATTGAATGGTTCCTCATAACAAAGAAGGATCACCTCCTGAAAAATTAGAAGCAAAGGAAAAAATACCTCTATTAGATCATGGGAAAATAATACTTGTCAGACCTACTGGTATGGGAGCCTATCAAGTGGACACTTTCCTTGTCTCTTCAAAGTCTTATGGAAAATCATATCCATCGGTTACAACATCTGTTATCCATGAAGGTACTGGAATGGTCAAAGCTAAAATACCCCTACAGCTAGAAAGGGATGAAAGTGCCAGCTTACTCTACAAGAGAAAAGAACCTGAACAAAAAGACAAACATACTGACATCTCACCTAAAAAGTATGGTATGGGCTATCAATTTATGCAAAAGATGGGACATGATGGAAAAATTCCTCTTGGAAAAGGCAAAGGCCTTCTTAAACCTTTACATGCTGAATTTAGAAATCCTAAGGACAAGATTGGTGTTGCCTATTGTGAATATAAGCTTTAAAAACCTAGCAACAACACTCATGTATATGAGGACTTGGATGATGAAGAAGAAGAAAAAATAAAACCCATGACTTATGCAAGGCTCTTGCATATTCAAAATTCTAATCCAAACTATCAAGGAGAGGCTTATATGTCATTTCAAGTGCCTCAAGAAAATGATCTTGTGGATCTAATAGAACAGACTCCTACTCTTGCTAATACTACTACTACTACTGCTACTACTACTATTGAACATATCATTGACTCTAATCACATGCATACTGATTGGGGGAAACTAGATGACATCTCCCACATCTTGGATATACCTCGGGGTATGCCTATTCTAGACTATCTACTACTACTGCTACTGGGAAATCTCTTTCTATAAAAAATATACCTCCTACAATAGAAGAAAGTGACGATGAAAATCTACCTCCTACAATGTCTCTAGTTGATTACATCAGACAATATCACAACAGTGAAACATACTCGCATGAATATGAGTGGGACTCATTATCAGATGCTACTATGGATATACAAGTTGATGTCATACACAGAAATGCTCCTGCTACAAATTTTGAAAGAGGAGAAAGTTCTAATCCTCAAGATCAAGTTGATGATGAAGATCCTTTTCATCCTTCTATGGAAATAATTCCTATGACTCCTAGGCCATGTAATCGAAGCAATACTTTAGCTAATCCGTAAAATCATGGGTATATAAGACCCCATCCTATGAAAACTTCATGGAATTTATGAAGATCTGGGATTGATCTGGTTCCTATTCATGCACTTCTGCCACAAGAAGAGGAACCTAGTTCCTAGAATCAACCATCTCGGTTAGGCTCAAATAATACTCCTCTATGCTCCTCCAACACTTCTAGGACAACTCACAATCAACAACATTCTATGGAGGATAACTTTCTTGATCTCTCTAATTCATTCATAAACGATGAGGATGATACCAATATATTTGCACTTGAACCTTTTGACCCCTTTTCCCTCATCCTTCCTAAATTAAGTGGCTGGTCCACTTCTCATACATCTCTCCATCTAAACCCATCATATCAGTCTCATTCATCCATAACTCCTGAGTCTCCTAGAAGCAATTTGGTTGTGCAACATACAAATAAAAAATACAAGAATCCACTTATATCTAAAGGTGACCATGTCCCATCTAATTGATATGTGACTACAAAGAAAAAATAAATATTCAAAAGACCATAAGGGTTCTCCAAAAATAAAAGAAGAAAATCAAAGAAAATATGGATCCTGAAATCCATCATGAAAAAATTGTGATCAAAATCATCTCAAAATAAATAACTATCAAAGGCTATGTGGATCCCCAAGTTAAAAGACTTGGATATAAAAGAAAAATCAATGTTTCCATCTCCTTCCTATGACTCACTTCACTCTTCAACTCTTCACACCATCATTACCTCTCATATCTCTCATTTCTCTCCTCCATCATTATTTTCTAAGAAGTGCACACTGGTATATACTCATTGCTAATGACTTGCTTCGGGAATGTCTTGACAGTATTGTCCTTAGGCATTTAGAACATGGGGAATCTAACAAAACATTAAGATAAGTCCATGAGAGTATTTGTGGATCTCACTCGAATGATCTCTCCTTAGTGATGAAACTCTTGACAATTGGACACTACTGGATGGATCCTTATATCTCTACTACATCATCTACTTTTGAAGATTCTCAACTAGATACTACAAACAATGGTTCTCTCAAAGAACCTCTCAAGGATCTTCATCTACAACAACTCTACAACTAGATATTCCACTTCCTGTACAACAATCTATGATCCTGAAAAAATTCTAAAAAACATATAAAGTCTTGAAAAATCCTAGCAATTGTAAAATGTCCTACCAAAATGATCATCCTGGTGAAAACTTGGAAAATAGGTGCCTTGATGTATCCACAAAAAAATTAAATATCAAAAAATACAAAAAAAGAAAAAAAATACAAAATACAAAAAAAATCAAAAAGAGAGAAAAAAAAACATGCCTTGGTAAAAACTTAGAAACAAGTGCCTTGGTAGAAAAAATAAAATAATCCCAAGTGGTGAAAACTTGGCAAAAATGTGTCGCTTGTAATCAATTATCCATCTATCAATGTGTGGTTGAGCTCTTGTCTCCCTCATTCATCTTGATTTTTGTTTCCTTGTGTCATCATGGGCTAGAGCTTGTCTTAGTCTTGTCCTTAGTTCTTATCTGTCATCTAGGGGAAATCACACAACTATTTGAGTTTTTAGTGCTTTATCACTTGGTCAACTCTTTGAGCTTAACTTGAGTCAATTTATCAGTCCTTTCCATTGGATACTTTATCACTGACACTTCTCGATGTTTCTCAACACCCTAATCCTTCAAGTGTTTCTTAACACTACCCATCTGGGCATCACTATGCTTTTCAACACATATCAAATCTTGCACTAGCTTTCACTGGGCACTTGCACTTTGACACTAGCACAAAGATGTTTTCCTAACACCCAACACCAACTTACATCCTAGAAAAGTAAAAATGACTGAGATATGTTGAACTATTTTCTTGTGTGTTGTCTGTTATCATTGATTTTTTCTTGCTATGTCTTCTAAGGTTTCTTGACGATGTCTACTTGACTAGAGATCCACAAGTGGGGGCATAACATATTTTTCATTGATTTCTACTTGTGGTGTGATTTCAATGAGCCTAAGTTGTCTAATAAAATGGGTGTCTATGGTAAGATCCTCCACCATGATTGGAACACTACACATACCTCGACCCTCTTTCAAACACTTAGGTGAGGTTGGAATTATCTCCTTGTCTTTTTCTTGTGTGTAGCATGTATGATGACACTCCTGGTTATCTTGGTTGTTTGTGCCTCGATACAGGTGTTATCTTACAACATTAACTTGGAAACTATGTTTTGGTCATCTTAGCTCTTGTGCCTCGATGCTTATGTGTGTTTCCTACATATCATATGATAAGGTCATATTCACATCTCCATGGTCACTCTCGCACTAGTGAAGGTTGTACTAACATTCGATGTCCCAAACACTCAAATGATGAATAATTAATGACTACTAGATCAGTGACTTGACTACTCTCATGTCTTAGGCTACATGCTTATCCTAAATTTCATTCTAGGGCTACATTATAGCTTTGCATTTTTGGTTCCCTTGAGCTATTATTTCTTTTCATCCTTCCTTTATCTCCACCGAGGTATTCAACTACAAATCCTTATCCTTGATCCTATTTTTAGGATCAAAATCAAAATTCCAAATCTTATAACGTAGTTGACTGCTGACGCTATCACTCCTAGCTTTCTTCCACCTTATTTTCTAGACATATGAGGCTTATCCCTACCCCTTGCACATAATTTCCATTTCAATCCTGAGGGGGCATGACAATATAGCAAATCTTTCTTGTCAATCAAATCTCCTAATTTGCAAATCTAGTAATTGAACCAAATCTTAAATCGATCAAGTCAGTCAGGACTAAAACATCATCACTCGGGGCATCTCAGCTTCATCGCTTTATATCAAGTTGAGATTCTCCACATCTCCTCTCTAAAAGAGTGTTCTCATCACTTCATATCAGTTCACTCGGATAGACATCTCTTTGATCTCTTAGCGCATATCAGGTTCATCAGGACCCATAATCAATCTGGTATTGTCTCTCAGATGATTAGCTATCTCAATCTCCTTAGATAGATATTTAGTCTCATTGCTTAGTATAAGGATGGATACTCTTGTCTTTCTTATCAGTCTTTGTTCAACCATGTTCAGAGTTAGATCTCTATCAGCTACCTTGACATCATTATTCTTTGACTCACTGTGTTCCCAGATCGCTCACACATTAGTCAAAGAGGGGAAACTGTAATCACCTAAATTTGGTCTAATAGAACTTGATCCCCCTTTTCGATCAAATCATCTCTTTGCTAACCATCATTGTGCATAGTAACCCTTAAAATCCCCTTTGCATAATTAAATCAAAAATCTTATATCAAACTTATACTATGGTCTAATTTCTAGAGCTTGCATATTTATTTAATTGCTATAACCTTACTTTTAATATAAAATTTCTACACTTTTATTAAAAGAACACATTCACATGTGTGCATACTTAATCTTGATTAATTAGCAATTAAAAGGGATTCATGCTTTCAAAAATGCTATTTTATCTTATTCTACCTAACATTTCCCTTTTTGCCTCTTAATCCTCACCACTCATCTCTACCTAACCTTGCATCTGCTTGCATATCCTATTGCCTCTTCATATCAATCACTCATTATTTTTCCTCTTAATCTCCGCCCTTCATTCTTGAGGAAATTCCTTTAAAAGGAAGCTCTTCCCTTGCTCAAGGGTCCCTAATTTCTGAGAATCTTGCACTCTTGTCATTTTGCATCATAGCTTACTTGCATTCTTACTTTCTTAGAATAATCTTGCTAATTTGAATTCTTAGCTCTTAGTTTCTCTCATTTCGTAGCTTAGCTTCATTTCTAGCCTAATCTTGCATTGTTAATCTAGTTTCTTTCTTTCATTGCTTCAATAGAATAGCTCTTGCATTCTCATTCTATAATACTAGTTGTTTGCATACATTCTTAGCTTAATCTCTCATTCTTAACTTTTACTCTTGCATTCTTAGCTTCATTCTCTAGCTTTGAATCTTCCATTTTGGAGTAGTCAAGTCACTAATCCTCAATGGCAATTTGATAAGCATCATGAGAAGGATTAAACTTGCTTCAACTAAGAAGCTATGAGCCACTTCTTGAGATCTCCTCTTCTATGGGTTCTCTCAAGTGTAATGGTTCATATAAGTGTGTCACACTTTTGATCACACAATAATTAATGATAAGTTAGGGGAATGAAATAAATTGGAACAAGAGGTAGTAAAATTGAGATATGATTTGGAAAGATCAAATAATCTAAAAAAACAATTCAAGGAAAGTAGTATCATATTTGATGAAATAATGACTAAGAAAAAAATCTCTAAATGAAAAATGGATTAGGGTTTGGAAAAAGAAAATGCTTAATTCAAAGAAATTAAGACAAAGGAGAGGTGATCCTAGAAAAAAGACAAAAACTTATCGTCTAGTTAAAGTGATGAATAAAAAGGAGCTTCTTTGGAATCAAAGAAATTTACCAAAGAAACCACCAATTTGACAACTTAATGCTCAAATGTACCCTTCCTTTAATAGTTACCATTTTTCATACAATATATTAGTGCATACATATGTAGAATGCAGAAATAGAATGAATCAATTTAGTGCTTTACTTGCAAGAGATTCGGTCATAAGGCTAGTCAATGCAAATATCAATTTATGAATGGTTATAGAAGAAATGAATATTTTCATATCTACTCTCATACGTGCAATGTTTTTGGATAAAAATATAATAAATGAAGATCAAGAATGAATGAAAGAAACACATGATAGAGAAACATCAAATGCTATAATTGCAACAAGATTGGACACATGAGATTTTTTTTGCAAAAACATAAATATGAAGAAGGATACTCTGGTAAGAGGGAATGCACTTGTAAAGAAGATTGATTTGGGAGAAATAATAAATTATATAAAGAGGATATGGAATAAAAAAGAAGTGGAAGTGACAAAGGATGATGCTACACTTGACTTTTGAAGTTGAAGTGAAAAAAATATATTCATTTCTTAAATTGCTAGTGAAGAGGATAATAGCTAGTGAAAAAAGAATATAAAAGAAGTGGAAGTGAAAAAAATGCACCAACGTATTCATTTCTTATATTTCTTATCAAATGGATAAGGAAAATAAAGAATATGATCTATGTGTATTGTTAAGACAACAAATCTTGAACAATCTTATGTTTACTAAGAATGAAGGATATGCTTTTCACTTAAGATCACTAGGAGTAAGCCTTAAATTTTATTTCATGAATTCGTTACCTCTAAAGGAGAATTTTGTATGAGATGATAACTTACCTATATGAAAACTGATCAAAAGGTACCTATATGGGTTGAATAATAAGGACAATGCTTGTAGAGAATATTTTATTGTGCTCCAGAAGAATATGATTGCAATATTCAGGATTCCAAAAAATTGTGTTGAGAAATACAAAGATAAAATTACCATCCTAGTTGATACTCAAAATTGCTTCATGGAGGCTATAATGCCCCAAAACTTCTGGTTGACTAATCTTGGATATGGAACCAGTGTAGAGGAATTTATGTTGTATGCATTTAGGAACTTCTAAAATGTCAAGTAGATTTAAATGAAGGAAACTTTGGAACTTATGAATATTTCATTGGATTAGATGATACAAAACATCTTTATCTAGAAGGATATACCTCTGGAAGAAAAATACATAGAAAATTAATTGAGGTGACCTCATTAGTTTCAAAGAAGAAGAAGACGAAGAAGATAAAAAGTAAGAAAGAAAAGACTAAGATAATTAATATTGAACCTACTGAGGTTGATGTTAAATAGAAGAGGATTATTTCAAAGAAGAAGATAAACCTAAGGAACACCCTTGTTTCTTTAATGATGATCCCTATGAAACTAACAAAATATTGAAAATACTTGAGAAACCTAATGGAGTAAGAAAGACGGGAGATGTACGTTCATCACAACCATCTTATGTAAAATAAAGAATTGAAGAATCATTGGTTGTCTATTTTCTTTAGAAAAATATTGTTCTTGGTGAAGTTGAATGTCTTCTCCCAAATATTTTGTTTGAAAAACTAAATGAACACTTGACTATGAAGACCACATAAAAGGAAGAAAATAATTTTGAGGATAAGCTATTGATATCCATAAGTATAAAGTGTATCGTTTCTTAGAAGAAACTTAATGAATGTATACAAATATGAGGAGGTGTGTTGGTACTATTTCCTAGTGTATAAGTATTATCATAGATGGCATGCTACCATTGAGAATCACAAAGAAAATATCAATCCAATTGAGACAAAATTAAAAAATAATCTCAAACATTTGATATACTCAAATATAACTCAATGTTGTTGAAAGGGGGGAGATTAATACATTGCAGTTGGAAATATCTTTAGTGCAGAGACAGAGAGATAATTTTGTCAAATAGTTTTGGACAGTCACTTGGAGAGAGTCAAAGAAACAATGGATCATTTTTCTAGACTACTAGATGATGTAGAGAAAGATGAGCTGAATATGATAGTACTGGATAACTTGGTGGATACTATTGACTTTCTTGTGGAGTGCAATAGTAAAATGACAGTGTTGTTATTTTCTATCAGTTCTTAGAATTCCATTCTTCCAAAACTTAAGGAGAATTAAAAGGACATATTCCCTTAGAAAAGTAACTAAGTTTCTTTTTCCTTTTGCATTAGTAATGTTAGGGGGAGCTATGTGAAGGTATCTTTTTGATACCCTTTGTCCTTGATGGAAAAATGGAGGAATAATGTTAAGGAGGAGAGAAAGAGAAATATGGAGATTATTTTAGAGAGTAATAATGAAGGAAAACAATTTTGACGGAGAGTAATATGGAGATTAATTCTAGGAAAGTTTATATATTTTGAGATTGGTTTGATAAAGGTGGAGAACAGTTCTACATTTTTGGAAGAAAAATTGTTTGGTATGTTTCCATCAATGACAAAGGGGAGAAATGTTGGAGTTTAATCATTAATGATTTTGTTGATGATGTTAGAAGGAGAATATTTTGCATAGTATATATTGGTTTTCATTGATGTCAAGATACTCTTGTCGACTTATGTGGTGACTACTCTAGTAATTTTGCTCTTTGTATTTGGGTCTGCATTACTTTGTAGTTGCAAATATGGTTTTGTAGTTTGGAAAATATGTTTGTGATTACTAGTTACATCAATATTCAAGTTGTCATGTGGTATGGTTGTACAAAATAGGAGATATAAAGTCTAGTATTTTAGTGTATTAGTTTCCCTATTTCTCTCAGTACAAAATAACTCATCAAATTGTTCACATTTCTTTAGATGATTATGTTTGTTCCTATAGTTTTGGGGCACAAATAAGCATTGTATGTAATGTGAGATTTGTAGTTATTGTTCATTTTCATTACATCTTGTTTGACTTGGATGAAACATATTAAGTATCTCAAAGGAATTGTGTGAAGCATTTTTGGATCTAACTCATTGGCTGAAGCATGTATGGATGACTTGAGGCAAAGATAGATTAGCATATATATATGATATAATCCTTTAGAAAATACAAGTAATTTTTTTTATGATATGATGTGGTAACAGGTGACTGTGATAAAGAATCAAAAGCAAATTATAGCAGTATTGATAAAGTGTGTGAAGTCTACTTATTGATCCTTAAAGGAAATGAATCTATGCATACATGAGATGCAACCATTAAAATTCATTTTGTTCATTTATCTATTTTGGGTAGTGAGCACTCTAGCAGTGAATCTTAGAGTGAGAACTTTTGTAATATATTATAATTAGTTATATTATATTGAGAGTTAACCCTCTCTGTGGTTTTTTCTATTAAAATGGTTTCCATGATAAAAATATAGTGTTCTCTTGTGTATGATGTTGTCGATGATAGTTTCACTTATGTTATCTTTTTTATTACATATTTTATTTTGATGCAATTAAGTAAATTTGATATGGATATGCAAAGAGAATAAATATATGATATTTTAGGAAATACTAATTCATCCCCCCTTAGTATTATGGTTTTTAAATAATTGATATATCAATTACACTTTTTCCATCACACCCTCACTACTGGACCCTCACAAGCTTGTCATCCTATCACAATTATACGTTAGAACAAACTTGTGTATGAGCATAAGTGTCACTATCAAGAGCAGGTCTTGGCACATGAGGTTGCTACAAGGGCAGAGTGCATCTTTAGAGCCTATGTTTGCAACTTTCACTCCTAGCCTAATATCACTCTCACTCCATTTTCTCTATCCTTTCACCTTGGAGCCTATTCCATTTCACTTCCACCTACACCAGGAGTGACCATTGGGCCTTACCACAAAGAGGGTCCAAGTATTCATCTCTCCATTGCAAGAGCCACCACTCATCACTTTTCTATTGGATATCTCACCATTCTCTACACTTGTGAACATGTTTAACATCCAGGTAGTATCTAGTGCAATAATGTTCACCCAATCTATGCTAGCCCCATATCTTGTTCATCACCCTAGATTCCATTAAGTTCTCAAGGCTACTATAATGGATTAGTGGGCTTCACCTCCATCCTTTAAGAGGAAGTTTGAGTAGGCCCCATGTGCTAGAACTTTCTTGCCTCAAGTCCACATTGGTAGATTTTCTTATTGTTTTGATTATCGTGGTGAAGCAAGATTTGACTTATCTTGAGTTAATATTCACCCCTTTCACAAAGGTTGGAATGCCATATTTTATGTCTGCACCTAAGAATGGGTTGTCTACAAGCTATGAGTATTTTATGTTCAAATTTCTCGAGAAGATTCAGACATTGACAATGATCTTCACACATTCCCTCTCACTCACCTCATAAGAGATCCTAGAAGAGAATATCAAGACTACGTCATCCTTGGATCTAGTTGTTTATGGGGTGCCTCAGGCTACCAAAGAGGTTTTACCATTGCAATCTTGACCTCCATCCCCATATGATCAATATTGAGAGGATTATGATTTGTTGTTGGATGACTTGTGAAGGTGGTACCTACTTCTCTCTTTAGATTAATAGAGTGTATTTATTTGTGTTCCTAAGTGCTTGTCTTTTAATGTTGTTTCATCCTAGATGACTCTTGTACTCTATCACAAGACAATGTATATCACTCTTTTAGGTTTTGATGTCAATTCATCAGATCCTCTTATTTATGTCAAGATGTTATGGAGATCATGTGTCACCTATTGTGGGGTGACATTCCATTGAAACATCTCATATGTTGACATGCCACAATATTTTTATATCTCCTTAGAATGTCTCATGATCTCCTCTAAGAAGCATGGTCCATTCTAGGGGGGGCTATTATATTTGTAATATCTGATATTTTCCTTGTTTGATTATCATGTTATCTCTACATTACAAGTTTTTCTTACAAAAATCAATTTTTCTAACCTTTGTGTCTACCTTTGTGGGGGCCAATTAACTATCTCTTCAGTATTTGTGGATACTAATCCATTATCTTATCTAATCTCTCCCTATCATATGCCTATCTATCTTTTTCTATGAAAAATGACACTATCTAATATTTCCTTATCATATGCCTAACTAGATCTTATTACATATTGTACCAATGTGATCAAAGTTTCCCTGTTGCAAAACTATCTAGCTTTTTTCTACTCATGTCAACACATGTCTAAGATGCCCTATTATTTGATCACATAGCTTTTTCTACTCACATCATCGCACCATCTAAAGCCACCCTATCATGTGACTATCTAGCTTTTTCTACTTGCATCGATGTACTACCAAAATCACCCTATTGTATGGATATCTAGAATAACATAGATTTACATCCATACTAGTGTACCATCAATGATCATTGTCTATTGGTTTTCTTCATCATCTAGAATGCCCATCTACATCTTGTGTGTTGGATATGGCTCAACAATAATTCAGGGCTTTCTCACTGGGGTAACCCTATGGGGATGAAATCCCCACAAGTAAGTTCTCCCTACTTTAGCTCACATGTCTTGTTGTGATATGCTTGCTAAAGCAAGGGTAAAATGTGATTTCATAAATTTGAACCCCAACATAATTTACTATTACACAATACCCCTACCTTATCTTTTAAAAAAAATTCCATGTCACTCTTTGCATCCCTCCATATTTCCTTGTCAACCACCTACTGGAAATCTTAGCCACACAACTTGGATGACCCAAAATGCATGCACACCATGGAAACATCCATGTCACGTGAACTCATCTTGTGAATCTATAAATGTGCAAATTACTATTGGAGCATTACAAGCTACCACCCTTGTAGTGTAATACCTGATTCTACCACCCATTGACTCCCAAATATGACCTTTACCATTATATTGCAATTTCAAGCTTCATTTGGTCTTCTTCATGATTTGGGCACACTTTTAGGTCATTCTCTTATCTTTTCTCACCATTTTTTATACACACATGTTATCTATTGCATTTTTAAGCTTCATATTGCAATGAGACAACTTGTTCTTGATCTCTCAATCTTCCTTGCCTTCACTTTGTTGAGCTTTGGATTTGTAGTGATGAAGGGGATTCTCTCATTTGATCCTTCTTTGTGGTTGATAGCATATCACATTACCTTTATCATGTTTTTTTTTGTTTTTCTATTTTATATTGATGCACATTATCTTTTTTAGTTATCTATCACTGATTATCCATACAACTATCCATGGAGGCGGAAATACCAAAATATGGTTTTGACTGTAGCAAGCTCCTAGATGGCCTATAACCATTTTTATTGTCCTAACATGTGCATGTTCATTGGAGATAGGAATGAGATTGGTGGATGTTTCATTGGTGTCATTTTAATCTTCTTTAGATTGTGATTCGTTACTACCAACCTTGCCTTTTCACTATATTTCTATTCGATTAGTTTACCTATTTTGTGTATTTTTGTATTTTAGCTTTTGCATTCTAGTTAGTATTATCTTTTTAATTTTCTTAGATTTTGAGCCTCAAAATATATAATCTATTTGTATAAGAAGAATGTGTGTTGTGTTGATGTCCTATATCTATGCTTTTGTTTGTGATCCACATTAGTGTCTAGTGTAGTGAGCTTGCCAATTACGATGATTAATCTCTGTGATTTGCACTTTAATTTTATACAGTCAAAATATTATTATTTGTTGGCAACACAAAGTTATTTAAGTTTCTCAAATTTCATATCTCAGTTGTCTTAAGTCTTTTATCATATAGTTTGTCTTGATTCTATAGCTCACTAGAGTGCCAGTTGAATTGAGATGGCACAATAGACAAATCATCCTTTCAAACTTTAATCAATCTCGAGGTCGGTGAAATTTTCCTTCTCCAAAATTTTATAATCAAGAAGGAATTAAGTCAATATAGTTTCTATTTGGTAGGCATACTAATAGAGAGGATAGGTGGCATCTAGAGATGTCCACATGTTATATTCTTATGTTAGTGAGACACTATGATGTGGTGGAATTATGGAAAGATAAGCATGAAGGTTCTTGATATAGTTAAAGAATCACACTACAACCCTAAAACTAATATAGCCTCCATATAGTCAAAGACACTATTCTTAATACAAAGTGTGGGTACCCATCAACTAAGTTGGCAAAGATATGTAAATGTGCCAAGCGGAATACAAGATTTAGGTACCTCGATGCAATGGAGACATGTGAGCTTACAATTGTCAACAATGATTTAACCCAATGATAGCATGATAATAGTTTACATGACCAGAGAAAATTCTACATATATTAAGCATTATATTTGTGTTGCAGATAAATTTCATATGCTCTAATGTATAGATTGTAGCTTAGTAGTTAAATAATTTGACTAATTATTATATACCTTGACAATTAAAAATCACTAGTACATTGCATACAAGCATGTTTGAATCTCTAATCACAAGGAATCCACAAACTAGTATATAGTATATGTGTACTTAGTAGCATTGACCACTAGGAAGGAGCACATCATACATAATCTTTACAAAAATTGATGATTGTTGAAGTTTACCATTAATGACCAAAGGAAGCCATTGAAAATTTCAAATTATATTGATATGAGTTGAATGCTAACTCAAATAATGAATCTCCCAACGATAAGGTGCTAAAAGTCATTGGAGGTAGAGGTATGAATGTCAAAAAATGTGTTTTTATTGCTAATGAAGGGGTGGCCAAGGTGTTTGGAGGTACAATATGATTAGAAAATCATTAGGATAACTTAAACTCATTCAATTTACAAAAATCAAGAAAATCAAGTATATAGAAACAACATCACAACTTAGCTTCCCATTCTTTATTTATTTTTAAATGAAATCTAAAAGTGACTTTCTCAAGCCTTTTGAACACAATAGTGGAACTAAAAATGTTTCATGGTTCACAAAAAAATAGATCACATTTAAAAGATTCCAAAATATAATGCTCTAAAAAAGGGGCAAGATGGATCATACTAAGACATCATGGCTCTAACACCATTTTATATTTTACAAAAAATAAAAAATCAACCAAAGAATAATGCCATAGTGACAACGACAACACTATTAAAGACTGTCAAAACCACTATTAAAGACTAAATGATATACTGAATACATCAAGAAAGATACACATTGAACTAGGTGCCTAGATCACTAGATAAATTGGGACAGATGTAAGAAAGTGGAAAAAATATAGATAGGTGAGTGCATTTATAAGAAATAAAGATGAAGGAGGAGAATACTTCAATTAATAGGAATCGTAACTTCTAAGATATGATAAAAAGACACCTTAGTATCTTAATATAAAAAATATAACTTCTATGGAAGAGAGACACCTATTTCTCTATCTCACCATTATTGATAATACAATCAAGTCTACCTAAACAAGATAAATTAGGTGTAGTTGGTGGACAATGATTAATTGGAAGCATGCCAATGTGGCCCAAGACTGAATTTATTTTTGTAACGTTCGGGTTAAGACTCCACATTTAGTCATTAACTAGGTTGAAGATTGCAATTGTTAGAATGTTCCAACACATGAGATACAAATTATCAAGGTTAGATCCAAACCATTAGAAAATAAAGACTCAAAATCATAGAAGGCATAGATTGGATACCTCAATTTTATATAGATATATGTGACTTAAACATTGAACTATTGTATAAATGATCAAGAAAAAATTGAAATGAGAAAAAGTATTAAAATGTACTTTCAACCTTTATAAAAATATAAGTCCTTAAATAAGTTATGCATCAATGCTTGGAAAGTTTAATTAAATAGGAAAAAATCTATTTAATTGAACTTTCACTGAATCAAACTGTACTCAAATTTGAAGAGTCTTATCTAAGTAGTTAAATGTCTTTTTAACTATTTTGTTAGAATTTTGAGAGGATAAACATATTGAATTATTTTAACAACTTATAATGTACCATAGTCAATTTCTCATATCTTAACATCAAGGATTGATGATTATCCATTCACTCAATAAGATTTGATTCTTCATAAATTCATATAGAACTATTCAACCTTATCAACAAACTAAAATATTTTAAACCTTTTTCCTATAATTAAAACCTAACTTTTTTTATATATAAAATTTTAAAATTATAAATATTTAAAAAGATTGAAAATTAGAGATAATTTTTTATATTTTTTATCCCAAGACTATTTTGAATAAAGTGAAAGTGTTTGATGCCATGATGCTTATGGCAACGTTTTGAGGTGGGTTTGGTTTGTCTTGTAGTAGGCAATTTGACATTATTTATTGTTTTAATAATAAATATATCTCTAAAGAAGATTGAAGTGCTTTGAATGGTGTATATTTTTTATTCTTTATTGTTTTAAAAATAGTAAACATTATATCGTTGTAAGTGATTGTACGGACACGCAAACATGGAAATAACTTCAAGAGCTTAATTGGGGTAGTTTGGAAATTTTGGGGTGAGTAGAATAATAAAAGTTATTTTTAGTGGACAAAATATTTGGTTTGCTTTATACGAATTTAAGATTATAAGAATAATTCTAGCATCTTTTCTAGGTTATAATAAAATAATTCAAAAGGGCCAATATCTTTGTTTAGTTGTTTATTTTACAAAGAATATTAGAATTTCTTTTTAAAGGTTATATTATATTTTATTGTTGATATATTGAATTTTTAATTAAAAAATCTTTCTTAAAAGGTAAGATTAGTTGTTGTAGATAGTGTTATTCTAGATCCACATTTTTATTGGATGGTACATTAGAGTAAAACTACCAACTCACATTAACAAAAGTAGTGGGTAAAGGGAATATGTTAATCTTTAATTAAAATAATTATATGGGGGATAAAAAAGAATAATATTTTGTTGGACTTTTGTGAAGGTTTTAAATAAATAGATTTGAATGTGAGTAATCTAAATTTTAAAAAAAGTTTTATTAATTTTTTATTTTATAAAATGGAAATGTTTTGTAGTGTAATGTTTTTTATTTTAAAAATGATATTTTTAGATTTTTAGAATATATCAAAGCAAATCATATTTGTGCCTCTACAATCTAACCCTCACTTAATATGGAAAAGACTTTGATGTTTTCTTTTGTGCGTGGAGATTTCGGTGATTCGTTGGATGTATCTAAAACCTTGTCTGGTGAGAAGAATATTGGGATGCTTCCAAAGTCGAATTGGAAAGGTCTACTAGTCAATGGGACCCAAGATAATATTGTGGGTAACATTCTCCTAGACAATGTCTACATTGAGGAAGGGACAAAAATCTATCTCCCAAAAACTGTTATGGATAGGATTGTGTCCTCCATGCACAATACTTTGGTTTGGAAATTATTTTCCTTTCGATCAACAATTGACATGGTTTGTAGATGGGTGATTGCTCGATGGAAGCTAAAATATAGTGTTTCCACTTGTGCAATGTTGGGGGGTCTCTTTTTGTTCAATTTTATGATCAAGGATCTTATTTTGGTTCTTGTACCTATGGGAAACATATTTTTATAGATATGGAAAAGTGGAAACCAGGGTTTGATCCATCAGTTGATCTTAATAGGATGACTCAAGTCTGGGTTGTATGCTTGGCCTTCCATTGGAATTTTGGGATGAGAAAATATTTCAGTGGGTGGGTAATTCCTTTAGCCACTATGTCACAATGAATGTTGTTACACAGACAAAATCTAGGTTAGTATTTTTTCTCTTTTGTGTTAATGTGGATATTAATAAAATCCTCCTTAACTTTATCACTTGAAATCTAAATGGGGGAAGTGGAAACAAGCATTAGTTTATGAAAATTCTATTGTATACTATCAAAGATGTTTGAAGCTAGCACATGTTATTGCAGACTGCAAAGCTCCCTTACCAAAAGAACCCAAGTTGAAGGAGACATTCTCTTCTCCCTTGTATTTTGAGGAGTAAAAGAAAGAGACTTGAATCTTTAATGAGATTGAAGATTACCCTTTCACTAAGAGAATTCTAAAGCTTATGAAATCTCTAGGCCCTATAGTGCAAGAACATCAAGTTGAGAATAAAAGTGATACCACTCATAGTAACCTAGAGGAAGGGGAAATCCCTCTATCCCTCGGTAAATTTCATCCTTCCTCAAGTGGTTTCCACCCTTCTCCAATCAAGTCATTTCCAAGGAGGAGGATTTAAAGGAATCTATGATTACCACCAAACAAACTATTTTGGTGAATAATGCTAGTCGAATGAAGGGTGAATCCATAGTATTAAACTAGATCTCTAGAGTTACTCTAGAAGAGGTTGGTATATTTGGTCAACGTTAGAAGGAAGCAGCAGAAGAGACCCTTAATCAATTGAAAAAAATTAAGCTATATTGAGCCTAGCCATCCAAGCAATCCCCTCTATAGAGGATTCTATGAGTGAGATCACCAAGATTGTGATACTCACCCCAAAGACTAAACCCTTCTCTCCTTTTGTCTTCCCTAACTACAATGGGGATGCTGAATGGAAGACCCCATTTAAAAGAAAAAAAAAGAGAAAATAAATTTGATGTGGGGACATAAAATAAGGTTGGAAGACCTTTAGGAAGAGTGTCAAGACATAAAGTTATGACTAGGGAAATTGCCAATGGATAACAACTAACTTTAGATGATAATACCCAAAACAGAAATGAAGTTCCTTTCATGGAAAATGAGGGGACTGAATAATCCTTAAAAGAAGTATGCTCTTAGGAAATATATTATGGATTCAAAACTTGATATCCTTTTACTATAGGAGGTAAAGATGTTTACCCAAACATTTTCTTTAGTTATTGAAATAATATGGATAGGTTCCTCTCACTATATTAGTCAAGTAGATGGTGCTTTAGGGTACTGAGTGGTAACAATGTTGAACCCAAATAAGGTGGTGGGGAGACCTTTTCTTTCTCCCATAATTACCTTGTGACTAATTTCAAACTTGGTAACTACATTTGGTACTTGTTTAACATCTATGCTCCCAATACTTGGGTTGGTAGAAAAATAGCGTGGAATGAAGTTTCTTCTCGTATTCTTGAGGATCATAATGCTTTTTATATAGTGGCATGAGAGTTTAACTCTCCATTGTCCCCCCCAGAGAAAATGGGAGGTTTGTTGGATTATATGGACACCATGCATGATTTATCTGACTTCATTAGTAGAAATTTTTCTTTTGATATAGACCTCTTGGGAAACCCTTTCACTTGGTCCAACAATAGGAAGGGTGTCCATTTAATCCAAGTCAAAGTTGAATTTTTTTTTGTTTTAATCTACTAGAATTTGGGATGTAATGCTTCTCTCAGGACTCTCCCAACAATATTTTTAGACCACAGTCCTATCTTCCTCCATTGGGAAAATAAACCCTCTTTTGGTCTGCTCCACTTCAAGCATGAGATTATATGGGATTTGCATCTAGATTTCAAAATTTGAATTCAAAAGTGGTGGATCTTTCTATTCCAAGGATCTACAATGTATAAGATCCCTCAGAAGTTGGAATTAATCAAAAAAGAGGTTAAAGGTTGGAATAAATCAACTTTTGGCGACATCTTCAACCAAAAAAATGAGATGGGGTCTATGACGCAAGCTAGGGGCAGGAGGGGCCAGGGAATGGCACACCCAACCTAAACCACCTTGCTCAACAACACGCGAAAGCAACAACAACACAGTGGGAGAGAGAAAATGCAAGATCATTCATATATTAACTCAAATTGATTCACACATGTCGGGTTGTAAGGCCTTCCCAGTTTCAGCCAGATATTAAAATGAATTACAAAATTCCTCAAACATGCGAGGATCTGTGAAAAATATCTAATCTTTTATCTTCTATCTTCTATCTAAAATTGACTCGTCTATCCACTGACTTCCTAAACTCTAACCAACAACTACATTTATACAAGAGGCTATTGAACTGAGTCAGCCTTCAGATCCACAATCAATGGAAGGAACAGTCAGATCTAGGACCACACACTTCCCAAGGATGGATACCAGCATTAAATCTATGACCCATAATCAATGCACAAGTAAGCCTCAATAGAAACTCAAAAGAAACCCGTCGGTAAGCAAAGCCAACCGAGCACCAGACAAGCATCACCGAGGGCTAGGGAAATTATCAAGCACCGAAGAGATAACCAACCAACACCGGTGAACAAAGGAAACAAAGAAACATCGAACCAACTTGGTCAAAGCAGGAACCGAGCAACACAAAAAAACTCAACTCTATTTTTTTTTGGTGACACGAGATTGCCAAAGACTCAAGATGCTCCTGCATCAGACACCTAGGGTTATTTGAAAATGATTATCCAAATCATTTGGTAGGTATGATCTGAGCTACATCCAACTTAGACTATGAAATCCATGAACTGTCTTCAATCGGTCTATTCTTCCACTTTACCAGATATTCCATATACTGTTTACCTCTTGTACTTTTGCTAATTCTTTGTTCCAAAATATGCTCAACTTCTTCATTCTATTTCTTAGGATATTCCATCGGTACTGTCATGTCTTCTTAGGGTTCATGAAACTCATACAAATCAAAAATGTTGAAAATAGGTGATATATCCATGTCATCAGGTAACTCAACTTCATATGCATTTCCATTGTCAAATTTTCTCAAAATCTTGCAAGGTCCAAACTTCTTCATCTTCAGCTTCCCATATGTTCCAACAAGAAATATGCCTTTTCTCAAATGAACTATCACTTCATCACCAACATCAAAAGTCTTATGTCTTCTTGATTTATTAGCTCTATCTTTGTATTTCTGATTACTCTTTTCCAGTTTCAGCTTCACATCTTCATGCAATGTCTTCATGTACTCAACAAATTTTTCTCCTTTAGCACTTCTCTTTCTTTCATCATCAATGTCTCTCAAATCAGATATACCTCTCGACTGTATGCCATTCACAATCTCAAATGGTGTTTTTCCAGTACTTCTATTCACTGAATTATTATATGCAAACTCTTCTTGTGCCAACACAGAATCCCAATTACCTGGTGTGTCTCCAACTAAACATCTCAAAAGATTTCCCAAACTTATATTCACAACTTTTGTCTATCCATCGATTTTTGGGTGAAATGTAGAACTATATTTCAACTCGGTACCCAACTTTCTCCAAAGAGTCTTCCAAAAGTATCCAACAAACTTACTATCTCGGTTAGAGATAATACTCCTCGGTAATCCATGCAATCTAAAAATTTCCTTAAAGAAAAGATCTGCTACATGTACTACATATGATGTCTTTCTACAAGGTATAAAATGTTCCATTTTAGAAAGTCTATCCACAACAACAAATATAGAATCATTACCTCTTACTGTCTTTGGTAAGCCAAGAACAAAATGCATACTGATTTCAATCCAAGGTTTCTCAGGTACATCAATCGGTGTATACAATCCAATATTCTGACTTACTCCCTTTGAAATTTGACAAACTCCACAAATTTTCACAAATTTTTGAATATCTTTATACAACTGTGGCCAAAATTATTTCTCCTTAAGAAAACTCCATGTCTTATCAACACCAAAATGTCCAGCCAAATGACCGCTATGTTTCTCTTTTATCAAATTAGTTCTCATAAGTCCTCTCGGTATACATGTCATGCCCCGCAAGGGAACCAGGGAAGAGAACAAAGATTCTCTTAACAAAAGAAAACCTAAGTAAAAATTTATGAAAAATTTTGAACTTTGAAAAGAGTTATGTAATCAAAAATTAAACTTAGATTCCTCCCAAGGTTCCCTTTTCATTTAAATGCATGATTCATTCAAATCCATTAAGTAAACTAACAACAAGATTTATTTCTCAAAGCAAACTGCATCATATCTTTAAGAAATACAAAATATTTTCATTTCAACTTTCCATTTAAAAATCATCTATATTCCTAAGTATCCTTTATGAACAATGTAACTTATAAAATTTATCCAACTCATTTGATACATTAAAAATATACTACATTTGGTTTTTCAATAGCTTCACTTAAACAACAATAATGAAAGCATGTTACATAATTTGGAATGTTACAAAAATCCTTTTCTTTTCCAACATACATCTTAAACATAAAGTTCACATTTCCCTTTTCCCTTCTTCCTAAGTCTACCCATTCCAATTACATCATTTTGAAATACATTATTGATTACATTGCATTCAACTCCTCATAAGAGGTAACAAGATTTTGCATCATGAAATATAATCACAAGGCCTTCATTCTTCAAAACTGGTACATAAGCAAGCATGAATCTTCAAGCACTGTATCTGCAAAAGATACCTTGATAAAAATGTTTACCACCCAACCACGTGGATACCTATAAGGCCCACTCCCTCGTGCTAGGAGATAAACACCAAGGTCCACAAAGAAGGAATAGCTAGGCCAAACCTAGGGTTGGGTAATCTTTCCCAAAATAGCAAATGAAAAGAGAGTCAAAGTATAGATCTTTCCCAAAAGGTTCTAAGGCTTGGGTAGAAACTCTAAGCAACAACCTAAGTGAGTGTCATCACATAGCCCTCACTCCTTGGGTTGTCCTGGTACTAGCCACTTCGGGCCCCGACCCCCAAGTAGGCACATGCGGGATCGAATGCCTTTTGTACAAACAAGTGCCATTCGATTGTACCTACACATAGGTACCTTCTCCCACTCCCATCCATAGCCTTTACTAGCACTAATGGCATGGGTGAGGCACATTTAATCTTTTTAATGTTTTAACCCATTCCCATCAGTTTAATTAAATTTTCACTTGTTAAATAACTCTTCAGTCGGTTATCCTGGTTCTAGCCACTTTAGGGCCCTGGCCCCGCACTGAGAGCCACTCACTAGGTGTCGTTAGGTTTTCTACCCTCAACCCATACATCACAATTACATCATACACATAGTAGAAGCACATTGTAAACACATTTGAAAACTGCTACAAAGAATTGAAAATAATAGGATAGTTATGTATGTTTAGAGAAATTAGGTACGTTTAAGAATGTTCAAAATGTCTTGATCCTCTCAGAAGACTCTAAACCCTAACTGCTCCTTACAAACATTCTATCTCAATAAAGGCATCTAAATGTACTAAAAATAATCTCCACTAAGCAAGGAATGAACAATCTTCAGGTTTAAACAAAATTTCTTTCTATACCTAAAACTTGGCTAATCCTGAAAATTGACTAAGTCTAATTTAATTAAAAATCTAAAATTTAAAAGTTACAACTCAACTCCTAGGAACTTGAAACCTATTCCAATGGATTCAAAGGGTACCTAATCCCTTTATACAAGTATAACTTAAAGTATAAGAAATTAAAGTTGCCTAAAATGAGCACGACCCATTTGGGATATCCCAGTTTCCCTTCAGAAACGGCCCATCAATCCTCCCTATCTATCTAACAAATATATTCTAGATCTGGGAAAAGAAAAGTGGCACATAAATAGACATGAAACAGTAAGGTTGCAACAAAAGTTCTAAAATCTGGAAGCATTCATAATACATCCAATGACAGTAAAATACACTACCCTACCAGATCAAAATCACTTCTACCCTCCCAGGGAGGTTTCACCACAGTGAACATACAAACATTCGTAAAATAACTTTCCACAAACACATTTCAAATACATAGAAAATAAAACATATATATATATATATATAGTTTTCGATTCTAAACAAAAAGGTAAACAATCATAATCTCATCGAGTAATGGATCATTCATATACACAAGATAATAATACTACAATAATGCATATATATATATTTTGCAACCATAGCACAATATACATAAACTTTTCCATAAATCTAGATTTTACATTCATTCTACAAAATAAATCTACTTCTCAGGATGGATTCCAACCTGGAGTCCTGCGAAGACCAGTTGGAGAAGAAGGAAGATCAAACCCTCTCCAATGTTTCCAACACTCCTTTGAATCCCTTTGCTTGCAATCTTCCAGCCTCTACCCGTAACAATCCAAATGCCAAACTCACAAGATAAATTTCCTACAATGATAATAATAATCCTCTTCTCCCAATCAACTCTTCTCCCAACTCCTTTTACACAGGAAATCTTTCCTGTAAATAGGATGGAGGAGGAGGTTGCACAGGTAATCCAACCAGTGCAACCATCTCAACTATCCATCCGTTAATGAGATGGTTTTTTGAAAACTCATTCCCGAAAAGGGATAAATAGACTATAATCTAAGTCCCTAAATTTAAGGATATTAAAATAAATATTATAATCTCAAAACAATTTATTAAATTATTTAACTATGGTAATAGGATAATCCTATTTACCATACCGCTAATTGATCTAATTATTTATTAATATAATAAATAATTACATGGTAATAATTATATATAAATATATGTATGCATATGCATATGTGTGCACCCATATGCCTATGTGTACATATATTATTATTATAAATATTATTACAAGAATAATATTATTATTATAAAACATATTATTATTTTTATTGCTATAGACTCTTTGTCGTTATTAGTATTATAAAATAATACCATAAATAAGGTACATTATTATTAATGTTAAACATTAGAATAACATTATTATAAACTATATTGTTTATTCATACCTTAATCCCCATTCTAAAATATATATGCATATATTAAGTAGCCACTAACATAGGTTAGAATTTTACCACTATTATTTAAAACCCTTCTTTTTTTTCTTTTTATTATTAATATTTCCTTAGACATTAAAATACCATAAAATTAATCCTTATCATGGGTATTAAAACCACATGATTTAATTGCACTCAAAATCGCTCCTAATGAGATACGCTACTAAATCATACCCTCAAATGAACAATAATCTACATCCATGATCTACTAACAGAATTGAACATATCACGAAGGCAAAAGCTAGCTACAAGATCCACAATTCCATCAACTACAAAACCACACAAGACATTCACACAAGGGACTGACTCGACACTTCCCACCTAAGGATAAAAGGATCAAAGGTGAAGTTTCTTCCTGTGGACCTGGTGATACCTCCGTAACAACAACAATGATCGATGATTTTTGAGGGATCGCTCAAACCTGTGAAGCCAGGTGGAGATGACACCCGGTACCTGCAATCCTGCATCACCAAGAAGAGATACATATATATACATATGGAGATACAAATCAGATATCTGCAAGCAGATGACCAGGATCGATACATCGTGTGGACCTAAACTAAGTGAGTAACTATGACTTCGTCCTAGAGTCATGAAAAACACATCAGACACATCCATGAAACATAAAACATCATGATAGTGGTTAGATTCAAATAATTGGGTTAGATCCATATAAAAATAGATAATTTTCTAATCTCATAAACATGTAATTACTAACCATAAATGAGCATATTCATCATGTCATCATCCACAAAACATAAATGTAAATGTATAGTCTTGACCACAATAATAATAAAATGTCCAAATCAGAAAAGTCTAAGTATCACCATAGGAGAGGTATTACAATACACAACTGAATACCTTTAAAGAACATACCTCCTTGCATAAAATATTCATCCCATTTAGTACTTTGTTGATCTTGAATAGGTGCTCTGCACTTTCTCCATGGATCAGAAAAATCAAGATCAAATTCATAAGAATCTCTCATGTCATCAAAGCCTAAAATTCCAATTTTCATCTCGATCATCAAAGATCTCCTTCTACTCAATGCATCATCAACTTGGTTAGTGACTCCACTCTTATGCTTTATCACAAATGTATAACTCTACAAATACCACTAGTACATTTGAGACCTTTTTCCAATGGCTAATTGTCTAAATTCAGATAGTATACCGTCGATTAAGTGACACCATCCAGCATCGTAGTTTTGTAGTCGAAAACATCGATGTTTACAATAGGCATTATACATGTGACATCTATAGTCATCGCAAAAGGGGGTTTCAAAATAGCAAATATACCTGTCAGATCTACTTGTAGCTGTCCCATGTTCGACAGATCTCTGTCAGAATTAGTTAGTTACCAACGGAAATGTTGTACCTACGATGGGTAACCATCATACTCTTTCGACACCTATCTGTTGTTGGAAGATTGTATACCAATGGAAATGCTATTGGTGTGATGGTTATCCGTCAATAATTTCTGACAGATTGTCGTCGCTTCTCTGAGGCCATCGTAATTGCGACGAAAATCACAATTTTTTTAAAAAAAATATAAATTTGTCCATCGAGTTTGACTTGATTGGTGTTCTTTCAGATTTGGTTGTCATTCGGAGATGACTTGATAGTAGATTTGGTAGTGGCTCGTACATTATTGAGTCGAGTCTAGAGACTTGGATTTGTAGATCACTATGGTGTTCGTGATGACTTGGGAGAAGTCTTCTTCTAGGTGAACCGAGCTGAGAGACTTGGATTATAGAAAGTGGGTCATTTGATGTGACTTATGAGACATTGGATGCCTCTTCACATCAGGTTCGTAGTGCAGTCTATAGTGTTTCTTTGCGACTTGGTTCTTGGTAGCCATTGAGATGATTCGATATGACTTGATCTTGGGTCAAGACTTATTGAGGTGAGCTGAAGTGATCATTGCTCCTTGAAGTGATTGATGTTTCTAATAGATAGTCATCGCTTTTAATTTTTTCATCAATTATTCTTTGGTTTCCATCGTAATTGCGATGACTCACACTATTTTTTAAAAAGAAATATATATATATATATGTCTTACGTTGATTGAGATCTTAAATTATTGAGCTTCTCTTTGTTTTGATAATAGTTTAACATTCCCTACTTAACAGGGCCAACTGCGTGAAGGTGGAAGCTCATCTAGCCCCTCCTAGGATCCTCTTATGACTCTTTATGACACTTTAAGACCTCTAAGATGTGTATTCTTAGGGGTCGTAAACGGTCATAAAGGGTCATAAGGGGTCCTAGGACACAACAGATGAGAACCATAAATGTAGGCATCATGGGCACAATTGTTTGGAAACACAACATAATTGAATGCTATACCCAGACAATGCAACACAACCACTACTCCTATAGTTCTAAGTTGACACTACGGGATCC